>CP137685.1:3373591-3403618 GCA_037976565.1 Mesocentrotus franciscanus
TACGCATGTATATAATATGTGAATAAAAACTTCATAAAATAGTGTGTGGCAAAATAGTCAACTGTGACTAATTGCCAAACAAAATCAAATCAAGAAGAAGAAGAAGAAGTATTCCACAGGAAAAGGATTATGGGGTCTTAGTTTTGAAGATTTTTAAAATTTTTGAAATAACCGGGTCTGGAGTAAAGACTGCGCGCTATACCCATGCTTTATTACCGGGTTTTAGTTTTGAACAAATTCGACAAAATATCCCTTCAAATTTATTACATTTGTGGGTAAAGTCATTATTACATTTGTGGGTGATTCAAAATTATTACATTTGTGGGTAAAGTGGTTATTACATTAAATTGAAATTATTACATTTGTGGGTAAAGTATTATTACATTTGTAGGTGTTATAACATTTGTGGGTAAAGTGTTATTACATTTGTGGGCGTTATTACATTTGTGGGTGTAACACACCTGTCGATTCTCAAATATCTCAAACACTGCTTTACTGTTCAAAACTCAAGAAAATTCACAAAAATCAGCTTCTTGACGATTAATCTTAAAATTTAATTCATCTAACGCGACTCTTCTTAATTTCAATGATCTGCGTTTCTGCAATTCTGTAGCAGATGAAGTTCAATATTGTCTCGTTGGCAAGCCGAAACTCCGGACAGGGCAATTTCCTCTGTCCAGGGAAGATCACCTACCTGCTCTGTCTATCTGCACATCTCCACACCACCATATGATCCCATCAACAGGCATTTTGGCTCTGCAGATAACTGCATTTTTTCCGATCTAACATTACAAAATGGCATGTATTATGAATTACCATATACTGAATGTATATCTTCTTATACATAATTTGAAGTAAAAAGAAATGTAATAAAAAGGTAAGGCATAGCTACTCAATAGATTTGAGTCCACCCACTTCACAAAAGTCAAAACGTTGTGAAGAACTTATCATCAGGTGGCGCTCTTCATTTCTATGATTTCAATCTAGTTGTGGATAACCAGTTGAAAGAGATTCATGTACATGTATAGATACATTTTATTTTACATTTAAAAAGATTTTGGTCAGTCAATCATTCCATATATAGAGCTCCAAAGAGAGTTCCCTCCTATAGGGATTTTGCGGGGGGCGGGGGAATATTCGAAGTTCCATTATTTGACTGTGTATGCGTGCATGTGCCACTGCAGATCTCTTCGGGGGCGGGGGATAATTGTTTAATATGCATTTGTTACAACTGTCACTGTTAATAGGCCAGGAGGAGGAGAGGGGCTTGAGCTGCGGCCGTCCCCAAAAATGTTCAAAGACCAAAAACAAACAGAAAATGGAGAAATTAGAGGGAGGAAGAAAAGAAAAGAAAGAAAAAAGAGGGAAAAAAGGAAAAATAAAAAAGATGGAAAAATAAACAAAGATAAGAACGATTCTTTTCCACGCTTTTTGAACACGACACCCATACTTTGTAATGATACCGATAGTTCTATCATGTGTATATCTTTATCATCAAGCGTAGATTTCGGTAGGTATTTTAGGGCCTACTATGGTTTCGCAATTATACTGAATCGTATTTCAATGGCTTGATTTTTTTTTCTTCGGTATTTTAATTTCCACCCATATAAACCTACGTGGCGTGTCTCTTGGATGGAAAGAAATGTTTTTATCAACTCTATTTCGAGGATAGGACGGGCGGCTATTCTGTCATATCCCGATCAGCTGGCCTCCTTTATTATAACGGTCTATACTCCACTTTATACACAGTTGATATAAAACCTACATGCCAAACATTTAACTGCAAGCCGTTCGCGAGGGCAAACTGAGGAAGGGCACTGTCTTCTCCTCAGAATTTTGTAGGAGATTTTGAAGAAAAAAATAATTTAATTATAAATCATTAGTAAGAGTTAATGCTACAACACATTGTTTAGGCTTTGAAGTGCCCCAAAAATTAAGTTTCACTTAAGTTTCCTCTGAAAAGTGCCCCCTTCACCTCTGATAATTGCCCCTATTCAAATCTGACAGGTACACGTTTTACTTTGACAAGTGCCTCTTTTCAGGTGCGAGAAATTACCCTTTTCACCTCTGATATTTTTGCCCATTTTTAATTTGACTCGTGCCCCTTTTCATTTTTAATTAGTGCAATTTTTCCTTCTGATAAGTGCCTTTTCCCTTTGTAATAAGAATCCCCCTTCCCTTTCTCTTAAATGCCACTTTTCACCTTTGATAAATGCCCCTTCTATTTTGACACGTGCCCCTTTTCCTTTCTAATAAGTACCATAATTCCTTCAGATCAGTGCACCCTTTCCTGTTTTATATGAGCCCCTTCCCCTTTTCAAAATGCCCCTATTAAAATCTGATAAGTGCCCTTTTCTTTCACCATTTCCATTCTCACAAGTGCCCTTTTTCTTCTCTGTTGAGTGTCCTTTTCAGGTGCAAAGGTGCCCTATTTTCACCTCTGATGATTGCCGTTTTTACTTTGACACGTGCACCTTTTCTTTTCTAATAACTGTCCTTTTCCCTTCTGAAAAGTGCCTTCTTTTCCATTTCTCCATATGACCATAACATGCACCCTAAGGTTCTACGAGACAAAATCCAAAGCATCACTAACTGTATTTTTGAAATTGGATTCATGCAATTTGGTGAATAATTTTAGTCAACATGTAGATAAGCTCCTAAAGCTCATTGAAAGACCAACCGCACGATTTTGGGTCACGTTTTGACCGAAATTAACTTATTTTCCAAAGATTTTTGGTTTCCGTTGACAATTTTTTAAGGTGAATGTACATTAGATTTTCAAAACATGACCCATTAATATAACACATTTTTGGTGTCCCAGGGAAAAAAGTGGCACCCTTCTCCCACACGGAGGGCGCAACAATGGCGGTGCCCAGGGGGCGAATTTGTCAATGAAGCTCGATTTTCGATATAGAAACCGTCCTAGAAACCCTTATGGAGGATGAATTTCGTATTCATGACTAAAACTGTATCAGTTTAAACCATGGAGGTGAGACCCTGGTTTAACCAATATGCCTACCAATTTTCATTATTCTTTTTTCTTTGTCACTGTTAATTTGGAGCCCCTCTAAAAAGTGGCGCCCGGGGCTACCCGCTACGCTACTGAATCTTACGTCACTAAACAACATCATACCATCAGACTCGGATTATATGCAGTTATACTTCAAGGAATGACAAGCTTTATGTTTATCGAAATGAATACAAGCATGGAATACGTTCATTATAAGCATTCAAAGTAACTTAAGTTACAACACGACACATCTAAGACTTAGTATCCCTTATATTAGTCACTGTCAAATAAAGGGCTCAGTATAATTAAAATGGACGGTATTTTTAAACGTGTTGGGACATTTTGGAATGTTTTCCATCAGCTTCATGTTAGTCAAAATATTGGATGCACAATAAAAAAAAGAAAACTTTCAAAAAAAGGAAACGCCTTTCATTCTATATCCCGATTATCATAGATATGAGGGCGTGTGCTAAAACTTATTTAAAGTGAGTAAGTTCTATGAAACTTATTAGTGTCTTTATCTTGAAAAAGATATTAAAAGATATAAATAAGTTGACCATCATGATTTTGGACCTTCGATATTTAATTCGGGAAAAAATGAATACACGGGAATGCGATTGATAACACTTCAATTTTTCATCTAGGTATCTACAAAATGCGTAAAAATCGTAATCAAAACATGTATATTGGCGGCCTAATGGTTCAAAATTAACGTGACTTCATACAGCACGAGGAACAACGAGCAAACCACGAGTAGTGCCGCGTATTGCTCGAGTGTTCCCGATCGTGACTCGAGTTTAACAGAGTGCATTAAGATTGAGATCGAGTTAATACGAGTTGTTACGATCTTCATACGAGTAATTCCGACCTTGATACGACTCAAAAGCGGGAATTCTTGAGCCATTTTTTCCAAGATGGGTGACCACATTGCAATCTTCAATGACCTTCTTGAAGAAGAGCCCAGTTTCAGGCCCGGTTTCGGGGCTTGGACCCTACTTCTACCAGCGAGTCCATCATTTCCTCTGAACTCGATCAGAGGCGGCGCTCAGGGTGGGGGATTCTTTTACTGGAAATGAAGATTAAGCAGATATGTTTCTATGAGTGTTATTAAACCAATGATATCATGTGTTTTATTAAAAATGAAGTGCAAGTAATGCCTGGCTGGGAGATGGTGACCTGTGAATAATGAGCCCACGGGGCCCTGTCCATTAAACTGTGGGTGAACGGCACGCCCAGCCAAAGGCTATTTAATGGAAAGGTTTATTAAGATATATATGATTCTATGAGTTTTATTACACCAATGATATCTTGTATTTTATTCAAACTCAAGTCTTAGTAATTCCTGACTGGGAGATGGTGACCTGTGGATGTTGAGCCCACGGGGCCCTGTACCTTAAACTGTGGGTGAACGGCACACCCAGTCAATGGATATTTTAGTTCTAGGGCTTAATTAGCACAGGTTTTCTAGATTCCATTAGTGTAATAAAATAGTAAAACATGATATCTTGTGTTTTATTCAAAATTTAGTGTGGGTAACGCCTGGCTGGGAGATGTGACCTGTGAATGATGAGCCTACGGGGCTCTGTCCCTCAAACTTTCGGTGAACGGCCCAGTCAAATGCTATTTAAATGGAAAGATTAAGCAGATATGTTTCTATGAGTGTTTTTAAACCAATGATATCATGTGTTTTATTAAAAATGAAGTGCAAGTAATGCCTGGCTGAGAGATGGTGACCTGTGAATGATGAGCCCACGGGGCCCTGTCCAGTAAACTGTGGGTGAACGGCACTCCCAGTCAAAGGCTATATTAGTGGTAGAGCTTAGCATAGACTTTTCTGAGTTTTATGACACCAATGATATCTTGTGTTTTATTCCAACTTTAGTGCAAGTTATGCCTAGCTGGGAGATGGTGACTTGTGAATGATGAGCCCACGGGGATCCTGTCTCTTAAACTGTAGGTGAACAGCATGCCCGGTCAAAGGCTATTTTAGTGGTAGGGCTGAATAAGCATAGGTTTCTCTCCCTGCTACGATTCCAAAGAGTATCTGTGTTATTTTGTCCTCGAGTGCAGATAATGCCTGGCTGGTAGATGGTGACCTGTGCAGTGGCGTAGACAGGTTCGTACATCTGGGGGGGATGACTGGGCTGCCAAGTGAGGAGCGAAGCGACCGAGCGGAGGAAGTGTGGGAGGGTGTCTCCCACGGTAGGGACTTGCAATTTTGAACTTGAAATCGTGCAATCTGATGCATACTTAATGAGGTAAAATAACACACACAAGCGTGCACACACACACACATACTCACACACACACACACACACACTCACACACACACACACACACACACACACACATACTACGCCTTGAATGGACAGACATACATCGACAAGATCTACACACCGTGGCATACGAATACAGAATGGACTGACACATAGTATTGCATATTGAACCACACTACGTATTTATTTATCTCTGTGAATTTTGCTGTTACACCTCTTCAGAAAAAAAATGTCAACTGTGTACACGCAGGTATAGTCTTTGTTGTCTTGATAGGGGTATGTGGTTATGAATGAAAACAGCCTCTGTGGCCATTTGTGAATAGAACACATAAACAACAAACAAATAACGATTAAACTTTGAACAATATGTCTGTTCATTATAATATAAAGCATAATGAATACGTACATACTATGCTTTTTTTTACCTCAAAGAAACAGGCATAGTATCCATAGATGGATATTGGCTGGCGGCTCATTAACATACAGATAAAAACAAACATAAACAGTATCACTATGATCCATGGAGTAACAATACTGCTTTGTAAGTTTGTGAAGAAATCGGAACCATAACGGCATTGCATCGTTTCAAATTAGGGCATTATTTACCCCAAAAAAAATAAAAATTAAAAGCCAATCTTGTGGTTATCTTGTGGTTATCTTGTGGTTTGCAATCTTAGAGGTATCTTGTGGTTATCTTGTGGTTTGCCCCATTTGAACACGCAAAACTCGTGGTTATCTTTTGGTTTCCACACCACGAGATTGCGCGCACTGCAAAATATGCGCGATTAATCTTGTGGTTATCTTGTGGTTTCCAAACCACAAGATAACCACAAAATACTGTAAGATTTTCTTTTTTTTACCGTCTGAATTGGCTTTCACCGTGTGAATGCGGCTAATAATAATAAACACGATTACAATAATGATGAGGATTATTATTATCATCATCATAATTATTATTATTATTAATATTATAATTGTTATCATTATTATTATTACTATTATTATCATCATTATGACTTATTAAGTAAGCAAATATTATTCCCAAAACCTGGGGGATGATTGTACATGCCATCCCCCCACCTTGTGAGGTGGGGATGCATCCCCCTCATCCCCCCCGTTGTCTACGCCCCTGGACCTGTGAATGATGAACCCACGCCCAGTCCAGTGCTATTTTGGGGGATGGGGAATGGTTTTAGGTTACTTTTCCCTGAAGTCCATGACAGCATATATTTCCATGTTTGTATGTTTTTACTCTGATATTAACAATGTTGTTAATGGTTTATTTGTAGGTTTTTAAAACCAAATATCGTGAATTCAGGCTTAATGTTGTTTATGTTGTAAGGCTGAACATAATGACTCGAAAAACATTTTTATTTTTTCTCTTTTTTCCTATTTCATTTGTTGTGTGAACTATTTTAGCCATATTGGTATGGGTTGGGTAGTGCCTATAGCTAATACCTGGCTTGAATGATCAGTCTATGGGACCATGGCCTTTTATCTATTGTTGAAGGGCACTCCCAGTCGGGTAGGGCTTGGCATTAATTTCTCAGGATTCCATGACACCAGAAAGTCCTTTTATTGTTTTTTAGATAAAAAACATTAGCCGTAGTGGTATTTTGCATTCTCTTCTTGAAGTGAGCATTTCCTCTCATATTGATGGTTCTAAGTCCTTACAATATATTTAATTCAGAGTAAGATGTCTTCAATGTTTAGTTTAAAACCGTATCTCCTTCCAATGTTGTATGTATTATCACTCAAGATACATTCAACTGATATTTATATGACTGTATAATGGTATAATTGTATACGGTAGAATTTCTATTGATGCATTTTGTCTTTAGACACGTATTCTCTTAGTTTGGTTTCTCTTAATTTTTCCATGATGATTTTCCCCATTTACATGACTTTTTTCGTATAAAATGTAATATTCATACCCCCATCTTTGAAATGTTCATCCTATCTATAACCATACCTATTTTTGTTCAATGGTAGGGTACAGCCATAGGCCCCCCCCCTGTATTTTGGAGAGAAAAAATAATGTCCAGTTCTGCTCAAGTCATTGCTTGGTAACCGAATGACATATAACATGTTATTAACATTTAAATTTTGCTTTTCATAAACATGCATGAGATGGCTAAATTCACATTTTTTTATTAGGAATAAATATCCTTTAGTTGAAACAGTTTCCATTGAAGATATCTTCATAACTGTCTTATATTAATGTGATGACTTTCTTTTCTCCCTCTCTCTCTCTCTCTCTCTCTCTCTCTCAACAGACCTGTTTACTAACATATTCAAATTTTATGCATAATTTTTAAACAAAGGTTGTTCTTGACGACCTGAAAGCTTGTCCGAGGCTTGCCCGACATAGCAACAAGTAATATATGCAGACTGGATTCCGAGTATTGTAGTTCATTCATCGATAACAGGTTAATGGAATAACTCGTCACTAGGTCCCCAGGAAAGGAACATCCATAAAACTGAATGTTAGTAAACCGATCTATTACAACAGGGATCTTCCCACTCAATGTATTAATATATACTCCTATTTTTCAGTCCAGTCTTTGCAGTAAAGAGCAAATCTAAGTTCTCCGTCTGGATACTGTCCATAAGATTTACAGCAGCAGGATTTATTGATATTTAAGTTAACTAGCATGTGTGAATCTTATGTATTTCACCGCAAGATCTGTCCATATTCTATTTTTGACTTGTACCTTCTCTCCTTTGCAGCAGGGATTTTCTGCACAAGGTATGAGATGCACTGTTAACACTTTAGCCTTGCAGGCTGCTCCTAATTATCGAGCACAAGCCTCATCTAACTTGCATGCTTGAATACTCAGATTCACAGTAAGTTTCAGATTGTTTTATAGTTTTACTCTGTATGCGTTAACACCCCTCCCACTCCTCCCCAATCATGTTTATTATTTTTACCCTTGAGACTGATTCATTGTGAATACATTAGCTACCCTAAGTACCCCATCCATCTTAAAAAATACAAACAAATTAATATAATTTACCACTCTTAATTAATATTCACTAGATTCACAGCAAGGCCCATCACATTTCTTTGTTCCGTCGATACCTCCTTTTCACAAATTCCGAAGGATGTGTGAAATATATTATTGTGCTATGCATGCCATTTGAGTCAGAAAATCATGACCCGCATGTTTGAATACTGTAAATCAACATAACAAACCTTTTGATATTTTGTTGTATGCCTCCTCTGTGTAGTTTTATTGTAGAGAATTTTAAAAACATAATGGAGATATATAAATAAATAAATGAAATTATGAATCAAATGACTGTATATATATCAATAAAAGCACTAACAAATAATAAAACGATAGATAAATGAATAGAAAATATTATCATAAATATTAGGTTTTCAGTGAAATCAGATTTTGAAATCAGTTTTATTGAAGTCATAACGCGGTTGGTTTATGAATAGGTAGTATATTAATATTCGTACACATCTGTAACCTTTAAATCTGCACTTTAATTTCTATGTAATTGTTATATGTATTATTCTAAGAGGAATAGGGATGCTTGTGCCATTTACATGTATCTATCAATATATTTCTGATATGTTCAGTGAATACGTTGCAACATTCTTTAATGCCTATATATAAAGAGGCAAGTCCAAGATATTGTCTCACATGTTTCCTTCTACATCAAACATTACAGTAACTGATGATTGCCTGAAGTTGAAAGATATCCTCCAGGGGGAGCTTTATAGCTAGAGACACCAAGCCTAGATGTTCGGCGACCATTCTCACGGTTCCACGATGCCTGCCAGAGGCCGGGACATGACATGAAATCTTTTGACATTGACCCCAGCAAATGGGACCCTGGCAAGAAATCTTAACATAAGGCAACATGTTTAGATGGGTGTGCAAAGGAGCGAGAGGAAGAGAGTGGAAAATGGAAGGAAAAAGGAAAACACAGACATGAAATGCTAACGTTAGCACCATCACAGCAAAGCATAACCTTCACCTTCACCAACTGCCAGAAAGTGCGTTGATCTTTCAGGAATAGTACTGTACAGCCACAGCTGGGGCCGTTTCTCGAAACCATCGACAAGACAGTCATAACTTTATCCGCCAACTACGGAGATGTCTCTGATCTTCCTAAACCGTTTCACGAAGAGCTTACTAGCTAGACATCTCGTGAAATCGATACTATCGGCGAGAAGAGGAGCCAAGATATAGCCTTAGTCACAATTCCACCGGATTAAAAAAAAGTAATTTTAGGAAAACTGCAATTATTTAAATGAATTAGGACTAAAAAAGATTGAAAATGGTACCAGAGGATAAGAGATGCAATATACTTCAAAATTTGAGTAGATTATACCATAGAATTACTTGTAAAATATAATTGTGAGTATTTCATTTCATGACCGATGAATCAGTTTATTTTTTAGATGGGTACCCCCGGATATTTTCATTTGATAGTTCTTGGTAAAAATACGATGTTATGAAAGTTTTTTCCAATGTTTTAGGCGTCAGCACAATATTGAAATGACAAAACTTCAACATTCCAAACGTTAAAACACATGTTTTAAACTATTCAGTTTACATATTTGAAGATAGAATTTATCTCGAAATTGATATGTGTCTGAAAACTAGAGAATACACTTCTGACTATGGCTTGCCTGCCGTGGCAGATTACCCATCCCTTCGAGGATTTTACAACGTGGAAATGAACGCGTATAATCAGTTTAGTTATGTGGAAAAAGCCTTAAATATAAACATGGCATATTTTCATAAGATTTTCAAATATAAAAAACGGCTGGGGCCCGTTTCTCGAAACCGTCATAAGTCTAACTTCTTGACTAAATCAGCGTTAGTAAGCTACTTGTCCGCTACGTGTTTCACGAAGCCCTCTCTGCCAAGATCAAGGACAACATCCTGACTAAGTAGTTATGACGCCTCCGACACCGTCATATCTCTGTAATAACTTTTTAGTCGATGGGCAGCGCCATCACATGTCATTTATTGGGTAGACTTTGGCTGGCAAAAAAGGACAAGAAATCCTCCAGCTATAATCCTTCAAAACATTTTTTTTTTAATTTGTAAATCTTATGAAAATATGCCATGTTTATATCTATGGCTTTTTCCACTAAACTAAACTGATTATACGCGTTTATTTCCACATTGTAAAATCCTCGAAGGGATGGGTAATCTGCCACGGCAGGCAAGCCATAGTCAGAAGTGTATTCTCTAGTTTTCAGACCCATATTAATTTTGAGATAAATTCTATCTTCAAATGTGTAAAATTAATAGTTTAAAATATGTGTTTTAACGTTTGGAATATTAAAGTTTTGTCATTTCAATATTGTGCTGACGCCTAAAACATTGGACAAAACTTTCATAACATCGTATTTTTACTAAGAATAATATAAGGGTGTATTTTTATAAACTATCAAATGAAAATATCCGGGGGTACCCATCTAAAAAACAAAACTGATTCATCGGTCATGAAATGAAATACTCACAATTATATTTTACAAGTAATTCTATGGTATAATCTACTCAAATTTTGAAGTATATTGCATGTCTTATCCTCTGGTACCATTTTCAATCTTTTTAGTCCTAATTTATTTAAATAATTGCAGTTTTCCTAAAATTACCTTTTTTTTAATGCGGTGGAATTGCGACTAAGGCTATGTCTTGGCTCCTCTTCTCGCCGATAGTATCGATTTCACGAGATGTCTAGCTAGTAAGCTCTTCGTGAAACGGCTTAGGAAGATCAGAGACATCTCCGTAGTTGGCGGATAAAGTTATGACTGTCTTGTCGTTGGTTTCGAGAAACGGGCCCCTGGAGGTGCAGGTAAACTACGAAGCAGACAATAGGCGCAAACTCCATTGTCTATCGAGACAGACCACATTATGTGAACCACATATTAAGACCGAGACCGAGAGATTGCATTTATTAGTAGTTTACTTCACACGATTCTGTTTCTATAATACTAGTTTCGTTTCTCTACTGTCTGTCCTGGATATTTAATTTCTTAATATATTTTCCTTGGGAATTTATGTTTTGCTATTGTTCTTTGTCGTTTGTTTATGTATATTTATCGTTTTACTGTACCATTTCTGGTCCCCATGGAAGACCAGCGGCATCATAACGATACCGCTGAATATGGGCTATCCAGCCGTTTATTTCATCTTGTAATTCATTATTCTATTCGTTGTTTTACTGAAAGCATGTTGTCTTTTATACGGAAAATAAAACAAATAAACAAACAAACAAACGGACGTTTACCAACAAGATAAATTTATGACAGCCAGGATCAGGAGAAAAAATTAAATCAGAAAATTAATCACTTCAATATACCGTATGCTATATGTCCTTAGTGCCATGGTACTGGGTAATATATGGGACACACAATTATAATGTATTTCATGAAGGAACAGTGACTGTCGGTCCAAAATTGCTTATGATGACGATAAATACATTTTTAAACAGAAGACAATGTCAACCAAATTAAAGCGTAAATAGATGTTATGCCTTTGTGTGTTTATATATTCTTGTATGTTTATATGTTAATTCTAATCATTGCCAACTTTGAAAACAAAGATAATCAGAATTAAAAGACTGTGAGCATAATATTATGGAGGTGAAGGATTTAATGCTTACGTCAACACAATCACGGCAAAGCATAACTCTCACCTGCTGACCTGCACCAACTGCTATATACATGTATCCTCGTCATCCGTCTGTCTCAAAAGACAATCGAATATTGCGCTAGTTGTACTAGTTAGTTTCTTGGTGTGCAGCTCCTGCTAAACATGCAGTCCAATCCTAGAGAGGCGATCCTGTTATAGTTGCTGCAGACAAATGTCATTTGTGGCTGTGCTGTTGAAGCCGTGGTGCAAGGTAAAAATGTCAGAGGAGAAAATGTCAGAGGTAAAAATGTCAGAGGTAAAAATGTCAGAGGTAATAATGTCAGAGGTAAAAATGTCAGAGGAAAAAATGTCAGAGGAAAAAATGTCAGAGGTAAAAATGTCAGAGGTAAAAATGTCAGAGATAAAAATGTCAGAGGTAAAAATGTCAGAGGTAATAATGTCAGAGGTAAAAATGTCAGAGATAAAAATGTCAGAGGTAAAAATGTCAGAGGTAAAAATGTCAGAGGTAAAAATGTCAGAGGTAAAAATGTCAGAGGTAAAAATGTCAGAGTCAAAAATGTCAGAGGAAAAAATGTCAGAGGAAAAAATGTCAGAGGTAAAAATGTCAGAGGTAAAAATGTCAGAGGTAAAAATGTCAGAGGGAAAATGTCAGAGGTAAAAATGTCAGAGGAAAAAATGTAAGAGGAAAAAATGTCAGAGGTAAAAATGTCAGAGATACAAACAAAATGTCAGGTACGAAAAAATGTAGGGGTAAAAACTGGTGCCGTCATAATATCTCAGCACTTTATCACACAAAATGTCGAGATGTAAGCTACTGGGCTAGTCTTTTATATTTTATAAATGACTGTGTATATTGTACTTCGTACATGTCCTGAGGATATAACAATGTGGAAAATAAATTTGAAACTTATATTTTGTGATCAGGTTTGCATATATTAATTTCTATCATTTTTCGATATTTTAAATTGGTTGATGTTTTAATGTTTATTTGGTTTTGAGGAAGTAGGCCTAAGTACATAGAATATTAAGATTGAATGAGATAAAACAGGGAATCAGTTATAAAGATCGCACAGAAATTCCACAAATTCAGTAATTAGACCCATGTTCATGTCCATCCCAGCAAAGACTGTTATGACAAGAAAACATTAATAAAAAGACACGGATGCTTTGTCCCCCTCATCAATACTTTATTACAAAAGTTTAACAAACAATATCAAAGCTTCGCTTGAAGAATGTCAGATAGTAGGCCTACAAGTGGTAAACGTTTAGACATATCTACTCAGGTATTTTGTCATGTGCTTTCGACCATAACACTGTGTAACTTTATATTAAAAAAAAATCATGTTTGTGATTAAGAAACGTGGGAGAAATACAGTTTAAGTCCCTCAATTTCAACTGTTTTTTTCCTGCCAAATTCATGATGCATTTTGTTTAATGTGTAGACTTTTACGAATATGTACCTGCTGGAAACTGTCGTATACAGTGTATGCCAGCACACCTTTACAAATCCTGCACCAAATATCCTTCAAACAATATTATCATGTATACAAGCAGTATCATGATGCTATAAATGTGTACAGTAAAACTATGTTTCTGATATGTTACTCATGAATAAATATTTGTCAATTTCAGAGTTTAATCTCTCACAGCAAATAATTATAGAACGATGTAGCTTAAACAGAACCTCTGCAAAGCGCGCGCTTATCCGGAATGTGATGGTGCGGTTATCATTTTAAGTAACATTGGCGGCTTTCTGCTTTGTATCAGAGTATCAAAGCTGCTTATTGATGTTCTCCCAGACTATTTATACCGCAATAGTGATCGACGATCAACTCTTTGCAAAGCGCGCGCTTCTCTGCAATGTGGTGGTGCGGTTAATTAGCATTAGATGTAACATGTGCGGCTTTCTGCTTTGTATCGAAGTATCAAGCCTATAAGAAAGTGAAATTGTTGGAAATATGCATTTGTAGGAAACTACATTTTATAGTAGTCATTGCCACGCTGTTAAAATGTCCATCAATCTTCAGAAGGGACAGTGAAGTGGGGGGCGGAGGACTCACAGCGTGATATCTTATCCTCTTTGGGGGCTGTGATGACTTTTCTTTTTATTTAATGATTACACCATCGAGCCACAACTCGGCCTATAATTCATGGCCAAACTACTCGATTTTAGACATTCTTTTTTTCCAGAAGTTTGCTCAGTGTACCAGTATCACTTGCTTAGACAAAGGCATATGAGGGAGGCAGCCGGGCCACTATGCTCCAAAGAAGGATACACCCCCTGTCTCCCTCGGCAATAATCGGGCAAAAAGTCACAATTTCGGGCAGAAAGGTATATAAAAGTTAAAGAAAGAAGAAAATAAAGCAGCGCTGAAATTAATGACTGCTGAGAATCCTTCGTTATATCTTTTCGATAAGCCTAATATACAACCATGCATTACCAATATTCAACCTGTAACATGCTTTTTATATGTTTTTACCTCTAACATTTTTACCTCTAACATTTTTACCTCTGACATTTTTACCTCTGACAGTTTTACACCGAGCTGATCGAAGCCGTAGCTAGCTGCCGTCTTTGTTGTCTTTTCTCCTCCCACTGTTCTACTCTCCTCTGATCACTCCTATGTATACCTGTCTTCACAACGCGTTTCCATTTGGGGGCGGTCTGAAACATAGGCTTCTCAGTTATACATGTATAAATGAGAGTGTATTGCATTGTGTATGGTCTTTCCATCCTTCACTTTTGTTGACATTTGTTTTTACATGACTGTATATCATATCTTATGTTATCATATTTGGAAATACTTCAGTGTTTTTCAATAAAGATGCTTTCAGGGGATTGGGATGTGCAAAGTTTATTCAGCCCAAAATTAATATTTTCTTTGGTTCTGACTTTTACACCAAAGGAATCTCACATGGCATATTGATCATTTGTAAAAAGCATATTTGATAACTATATTTTTGGCAGAGGAAATTTGCATATATGCAGACGTGCGTGTGTTAATTTCTTTTGCTGGGTTATCTTTAAGGGTTTACGAGCCCAGACGTGGGTGAGTAAAACCTTTTCCATCTGCAATTTTATCAACTGAATTTTCAGACGTGGCTGTTGATTTAGTTGCTTATTAGTAACACAGATTCCTTGCTCATAAGAGAGACACAAACAAAAACAAATAAAAACAAAATAAAACTGCAATGCTCATTCTAAAATGAGGTAAAACAATATAATCTGGAATAAAGTAACCATGTGCACTTTTAGATTCATATTTGAACTATATTGTCTTATGACATTAAGAATATATTTGTTCTCTGAAATATTGTTTTGTCCTTGTACTAATGCAATCTAAGCTTTGACAATGATATATAATGTAAGAGTGATAGTTTAGCTCAATGCTAGGAAACTTTATGTGCCAATTATTGTGCACGTTTTATGACTGCTCTAAAATCTGAGATTCTTAAATCAAGTCAAATCAGGTAACAGATGATACAGCATGAAATCAAAGCATTTGATGCTCATTCAATGCTCCAAATATTCCATGATTACTATTGTGATATATAAATGTAATTTCGCAGATATTGTCCTTGACAGTGAGAGTTCAACAAATGAGCTTGTATAATGGAAAAGGGTGAATCCTGTCATTTAGTCTGAGTGTTTGTGTTTGTTTGATCACCTACCTCTGCCACATCTAGTAACTCAACTCAACAAAATGTTTTCTGTGTTATCGTTTTAATTTTTCAAATAAAATATACACTTAAAATGTCGGTGCATTACTGTATTGTTGACAGCCCAGGGCAAATACAGATCCATTAAAAATGAACTCACAAACAATAAGCCGTATTTATAAAATAATAAGTAATTACTAACTAGTAAAAGCTTTAAGTAAAAGCATAAGCTAGATAAGAAAAATGTGTAGCTTAAGTACTTGCTAAGAAATCACATTCATAACCTTTCACTTTAAATATGATAACACCTGTTACTTGCCGCGGCTAGCAAGTTCTCAAGTACTTACTTACAGCATGCAGCTGCTTGCAGCAGCAGCTCCTCCTCCCCACTCCCCAGCGTGTTTTTTTTTAATCTCAGCAACACAAAGTATATTTCAGAATTATTTATAAATGTCACATTTAGTTAGGCCTACTATTGTTACTCATAAAAATTGTAGGCTATATGGGAATATAAGATTTAGAAATATCGTCTTTAAAGATTTGTTAATATAATGTTGAAACAATGTTGGTTGCTGTTCTAAACAGATGCAAACTAAAATGGAAATGCCATAAATTGAGTGAAAAGGCTAATGCGTTTCACCAGACAAAGTGCATTTTATGCCTTAAAGGTAAGGGGTGTAAGGGGGTGAAGACTACTACTTGCTTCATAAAAGTAACATATTTTTATTAATGTACACAAATTTGACTTTAAAGTTGAAAATCAACTACATCAATTATAAATAAATCTGCTTGTAAAAACACTAGATACTGCTGAAATATATCACTTTGGTTAATAAACATTTTAGCATTTACTAATCTAGAAGCATTTACTTATAATAAAGTAGTAACTATTTTGGCTTAAAAAATTGGCATAATTTACTTTTTGTTCTGAAATTAATCATATTTTAACTAGTATATTGTCATAATTCAGTCGTAATATAAACTACTTCCTGAGAAGGGATTGGTATAGTGAAGCCACCAAGTCTCTAGATGCACGAATGTGTTGACCGCGCCGTAAGGGGCACGCGCGAGTAGACAAGACGCGATAAATAAGGCCGGCGCGCATAGACAGACACCTTTTACGTCACTACTAATCTCTTCTCAGGAAGCAGTTTATATTATGACTGAATTATAAAAATATACTAGTTAAATATGATTGATTTTCAGTAAAATGAGAACAAAAAATAAATAATACCAAATTGCACAAATTGCATTTTAACTTCTCAGACCGTCTGGTCCTGCAGGTGAAGTTCAACATTATTATACTTGTGGACTTGTGTCGTTCAATTGCGTATTGTTTATGTTTAAACTTCAGTCTATGCCTCATGAATGTACGTTAAAAGATTTATTCCGTCAGAACTCACAAATTCATAATTATAATACACGTCAAAGGGGTAAAGACCCCGTTCTCATTCACTTCGTTGGAGCGGTCTCATCAGCCTTTTGCTAGAACAAATGTCACTCTGACCTCTTTCCATATCTCTTGCATTAAAGAATGGAACAGTTTGCCTGAAGATATAAAAAAAATAGTACAACTCTTTCTAGGTTTAGAAGGTTATCAAAAACGTACCTACTTGAAAGACTGACATAATTTTTTCTTTGTATCTTAAAGAGAAGGCTCATTGATTTTAAATATTAACTTTATTGTCATTATTGCAAAGGTGAAACTTTGATTGGTGAGGTTATCAAAATTCAATGCTTGGAAACATTCGAAGTAATAATAATTATCAATTACAAAACGCTTAAATACAGCCCCGGCATAGCACCTGAAAAGCTCTCCGATCGCTGCTGAGATGTGTGACGTCACATGTTGAACATGATTTGCACAAGCAGACGATGTCCCATGACATATTACACATTTTCAGTGCCTGTTTTATGATCTTGTCTTCAGTTATTTCTCTTAATTCACTACCCTCAGGCTAAATGTTTAATCTACCGCCCCACTCTAAACCCCGCGCATGGTATTATTTTGATGAAAAATGCAAGGAAAAAAAATAAAGGAATCCGTCGCTTGTAAACAAAATAAGACGCCATTGTATTTTCAGCTGCATACACCGCGGTATGTTCAGCGTTTCAAGAGGGAATAAATGCCGTCCATGCTATCATTCCGGGGGTTTTCAATTTGAAAGTTTGGTTTCTTTGATTGTTCATTAACCCCTATCCTGTCTATTTACAAACAAAAGAATTTAGTTATCAGAATCGGGGTCATATCCCTTTTTGAATGGTGTAAAATTCCATCACATTTATATACACTAAACTCATTATAATTTGAGAAATAATAGCATTGCAGTTATGTTCATTCTTTATGGGATGTCGTCTGCTTTATAGGCAGGATTGGTTCATATTGTGACCGTACGGCATTAAAACATCGTTAATTTTCTGGTGAATCTCTCGCATATCCCAGATGCTATAGAGGTGGTTTTATTTGTATTTTTATAAATCATCCGATATGTAGTTGACCTAAAACTTGTATGATGGCCATCTGTTAGCTTCACCAGTTTCTAGTGATACGTTATTTGCCATATTTGTGATTTTCTTTGAACAGGCACTTTAATAATGCTTTTTGACCACTGAGGACCTACTCATCAGTGTGTTTGCTGTGTATGTGTGTTTGTGTGTGCGCGCGTGTGTGAGAGTATTTGTGTGTTTTATATGTTGTAGCTTAGTATTTCCATCCCTTGAATATACGTTACATTCTTTTTATTCACCTAGCCATATTGTTAATGTATGTATTTTGTGGACTATAGGGCCCCGCTCACAAGCTTAGCTTCTAAAGGGGTCCTAAAACCATTCATTATGTGATGTAATCAAGTTAATATGTTGTTTAATGTACTATTTACCAGTCTCTTTTCTATTTAAAAGATTATATCATGTTTTGTGTGGTTTTGAATAAATGAATAAATGAAATGAAAAATACACTTTATTTAAAATCCAACAAGTAATAAAGACATGCCCTCGCATTATACAAAACATGATAAAGGTGTGTGCCACGGGCAACGGGACACAGGGTTTGGTCTTACACAGTGCAATACTTGAGCTTCATGATAAAGGAGGTCAAAAACATGGGGGGGGGAGAGACATTTGATATTGAGTCCCCCACCCTTGAAAATTGGGAGGTGGGGGACATGTCCCCCTGTCCACCCCATGATTGACGCCCATGGTCCAACCGCTGCTGATGAGTTTTAGGGTCTTTGTAATGGTAGATAACTCAGGATAATAGAGAGTCGGCAGACTGGTTTGTTATGGTAGCCATTGTTATTAGCGAGCTTTCGATTTAGGCACCGGACGTCGGCTACTACGAGGTACTGGAGCGTGGAGACGTTGCGCAGCTCACGTCTATGGCGCGCCGTTTGACCAATAATTCAGATAAACAGTGTTTATCGCCGATAAACACTGTTTATCGTCGAAAAACAGTGTTTATCGACCGATAAACACTGTTTATCAAGCGATAAACACTGTTTATCGAGAGAAACTATGTTTATCGACTGAAAAACACAGTTTCTCTCGATAAACAGTGTTTATCACCGAAAACACTGTTTATCGCCGATAAACACTGTTTATCGAGAGAAACTGTGTTTATCAGTCGAAAAACATAGTTTCTCTCGATAAACAGTGTTTATCGCTTGATAAACAGTGTTTATCGCCGAAAAACACTGTTTATCGCCGATAAACACTGTTTATCGAGAGAAACTGTGTTTTTCAATCGATAAACATAGTTTCTCTCGATAAACAGTGTTTATTGGTCGATAAACAGTGTTTTTCGGCGATAAACACTGTTTATCTGATTTATTGGGCAAATGGCGCGCACTTATGGCACGCTGTTTGACCAATAATTCAGATAAACACTGTTTATCGCCGATAAACACTGTTTATCAAGCGATAAACACTGTTTATCGACCGATAAACACTGTTTATCGAGAGAAACTATGTTTATCGACTGAAAAACACAGTTTCTCTCGATAAACAGTGTTTATCGCCGAAAAACACTGTTTATCGCCGATAAACACTGTTTATCGAGAGAAACTGTGTTTATCAGTCGAAAAACATAGTTTGTCTCGATAAACAGTGTTTATCGCTTGATAAACAATGTTTATCGCCGATAAACAGTGTTTATCGCCGATAAACACTGTTTATCGAGAGAAACTATGTTTTTCAGTCGATAAACATAGTTTGTCTCGATAAACAGTGTTTATCGCTTGATAAACAGTGTTTATCGGTCGATAAACACTGTTTTTCGACGATAAACAGTGTTTATCGGCGATAAACAGTGTTTATCTGAATTATTGGTCAAACGGCGCGCCATACACGTCCGTTCCCTTCGCGGCAGTGCTTTCGATTTTTCGCGACGGTGCTTTCGTCGGTCATGTGACCAATTTTTGAGATCAGGTGATTAAATCAGATAATAAATTCACAGTGCGCGAAAATCTGATATGAAGAATAACATTAGGATGACAGAAATAGAAAGTTAGAATGATAAAACAAGAAATAACATGAGAAAAGGTGATAGAAGGAAGAAACAAAGAATAACATAGGAAAGACAGAAAGAGAAAGTGATAGAATGATAAAGGAATAACATAAGAGAAGGTGATAGAAGGAAGAAACAGGGAATAACATAAGGAAAGATAGAAAGAGGAATTGATAGAATGATAAAAACAAAGAACAACATAAGAGAAGGTGATGGAAGGAAGAAACACGAAATAACATAAGGAAAGACAGAAAGAGAAAGTGATAGAATGATAGAAAAAAAGAAAAACATAAAAGAAGGTGATAGAAGGAAGAAACAAGGAATAACATAAGGAAAGATAGAAAGAGGAATTGATAGAATGATAAAAACAAAGAACATCATAAGAGAAGGTGATGGAAGGAAGAAACAAAAAATAACATAAGGAAAGACAGAAGACAAAGTGATAGAATGATAGAAAAAAAGAAAAATGTAAGAGAAGGTGATGGAAGGAAGGAACAAAGAATAACACAAGGAAAGACAGAATGAGAAAGTGGTAGAATGATAGAAAAAAAGAATAACATAAGAGAAGGTGATAGAAGGAAGAAACAAGGAATAACATAAGGAAAGATAGAAAGAGGAATTGATAGAACGATAAAAACAAAGAAAAACGTAAGAGAAGGTGATGGAAGGAAGGAACAAAGAATAACACAAGGAAAGACAGAAAGAGAAAGTGGTAGAATGATAGAAAAAAAGAATAACATAAGAGAAGGTGATAGAAGGAAGAAACAAGGAATAACATAAAGAAAGATAGAAAGAGGAATTGATAGAATGATAAAAATAAAGAACAACATAAGAGAAGGTGATGGAAGAAAGAAACAAAGAATAACATAAGGAAAGACAGAAAGAGAAAGTGATAGAATGATAGAAAAAAAGAATAACATAAGAGAAAGTGATAGAAGGAAGAAACAAGGAATAACATAATGAAAGAAAGAAAGAGAAAGTGATAGAATGATAAAACAAAGAATAACATAAGAAAAGATGATAGAAAAAGAAATAAAGGATAGCAAGAGGAAATAATAGAATAATAAAAAGAACATACCTAGTTTAATTATACAGAGTCGTCTGGAAGTTTGATCAGGGATACCGATGAAACTGCACTCACGTTGACGTTTTCACGACGACGGGGATTCACGGAAATTGCCCCCGACTCCCGTCGTGTGATTTGGAAGGGAACGTGGGCCCAGAAGCTCGCGCATGCGCAGGGGATAAATATGACGTCACGCGTCGTAGCCCACGTCGGGTGCCTAAATCGAAAGCTCGCTATTTATTCAACTACGACGGATACCGGATATTCGCATATCGTAACAGAGATCACTCAGGGGCGGTGGAGCGTCTCCCAAAGTGGGGGCACCAACAAAAATTGGCACTTTTTGGAAGAAAAAAAAGGGCACCTACAAAGGGAAACCTCAAAGTGAACATATATACCATTTTTAGAAATTAGTATATTCCCCTACATCGTCATGATAGTGATGACACTACCCGGGATGACATCAATATTTGGTCTGTTCTATAACTTCACATCTTATTTCATCTGTTATCCTTCTTGACTCCCAATACAAACAAATAACACAATAATACACTTCAATTATTGTGGGATAGCCTGAGGACGACTACTGGGAACCGGCCGGCCGTTTATTTCGTATGAATGTTTGGCAAACTGTCGTCGTTTCCTTCTGGAAACTGGCCGCACATGACCCAGGGTTAAAAACCAGAGGGAAAGCTCAACGAGAATAAAAACTCTGGAAAACCTTATGATACATGTCGCACTTTCATTGTAAATAAAAGTTGTCTTGTTGAAAGCACAAGCTAGAATGATTCAATTACACTGATGCCATGCCCTAGTCTCAGTGGCGGCATTAGGGACTTTTAGATTTGCACGACGAGAACGTAGACTGCTACGTGGACATCATTTTAAGGCAATGTGATGTCCTTTTAAGGCACTGGCAGTGCCCGGCAGTGTGCCTAAAAGGACGTCACATTGCCTTAAAAGGATGTCCACGTAGCAGTCCACGTTCTCGTCGGGCAAATCTAAAAGTCCCTAATATCTCGCACATATATACCTGTACGAGCTGCCTATGCAAATTAAATTCCACCGGGACAACGGCCCGGACCCAACATAAGTATGCATTCATTGACGATACAAACAACATTTGCATGCTATACAATCGTAACGCAGACAAATAATATTTCTCTCTTTACGTGGTACGAGATACTGCTTAATTAAGCAACATATGCAGTTAAAAAAAACTTAAGATTCTTGAGGTCGCAGTGCGAAAAATTACATCTTATATATAAAGAGGAAAAAACCCTGATGAGTTTAAAGCACAATCTAATGAAGAAAGACTGAAAAGTTCTTTTATAAGTAACATAATTATAACATCTATAAATGCGAGCGAGCGAGCTCTAGGGAAAATTAAAGAAAAGGGGCTCTATCTTCGGGGGGCTCTAACCATGTAGGTACATGCTCTTAAGCCGATTAAATCGAAAAAGCACCTCATGTACATGGGGCATAAAGTTTGAATGCAGTCTGTATCAGTCACCACTTGTTTTGCTAGTTGGTAAGAGAGTCCTGCATTCTTACGATACTTTTATCATTCTTTATCTTCTTGGCTATTATATGTGTCCCTTGCATCCGCTATTAGTTCTAGTGAGATTACAAATTCTCATGTTGAGACACATTATCTATATTGATTCATCCTTCCTTTTTTGTAATCATTGATTTTATTTATCAAAACTCTTTTTTTCGTACATAACATAGTTTATACAAAAATGCAACATAATTATAACAAAGCTTTTTTATCATTTGATAAACGGACATTAATACAAAATAATTCCTTGTTCGTAATTTCACAATGACCAGGACTAGTATATATCACAATCACATAATTATAGGAAAATATCATTACCGCACTACACAGTTATTTCATCCCCAAAACTAGAACAAGCATTGGCTTTTTTCAGAATAAGACTGAATACTTAACAAACAAAAAGTGAGTTTCATATTTCTCAACATATTATTATACTGAATTGAAATTATGAGTTTTTCTTTAATAAAACAAGATCTATTCCAAAACCCTCCCTATATAGCTTTCCTCCTCTCTAACTCCTTGGATTTATCCCCGGCCCCTCACCCTCCCCTCCCCTCTCTCCCCTTCCCCCTTCGTCTTCCTCTTCCCCCTCCCCCTCCCTTCTACTACCGATGTGATCGATGATTCCATCATCCTGCAACAAGAAGTTGTTATGGGCTCTCAACATTGCTTCATCGATCGGGCGATAGTACGATCCGGCGGCAATACTCTGAGTTAGAAAATCTCGCCAAGCCTTGTGATTATACTGACACCTTGCGTACTCACGAGCGCCATGGTTTCTGTTGATGGGTGTAGATCTCGGTCGAAACGACTCTTTCATCAGTTCCTGGACTTCCTCGTCATTCCAATCAATATCAGTTGCCGTCGGGTACTGTCCTCTGTAACCTCCTCTTGGACGATAGTCCTTGTTTAGACGTTCTTCAAACTGCAGTCTTGTTCTCTGGACGATGCCATCGTTGGCCAGTTCTCTGAGAGGCCGTGAAAGGTGTTCGGGTTCGGAGGGGCCAGATCCATCATGATACGAAGACACTAGGCAAGGCGCGTGTTGATCATCAGGGTTGACCTCCGTTTTTAATTTATCTGTTAAAAGAATGAATTTGGAAAATCAATGTCAGGAAATTACTGCTCTAAACTCGGATTCAGGCCGGCCAGTTTTTCTATAAAGGTGGTCAAGAATGCAATGACTTACTTCTTACGAGATACCCATTTAATTACCTGGGTCTTGCTAGAATGCATTTGGTTTCGCGGCAAGGCAGCTAGGATTTAACACCTACAATGACACCTACCTTGCCTTGAATGCCGCTTTAGACGTAACAAAGGCAGGGGCGTCAATCCTTTTTTAAATATGGGGGACAACAGGGGCGGATCCAGCCGGTGGCCAAGGGGGCAGGGGCGTCTTTTTTGTTAAAGGGTATAATTAACGTTACCATCTTTTTTGCCATAAATTATGTATAAAAGGTAATGCGTTTCACCAGACAAATTACAGTTTTAGCTTCTCAGATCGTCTGGTCCCGCAGATTGAGTTAAAAATTTGTATACGCTTTATTTAAAATCCAACAAGTAATAATACTTGCCCTCGCATTATATACAAAACATGATAAAGGTGTGTGCCACGGGCAACGGGACACGGGTTTGGTCTTACACAGTGCAATACTTGAGCTTCATGATAAAGGAGGTCAAAAACACGGAGGGGGGGGGGGACATTTGATATTGTGTTGTGCCCCCCTTAAGCTTGGGGGCATGCCCCCTGTCCCCCTCCATGATTGACGCCCATGAACAAAGGAAGGGAGAATAACCAAAGGTCTTAATGAAATCTTTAATCATCTTTTACACATCTCTCAAACGGAACAATACCATATATTTAATGGAAAAAGTAAGACAATTTACCCCATCTGGTCTTTGCCTTTTTCAAGACATCAAATCTTCTAATTTTCGAGAGAAGATCGAAAAGAACATTGATGTTGTTCTCATCCAGGGCATCTCTCTCCAGAAGAACTTCTAAGAGATCCAGCGATGAGCCTTGTGATTTAATCCTTTCCTTTACAGGTTTCGATTTGATGATGTCAGATGTAAGAAAGAGTATTTTATTGAGGTCATCACTGTTGAGGCCTTCTGCGACAGAGTACAACAAAGACCGAAGATTGTTCCTAACGCTATGTTGAGGTCTGAGTAGAACAGAAGAATGATCCAAATTAAGTGCCATTTCCAGACTTAGACGAGACTATCCTTCTGATCACATTTAGCATTCGACGTACGTCAACACGATCATATTGAACTCTCAAAATATCCGCAAAGGATATACATGTACGTCCCGACAGAAATTCATCCACCCTCACACTTTATCCCACAATAACCGGTTTTCAAACTTTATACAATGGTTCTGATGTATAAGCATAACGGTTTACCTGATGGTCCCTCAATAATGTACATGGCGAAAAAAATGTTCTGTCGTATGGATAATAAGCACCATCGTTTGTGTCACATTTAGCATTCAACGAACGAAAAATGATACAGAACTCTTACAATCTATCCTTTCTGAACACCGATGAAAAGGTATTTAGTTGACGTCCTAGCTTATCGTGATCCTTTTTCTGACTTACTAAGCCTACAACAACAAGTGTGCAAACTTCGAAATCACAAGTTCTTTACATAACCGTGTACGTAGTACCACACAAAACAACGGGATGTTCTGTCCTTGTATTTTTCAATGTTAAGTTCCTTCTACAACCTTGTCATTCTTTTTTCTGTGATCGAGTCTTCATTGTGTATTTTTGAACGTGGAAAGATCAACGTATGCCATTGTTATTTAATCCATTCGATGAAAGCTAGAGATAGAGGCAAATTCCCAGGGTCTCAATCATGTAGAAACAGGGACTTTTAGATTTGCACGACGAGAACGTGGACTGCTACGTTGACATCCTTTTAAAGATACTATGTCCCTGTTGCAGCTAACATCAAATTCTGTAGAACTTTGCAGGAATTATGAATATGTCATGTAGGGCCTATGTCCTATCTGTGAAATTTAAACGTTAGTAGTGTCATAATATTCAAATGATGCAAGGAATTAAACCCGTTTACTTGCTAGACTTCACTGTCAGACACTATTGAGTGACTGACTGGCTTTTTTCATCTTTGGTAATAACATACATAAAATGAGCTGTAAAGGGTACATGAGCATTTGTCTACATCAATAACCCACTTCTCGTAATGGCCAAAATTAAACTGATTGAATCTTTGCGCAGCATAAAACGTACGATCATTCGGTACAAGCAAATTAATGAGAACAGAAACGAAAAATAGTCCGGTACTACGCAATGGAGCGAATTAATGAATGTTCGTGCACGCTATACAGCTAGTACGGTGCTAACGAATTGCAGTGAGAACAGCCAAAAAAGTTAGTCCGGGGCTAAGCAAAGTACGGGGTTAAGCAAAACAAGTGTGAAAAGAGTATAAGCTTGCGGCGACCACAGGTTTTCCAGACCGTGACCGGCGAGGATTTCTTCTGAAGCCAACATACACCCAAATGAGGATTACGCGTGGTTTTTTCCCGAATTCACTCTCTAAACGGGTATTTCACAAAAGTGTACTCCTAAACAAGTATTGTAAAATTACTAGACTGGGACACCCCCACCCCTTGCTGGTGAACGTGACGTCGTCGTAAACCCCGGTCGTAAACAAGCATATATATGTCACATATGCTGGTACGCGAAGGGGCTTCTTTATGTGTTTTTACATTAGCAAGCTGACGTAACCGAAAGTTATAGACAACCGGCTTCCTGACCCAGGCGCGTAGCCAGGGGCGTTGGGGCGGTCCCCAAAAACGCCGGCCAAAAAGAAAAGAAAGAGAAGAGAAGAGAAAAAAGGAAGAGGACGTAGGAAGAAAAAGGAGCACGGTACAACGAATCATCATCTTCTCTATTAATTTTATGAAACGTCAAAACTTCCGCCTTCCGCGCTTCACGCAGGAGCGGGGGACTGAATTCAGACAAGAATTAAGGGTCGAGAACGGTACAACGAATCGTCTTCTTTCTCTAACAATTTAATGAAACGTCAAAGCTTCCGCGCTTCGCGCGGAAGGGAAACTGAATTCAGCCAAGAACGATACAACGAATCGTTTTCTTTCTCTAACAATTTAATGAAACGTCAAAGCTTCAGTGCTTCGCCCGGGAGGGGGAAACTGAATTCAGACAAGGATTAAGAGCCGAGAACGGTACAACGAATCGTCTTCTTTCTCTAACAATTTAATGAAACGTCAAAGCTCCCTGCACCCACCCCCTTCAAGCGCTCTGTAAGTGATTTGCACGCTTTGCGTGCTCACTACCGCCCCCCTAAAATAAAATCCTGGCTACGCGCTTGGTCGGAATCTAGAAAAATACCCCTAAACGCGTACAGCAGGATTTGAAAAAAATACCCTTTTTCTTGAAAATGGACGTTTTTCTAAAAAACACCCCATTATACGCGTTTTCTTGGTCACGCATGACTGAGACCCTGGGGCAAATTCCTGTTCTCACGTGTTTACCTATGACGGCTTTAAGGTCAAAATCATGCATAGTCCTTGGAATTTTTGGGGGTCTTTTCAACATTTTAAGCCTACAATAACTTTTCCCTAAGTATAAAATATCATGGAAGTTGGATTTTATAATATTTCATGGAAACGTATAAATGTGTATAGTATGTAAGTGTATGTCTTTTGTGAAACGTGTGATTTATGTTCTTATCTATATGCAAGAAGCATGTTCATGTGCAAGTGTGTGTGCAAGTGTTTGGGCACTGATAAAATTTTAATAGGTGCATTTATTGGAGATGAAAGAGCGCTTTTATGAGAAGGGGGAGGTGGCTCTTATTGCAAAGGAAAAAAGGCACATGTTAAAATAAACGAGACATTTATCAGAAATGTAAAGTGAAAAATGGTTATTAGAAGGGGAAGGGGCACTTATAAGAAGTAAAACGAGCATTTATTAGAAGAAGAAAAACGAGGCACGTGTTAACGTGGCAGTTATTAAAGGTGAAAAGCGGCACTCATCAGAGATGAAAAGAGCACTTTTCAGGAAGGGAAGGGCACTTGTTACAGTGAAACGTGCATCTCTCATATTGGAATAGGGGCAATTATCGGAGGTAAAGTGGGTCATTTACCAAAGATGAAAAGGGGCACTTATGAGAATGTAAAGGGGGCATTTATAAGAAGAGGAAAGAGCTCTTTTTTAATTGGGGCACTTATAAGAAAAAGAGGCACTTATTTAGAAAGGAAAACGGGCACATGTGAAAATAAAAGGTCCGCTTATCAGAGTTAAAAACGGGTAGTTATTAAAAGGGAAGGGACACTTCTTACAAAGGAAAAGGGGCACTTCTCGTACCTGAAAAGGAGCGCCTACTAGAAATTAAAAGGGGCACTTATGAAAATGGAAATGGACACTTATTTCAAAGGAAAATAGGAACTATTCGAAGGGAAAAGGGCACGTATAAGATCCTGCAATATTTTCTATCAAAAGAAAACATGCAGCTTTGAATAGCGTGAACGACAATTCAGTTTGCTTTTGAAAATTAATCCATTTTATGGTAGATAGGCCCATACATACCGTGTTGTGTGCAGTAGAACTCAATGGCGTTTTCGTTTGCCGAGTGACGTCCAGTGGGTCGTGAAAGACAAGTCTAGTAGAGATTTACATATCGCGCGCGATATCCTTCAGTGGTTTTCTTCCACGGGATTAAGATTACGTCACGTGGACTGAGCGCACATCCAATCATATTCGGCTATCTAGCCGCTTGCATGGATGGCGTATGGTGTAGAGCACGACAAGCAAAAACGCCAGGCAAAATCAATGTAGGCCTACATGTATTCAATTGTAGATCTGTCGAGTCTGACTGCATTATGGACGTTATTGTTTGGTTGAATGTTTGACATTCTCATGTACGTATCGGGTTCACACGTACGCCTAAAAGTGAGGGTTTTTTTATATTCTTTTCTCTCATAAGCAAAATTACAAGAATAATCTAAACAACCATTATGAGCGGCCGGGGAGGGGGAGGGGGGCGGGGGCATCCCGTATGCCCTATTTCTTTTTGGCTAACACATAGTTTGTCTTTATATAACACAATTTGGATGGCCTATTCGGTAGGTATAATCACTTCTGAAATACATCTGAAGAATACCAATAAACATAGCAGAATTTCTTTGATATCGAAGATAAAGGTAAATGGAATGACTAAATAATATTCAGACGTTCTAAAATACGCACATATTGTGCTTTTGGGAGCAGTTGTCGTCCAATAGAATTGGAGGATTCGAGATCATATGGTCAATTTCCACAACTATTAAATTCATTATTACTCATATCCTAAAAATCTATAAGGAGCAGTAGTCATGACCGACTAAAGTCTAGATCTGAATGAAAAGTTGTTAAATTTCACTGATCTTTTCACCCCAGTTACATCAACGAGACCGACGGCGAACCGACAACAGACGGAACAAAGAACACGAATGTGTATAGTCATTAGATGGGCGGGTTCGCCATCCTTTCATCCTCCTAAAAACTAATCATTAAAATTGCATCAATCCGTCAAACATACTTAACATAAAGAAAACATTGATAAACATCGTTACTTATTAATGTGCAAGATATATATATATATACATATATATATATATATATATATACAGTGTATATATAGGCAGACAGAGAGAGAGAGAGTGAGTGAGAGTGAGAGAGAGGGAGAAAGAGTAAGGGGGCTTAAATGGATCCAATACACCCGAAATGTTGACATTATAGAGAGTTTAAAATAGTTGTATTGTATCAAACCAGGGAGGTGATGAGATAAATACCGTCTCACCTCCATGATCAAACAAACGCAAATTCAATGTAAGTCCCATTAACATCTGTTTTGTCGGGTACAGCTAGGCTCAATATAATTATACAATCATGTATCACATTTATTGAAACCTAGGCTATACTTGGTAAGAAACAATGACGTGTTCTGAATTGAAACCGACTACATGCGTTTTTATTTGTAAAAAAGCTCATTAAAAAAGTTATAGTCCTATATGTTTTCAGGATCCTGGTTTTATAGCCCCAATTAGCGGATATTCTGGATTTATTGTGTTGATAAAAATCAATTCTCTCTCTCTTTCATCTCTATGATCTCTCTCTCTCTCCTCCTCCTCCTCCTCCTCCTCCTCCTCCTCCTCCTCCTCCCCTCCTCCCATTTTGTCTATGGCATTCGATAAAGGGGTGCATGTTATAGTTTGATCAATTTCACCCATCTATATAGCTAGTCGCTAGGAAGCAGTATGATTGGACATAGTTACAAATCACACAAACAAAAA
>CP137685.1:3404118-3549167 GCA_037976565.1 Mesocentrotus franciscanus
ATTTTATAACGGTCAGTTAGGCATTCAGAGCGCCTTAGGGCCCCTGGTGGAGTCGAGGGCGGAGCCCCGAAAGCTCAGGGTTTTTAGGCATTTAATTACGATCAGATGAACATATTTTGATACCTTATTTGTGACACTCGCAGGTCACTTATTGGCGAGGGGGCCAGGGGACGAAGCCCCCGGAAGCTCAAGGGTTTTATGCATTAAATTACAGTCAGGTGAGTATCCAGGGGCCCGCCTTGGGGCCCTTGGTTAGGTCCAGGGGCAGAGCCCCCGGAAGCACAGGGGTTTTATGCGTTTAATTACGGTCAGATGAGCATTTTTGCCAGTGATACCTTATTGACAGAAGCAGGACACTATTAAGCGTCGGGTCCAGGGGGCGGATTCCCCTGAAGCTCAGGGGTTTTAGGCGTTTAATTACTGTCAAATGAGCATATTTTGATACCTTATTTGTGACACTGGCAGGGCAATAATTGGTGTGGGGTCCAGGGGGCGGAGCCTCCAGAAGCTCAGGGGTTTTAGGCATTTTTATAACGGTCAGATAAGTATTCAGGGCCGCCTTAGGGTCATTGGTTGGCTTCAGGGAGCAGAGCCGCCGGAAGCTCAGGGGTTTTAGGCGATTAATTACTATTAGATGAGCATATTTTTATACCTTATTTGTGACACTCGCAGGTCACTAATTGGTGAGATGTCCAGAGGGCGAAGCCCCCGGAAGCTCAAGGGTTTTAGGCATTAAATAACGGTCAGGTGAGTATCCAGGGGCTCGCATTGGGGCCCTTGGTTAGTCCAGGGCAGAGCCCCCGGAAGCTCAGGGATTTAAGGCGTTTAATTACGGTCAGATGAGCATTTTTTTAATACCTTATTTGTGACACTAGCGTCGGGTCCAGGGGGCGGAGCCCCCAGAAGCTCAGGGGTTTTAGGCATTAAATTACCGTCAGATGAGCATCCAGGGGTCTGCCTTAGACCCTAGGTGGAATCAAGGGGGCAGAGCCCCCGGAAGCTCAGGGGTTATAGGCATTTAATCAGGGTCAGATGAGCATATTTTTATACCCCATTATTTTGTGACACTGGCAGGTCACTATTCTTTCTTTCTATTTTTCTTTAATATACTTTTTCAAAAAAAGTTGGGGGCTCGAGGCCCTCGAGCCTAGCAATTCCGCTGGCCCTGACTTGTAGGCCTCTAAATAAGCATATTTCTTGCCTGACTGTAAATTTAGGAATTTGTTATTTTCCAACAAACGCATAAAAAAGTATAATTTACTAAAAAGCGTGGAAAAAACTCGGAAATTTCTTGCCTGACTAAAAATTTAGGAATTTGTTATTTTCCAAGAAACGCATAAAAATATATAATTTACCTAAAGAGTGAGGTAAAAACTCGGAAAATTGTGTCATTTCAGCGAGTTTCCTTTTCCCTTCTGTCTCTTTTAGGTTTGCTGTGGGGGGAGGCAAAGGCCTTTCGGCTCCCCCTCCCCCCGATTCACACGTTGTTGGCGGAATTAATCGCAACTGATCTCCCCTTCTTTTCACCCTTTTTTTTCTTCTTCGTCTTTTTTGTTCCCTTTTAGCTCTCCTCTTTCCCTGTCCCTTCCTTCTCTCTCTCTTTTTTTTTTGGGGCGGGAGGGGTAGAGCAAGGCCCCCCCGATACACAACTTGTTGGCGGGAAAATTGCAACTGATATCCTCATTCTTTTCTTTTCTTCTTCCTCTTTTTTCCTTCCCTTTATCTCCTCTTTTCCTTTTTTCTTTCCCTTTCCTTCTTTCTCTCTTATTTTTGCTGGGGGAGGCAAGGCCCTTTCGGCCCCTCCCCCCGATCTCCTTCTTTTCCCCTTTTCTTTTGTTCTTCCTTCTTTTCCTTCTTTCTCTCTCTCTTTCTCTTTTTTTTGCTAGGGGCAAGGCCCGCTTGGCCTCCCTGGATCCGCGCCTGCTGTGAAGAGTTACTTGTTTTTTGACCTACGCTTTACTTTTTTTTTTTGCATAATTTATTAATGCGATCAACACATTTTAATCATCCTCAAATGGACTACAATTTACATAATTATACATAAATAGCCTATTAATTTTACTGCTTATCTATTCATGAACTTATCAACACAACTATTATTCCAGTGTAAAGAATTATAACGTCTCCGTCTCCCTCTCCCCTTCTTCCTTTTTTCTCAATTTCTCTCTCTCTCTCTTTATAACAAATGTTCAAAGCTACTTACAGAGGCAATAACCACATGACATTGAGAATCAAAATCCTTAAAAATAAAATATGGTGTATAGCTTTAAACCCAAACAAAACTTGACCTATCCTGGTGTTGTGCCTGGTGCAGTACTTAGTGTGGTTCCTGGTGTTGTTCCAGGTGTTATACCTGGTGTTGTTCCAGTTGTTGTAGCTGGCGTTGTTCCCGGTGTTGTTGCTGTGGTAGTTACTGGTGTTATTTCAGGTGTTGTACTCGATGTTGTACCTGGTGTAGTTCCTGGTGTTGCCCCTGGCGTAGTTCGAGGGGTTGTTCCTGGTGTTTGACCTGGGGTTGTTTCCGGTGTTGTTCCTAAGGGAAAACATGATATTTTATATGCCAAAACATAGAACTTAACCTCTATATTCAAGATTTCTGCGCTTAATTTATATGGTTATCAGTTGCTGTTTCGCAATGGAAAGGACAAATAACAGGTGGGACAAATAGTACGGGAGCCAGGGGGTCAACCTAGCTGGAAGGGAAACCAATTTTCATGTCCACAGATGTAAAGATCGCATAGCTCCATATAAAAATCGACCGTCTGGCATGTTCTAAGTGGTGGGTGTGGCCAGGGGAGCCCCTCCCAAAAAGCGGCCCTTTGACGACAAATTAGTATTTTGTAAATAATATTGTAAGGAAACCTCGAACCACCATGAGTTTGGTGTCATATGAAAGAAAATTAAATTATCTACATTTTGATACCTATTTCAACGAAATTAAGATTAATTTACATAGCAAATTTAAGTTAAAAACATGATTTTTGGTGATTTTTTCGAAATATTGAATTTTATCAAAAAGATTATTTTCCATATATCAAAATTAGAGAGGTGCATTTTTCATAACTTTCCAGGAATTTGCTTATGTACAATGACAATATCCTGTGCGAGGAAAAGGCTTATATATCTTTTCAATAAAAAGTTATAGCAATCCAAAGTCATTGATTTGATTTCCACAAAAACAACATTTTTGCCCACATGTGTATTAACTGTATGCATATACGTGCATTAGTGTATTAAGGACCCATTTGGTGTGTTTACATCGAGTTTTAAAGATAACTTTTAACTAAAACCTCTAATCACCATGTATTTGGTGTCAAAAGATGGATAATTAAAATACCTTCATCCTGATATCAATTTCAATGAGTGATGTAGTGTTTGAAATATAAATTTTGAGCCAAAAGGTGCTTTATTGTAGATATTCCTCTGATTTTGGCCAGTATCTCGGTATATTAACTGGACAAAAGTGATTAGACATTTAGTAGTGCAGAAAATTCAAAGGATTTGGAGCGCTGAGTGCAATTGATAAGTTCTTCTGTACTCTGGGCTGTTTCAGGAAATGTGGACATTGGCAGTTGCCTCCCCAGGCGCGGATCCAGGGGCCAGGGGCCTTGCCCCCTCCCCGCCAAAAGAGAGAGAGAGAGAGAAGGAGAAGGAAATGAAAAAGAAGAGAGAAAGGGAAAGAAAGAAGAGGAAGTGGGAAAGAAAGGGGAAATAGGAGATCGGGGGGCGAAATGGCCTTGCCTCCCAGGTTGTTGCCTCCCCCAACAACAACAAAAAGAGAGAAGGAAGGAAAGGGAAAGAAAAAAAGAAAAAAGGAGATAAAGGGAATGAAATAAAGAGGACAAAGAAAAGAAGGGGGTATCAGTTGCGATTCTCCCGCCAACATGTTGTGGATCGGGGATGGGAACCTAAAGGCCCTTGCCTTTCACTCCCCCTCCCCCTGCCAAAAAGGAGGGGTGAAGGGAAAGGCAAAGAGGAGAGCTAAAAGGGAACAAAAACGAGGAAGAAGAAAAGAAAAGGATGAAAACAATTTTAATACCTACCCTGAGCTTACGGGGGCTCTGCCCCCTGGAATCCACCTAGGGCCCTAAGGCAGGCCCTTGGATGCTAATCTGATCGTAATCAAATGCCTAAAACCCCTGAGCTTCCGGGGGCTCTGCACCCTGGACCCCACCTAGGGCCCTAAGGCGTGTCTCTGGATGCTCATCTGACCGCAATTTAATGCTTAAATCTCCTGAGCTTCCGGGGGCTCCGCCCCTGGACCCCACGCCTATTAGTGACCTGCTAGAGTCAAAAATAATAATACGCTTAATACGCTTGAAATGATCAGTTGTAGCACATTTGCTAGCTTGAACTTGCAAAGTATTACATGCAGATTCCCATTTCTTCTTTTCTTTTTGCCCACGTTCCAATTAAAATTCAATAAATAGAAGTAATCAAAGATTGTCTATGACAGTGTCCCTGGTGGAACTGTAACTCGAACGCTGTTTCAAAGGAAACAATCTACGACAAGTTTGCATTTTATTTTATTCTAATTTTTAAAAATGTTATTCTATGTTCAAAAAGACCATATGGTTTATGCAACGGGCATGATAGAACTCTAATGTAGACGGTGATGTGTTACCAAAATTATAAGCTGGTACCTAATGAAATTTTCCAATCATCAAATCGTGAGATCCTTAGAAGTTCAAGGAGTTAGTAACGATTTAAAGTTATTCATGGCTAAGCAGAAAAGATTTCAAATTGATCTCAATTGTAGTTGTGGAACTTCCTATTTGAAACACACAAAGACTAAAACTTAGATTCAATCGAATCAAGTAGTTTCATATTGTTCCTTCGATTTTTGTACCGAATTACTTGTAATCGAGAGAAAAAATAACTTTGCATACCTAGCCGAAACTATTTTATGAGAAAAGTTTATGTCATTCTAATCTAATCACAAAAGGAATCATGCGGAGTATTGGTTACTCACAAGCATACACATATTTTCTTAGTAGACAGGCAAAATAAACCATTAAACCAAACATGGCGATATTATATTATATTCATGTTGATCGATGCACTAACTTGTCTTGGTCATGGGCAAGATTATGACAAGCGGCTGGAAGGGGGTGGGGTGGGGTGGGGAGGGGGTGGGGGCAGGAGGCGCGGATCCAAGATTTCTTAGGGAGGGCCCAAATTTGAAATTGTGCGAGCCAAATATTGGTACGTAATGGTGACCACTAAAGCAGTGGCGTAATGAGCAAAATCGTTTGGGTGGGGCAGAAGAAGAAAAAAAATCCGCATCACCACCACTCTTACATGCAGGCCCCCCGCTGAACGTTTCTCAAAGTGGGTGGGGGGGGGGACAGGCTAAAGTATTTACGATCATGAAGAGCGTAGCGTAAATGGGCGTTGGGTCTAGGGGCAAAGCACCGGCGGGGTCAGGGCGGAGCCCCAGGAAGCTCGGGGCGTATGGGCATTTAATTACGGTCAGATGGCATTTTTATACTTTATTTGTGACACTGGCAGGACAATAATTGGCGTTTGGTCCAGGGGGCGGAGCCCCCAGAAGTTTAGGGGTTTGGGGCGTTAAATTACCGTCAGGTGAGCATCCAGGGGCCGCCTTAGGGCCCTAGGTTGGGTCCAGGGGGCAAAGCCCCCGTAAGCTCAGGGTTTTAGGCATTTAATTACGGTCAGATGAGCATATTTTGATACCTTAATTGTGACTCTGGCAGGTCACTAATTGGCGTGGGGTCCAGGGGGCGGAGCCCCCGGAAACTCAGGGTTTTATACATTACGATCAGATTAGCATCAAAGGGCCTGCCTTAGGGCCCTAGGTGGATTCCAGGGGCAGAGCCCCGTAAGCTCAGGGTAGGTATTAAATCACGGTCATTAAAGGGGGAGGCAAGGACCTTTCGCCCCCACACCTTGTTGGCGGGGAAAATCACTCATGATCTCCCCTACCTTTCTTCTTCCTCTTTTTTCCTTTCCTTCTTTCTCTCTTAAGTTTGCAGGGGGGGAGAGGGGCAAGGGACTTTCGGTCCCCCCGATCCATACATTGTTGGCCGAATTAATCGCAACTGATCTCCCCTTGTTTTCATCCTTTTCTTTTCTTCTTCCTCTTTTTTGTTCCCTTTTAGCTCTCCTCTTTCCCTTTCCTTTCCCCTTTTTATTTTTGGCGCGGTGGGGAGTGGGAGAGGCAAGGATTGTGGATCCCAGATCCACAACTTGTTGGCGGGAGAATCGCAACTGATACCCCCTTCTTTTCTTCGTCCTCTTTATTTCATTCCCTTTATCTCCCTTTTTCTTTTTTCTTTCCATTTCCTTCATTCTCTCTCTTATTTTTTGCTGGGGGAGGCAACAACCTGGGAGACAAGGTCCTTTCGCCCCCGATCTCCCGTTTTCCCTTTTCTTTCTGCTTCCTCTTCTTTCTTTCCCTTTCTCTCCTCTTTCCCTTTCCCTTCTTTTCCTTTCTCTCACTCTCTTTTATTCTTTTTTGGCGGGGGGCCTAGGCCCCTGCCCCTGAATCTGCGCCTGGGGAGGCAACTGCCAATGTCCACATTTCCTGAAACATCCCAGAGTACAGAAGAAGAACTTATCAATTGCACTCAGCGCTCCAAATCCTTTGAACTTTCTGCACTACTAAATGTCTAATCACTTTTGTCCAGTTAATATACCGAGATACTGGCCAAAATCAGAGGAATATCTACAATAAAGCACCTTTTGGCTCAAAATTTATATTTCACACACTACATCACTCATTGAAATTGATATCAGGATGAAGGTATTTTAATTATCCATCTTTTGACACCAAATACATGGTGATTAGAGGTTTTAGTTCTAAGTTATCTTTAAAACTCGATGTAAACACGCCAAACAGGTCCTTAATACACTAATGCACGTATATGCATACAGTTAATACACATGTGGGCAAAAATGTTGTTTTTGTGGAAATCAAATCGATGACTTTGGATTGCTATAACTTTTTATTGAAAAGATATATAAGCCTTTTCCTCGCACAGGATATTGTCATCGTACATAAGCAAATTCCTGGAAAGTTATGAAAAAATGCACCTCTCCAATTTTGATATATGGAAAATAATCTTTTTGATAAAATTCAATATTTCGAAAAAATCACCAAAAATCATGTTTTTAACTTAAATTTGCTTTGTAAAGTAATCTTAATTTCGTTGAAATAGGTATCAAAATGTAGATAATTTAATTTTCTTTCATATGACACCAAACTCATGGTGGTTCGAGGTTTCCTTACAATATTATTTACAAAATACTAATTTGTCGTCAAAAGGGCCGCTTTTTGGGGAGGGGGCTCCCCCTGGCCACACCCACCACTTAGAACATGCCAGACGGTCGATTTGTTATATGGAGCTATGCGATCTTTACATCTGTGGACATGAAAATTGGTTTCCCTTCCAGCTAGGTTGACCCCCCCTGGCTCCCGGACTAAAATGTTCAAAGCTGCTTATAGAGGCGATGACCTCATGAAATTCAGAGAATCAAAATCCTTAAAAATCAAACATGGTGTCTAACTTTAAACCCAAACAAAACTTGACCTAACCTTGTGTTGTGCCTGGCGTAGTAACCAGTGTGGTTCCTGGTGTTGTTCCAGGTGTTATAGCTGGTGTTGCTCCAGGTGTAGTAGCTGGCGTAGTTCCCGGTGTTGTAGCTGTTGTAGTTACTGGTGTTGTTTCAGGTGTTGTACCCGGTGTTGTACCTGGTGTAGTCCCTAGTGTTGCCCGTGGCGTAGTTCGAGGGTTGTTCCTGGTGTTTGACCTGGGGTTGTTTCCGGTGTTGTTCCTAAGGGAAAACATGATATTTTATATGCCAAAACATAGAACTTAACCTCTATATTCAAGATTTCTGCGCTTAATTTACGTGTTTATCAGTTGCTGTTTCGCATTGGAAATGACATATATCAGGAGTAACAAATGTTCAAAGCTACTTACAGAGGCAATAACCACATGACATTCAGAGAATCAAAATCCTTTAAAAAAAACATGGTGTCTAGCTTTAAACCCAAACAAAACTTGACCTAACCTTGTGTTGTGCCTGGTGTAGTAACTAGTGTGGTTCCTGGTGTTGTTCCAGGTGTTATAGCTGGTGTTGTTCCAGGTGTAGTAGCTGGCGTTGTTCCCGGTGTTGTAGCTGTTGCAGTTCCTGGTGTTGTTCCTGCTGTTGTACCCGATGTTATACCTGGGGTTGTTCCCGGTGTTGTTCCTAAGGGAAAAATTGAAATGTTATATGCAATATTATAGAACTAAAGAACTATATTGAAGATTTCTGCGCTTAATTTACGTGTTTATCAGTTGCTGTTTCGCATTGGAAATGACATATATCAGGTGTAACAAATGTTCGAAGCTATTAACAGAGGCAATAACCACATGACATTCAGAAAACCCAAATCTTTAAAAAATAAATAGGGTGTCTGGCTCAAATCCCAAACAAAACTTGACCTAACCTTGTGTTGTGCCTGGTGTAGTACCTAGTGTGGTTTCTGTTGTTGTTCCATGTGTTGTACCTGGTGTAGTTCCAGGTGTTGTTCCTAGAGTGTTTTGAGGGGTAGTTCCTGCTGTTGTTCCTGGGGTTGTTCCTGGGGTTGTTCCTGGGGTTGTTCCTGGTGTTGTTCCAGGGGAAAATTAATTGCCATATGCATTAAAATTGAACTAAACACATATATTTAACATTTCTACGCTTTAATTAAGTGGTTATCAGTTGCAGTTTGGCATTGAAAATTACACATATCACGTGTGACAAATGTTCAAAGCTGCTTGCAAAGGCGATACCCACATGACATTCAAAGAATCAAAATCCTACCTACCTGGTGTGCAGTAAGTGATTGTAACATTTATTCCAGTTGTTTTAGACGTATAAGGTAAGTTTATACGAAGTGAATTAATTTTGATATAATACTGTACGTTTTTCACAATTTGTTCCATGATGGGATCTGGACATTGACAAGTGTAAGTACTATCAACAGAAGTGCATTTTCCTCCATTCTGACATAGTTCTGCATCACAATTGACAAACACTGACAAAGAGATTAAAATTAGATAGAATGAGCCCCCAAAACTGGTCATTTCATTTGAATCACGACTGCAACTTGGAAGTGCGGTACGTTGTAAAGTGAAGTTATAATTTACGTAATACTGTACATGTTACTTGTCGATTTCTTTAATTGTTGTCACGCCATCTTTCACTGTTTGTATGTCATTCCTTTTTCTGCTTTACAAATAAGATACGATTATACTTTCATTGACCATTGAAATTCACGTATCTTTCCTTTTGTATCATAATTTTAATTTGTTCTATGAACGGAATGGTTTTTAAGATAATATAGACTCCTACCTGGTGTACAGTATGTGATTGTGACATTTAATCCAGTTCTTGTAGATGTCCAAAGTAAGATGTCAAGTATTTCTGTAGAAGGTTCAGTGAACGATCGTATATGCGTCTCAACTTGGAATATGCGATCGTAATTTACGACCATGTTTTCAATTTTGTAGTCACCACCTAGTGTAAGACTATTTCTATCTGTGTCTACGCCAAAGATGAATGTACCATTTACCCTCAGTCCTGTACATAAAAGACGATATATGACCTTTTTGTTGATTAATTAATTTAGGTTCACGAATATATCATTACATGCTTTAATATTACTCTCCTTCCTTTTGTTCTGTCTTCTTTTCTTTCTCCTTTCTTCAGTCCTTTGGAGTCTTAAGAGTAAAGACTTTGATTGAATAAAACTGAAGTTATCCCAAACTTTTTGATCTTTCCAATATGTTTTTCAAATGTTGGAAAGATCAACTCTAAGATATACTCTTTTTACTGTGCCTACGAACAAAATGCCTCTTTTGAAATTCTGTGTTTCCTATTTGCGTTTCTTATCAGGCTCTTTTAGATGGATTCCATAGACCTGGTGAAACCATCAGAAAGATGAGAACAAAGGTCAAGGGCTAAGGTCAAAAACATTTTAAGGAATAACAAAATCACCTTGACATTGCACAAAGTACCAATATGGCAAACAGTGTATTTCTTTAACAAGATGAATGCGACTGCGTCTCTAGGCACCCACCAATATTGAATGATCATGTGACCTTTAATACCTTACCTCAAGAACTAAAACTCTTTTCATTTAATCTTTTAATACTCATACATACTTGAGTCCAGTTTGGCAGATATTTTTAATTTTGTTTGTTAAATAAAGTTATCACAGTGATAATATAAACTCTGTGATTAATAATACTTTGATAACCCTGTGATATATTTGAACTTTAACCTATTCCACCCAAAATCTAATCACTTGATCCTCGCATGCTTATACACACTTCATCCAGGTTTTGTTTGAATGGATCTTTTTGCTTCTCATGTTATCGTTGTAAACGAAATAATGTCTGGTCCTTTTGGGCACTTTATGGTCCCGTGACCTTTGATATTTGTCCTCTTACACCCAAAATCTAAACTGTTAGTTCATCCTCCTAGCATGCTCATAGCTAACTGATCCATGTTTGGTTAAAGTCCGTTTAGTGGTTCTCAGGTAATCGCTGTAACGACAAACGGGACAGACGGGTGGACAACCCGAAAAGTGGCTGCTAAAAGAAAACTTCTAATCCAGCAACCAAGGTGAGCTACTACTTTAAGTCCTATCTGAGAGACTTGGTTATACGGATTATTGCATTACCAAAGCATTTTCCCATGGACTTGGTTTCAAACCCTGAACCTTCTTGCTCTACCACTGAGCCATCGTGCCTCCACTTTCTATATACATGTACTTACCTAAAAATGGTCGCTTCCATAACTATCAGCTGCAATCCTGGTCGATCCAATAGGAACAGTGGAAATCACAGACTCTGTAATTCGGGATCATGAAATATATTACTGTTATCATTCAACTTTGAAGGTAAATATTGAAAATGATGTGTAATGACAAAGTAAAATATCAATAGTCTTAAAAAAAGGGGAAAAAAACCCTCGTGAGAGAGGAGACAAGAAGAGAGATAAAGAGGGAGAGAGAGAGAGAGAGAGTAAGAGAAAGAGACAGAGAGAGACAGAAAGACAGAGAGGGACAGACAGTAAATCATTGATCGGCCCATGTCCTACCTCCAGTTACTGAAGTAGAATTCAGTGTCTGACTCGTACAAGTACACGACGACCCGTCTCCATTACAAACGTGGCAGTCATCGTAAACAAGGCTTGAATTTAGAATTCCATCGCATCCAAAATTCTACGGATAAAAGAGATTTATGAAAAGAAGATGATTTATTCTTCCTCTAACAAAAGGAACACCAGTATTCTTTAATATCCTACATTGAATAAGAAACAAATTTGTTATATATTTTCAAGATATGATTACTGATTACGTGAGCTCTTTTGTTATTGTATTCAGCATGGGTGGTATAGACAGCCATATCTGAGACTTATTGTTCTGAATACTGAACAAATGACAAATACTTGACAAAAAAATCGTGAACAATATTTTATAAGGTGTCTTTTGAGTATTCGGTTTGCATCTGATGCTACAAATGCTACACCTGGCTTTTTTTTGGATGCTTTTTGATTTGTCTTGCTTCATGATGACTGTATATAGCCCAACGCATCCATGAAATCATCATATCCATGTATGTTCCATTCTTTATTCCACCATCAACAAACACGAACAACCGCACGTTCACCAACACAGACAAATGTCGTTGCTGGTACTCAAGATTTGGTTAAAGGTAGCGAAATAAATCTAACTATGTTGATACCTGTTGACATCTTCCATTAAAGGTACAATGTCCCATTTGCAGGCCAAAAAAATGAAAAGGTTAAATTCCAACGGCATTTGAAAGACAATACTAATTTAGAAATCCCCTAAAAAGGGGGCTTGAAAATGTCTTTAAGTGAGAAAATAACGACTATTAGTTGTCGAATCGACTTAGGAGCTATAGAGCCAGTAAGTAATAGTCTGATTTTTCAGACCATTGTACCGAATGGTCGTACGTTTTATGCTGCGCAAAGATTCAATCAGTTTAATTTTGGCCATTACAAGAAGTGGGTTATTGATGTAGACAAATGCTCATGTACCCTTTACAGCTCATTTTATGTATGTTATTACCAAAGATGAAAAAAGCCAGTCAGTCACTCAATAGTGTCTGACAGTGAAGTCTAGCAAGTAAACGGGTTTCCTTGCATAATTTGAATATTAGGACACTGCTAACGTTTAAATTTCACAGATAGGACATACATGACATATTCATAATTCCTGCAAAGTTCTACAGAATTTGATGTTGGCTGCAAAAGGGACATAGTATCTTTAAGGCACAATGACTTGGTGAATTCGAATGATTTGGTGCTGTCAGTCACTGGTTCATGTCAACACAGCGTACCATCATGAAAGTCTCCTGGTCTGTCACTGCGAAAGAGTCCATTTACTCCTGATGTCAAACAACTCATACTGCAAAGCTCATCACCTACAAAAAACAGTCATACTACTTAAATCCCTTGCAAAGAAGTATGTTTTCAAATATAACAATATTACCATACGATGCCACGTGTAGAAGTATTGCGGTCTACTGGATAGGTCTCTGGACCGTGAACCACACGGGGTTCGAATCCCTGCGGCAGCACTGATGGTTTTTGTCTTGACATTACTAGTAATCGAAATTTTGTCACCAGGTGGGTTGAATGGGCACCTGGTAGGATTATCACTTGAATGCACTAAGCGGTATACAAGGGAGAAACAATACATCTACAAATTGTTATTATTCGGTTTCTCCATGACTGTAACTAAAAAAAATAAACCTTCTTTTATAATGTCCCATATTTTTCTCAAACTTTCACTTATTCATTCCTCTAATATTTCTGTTTTCATTATAACCAACTGTAAATATTTAAATAAGTTTCGAAGCAGTTTTAGAACATGGTTAAATATATGCAACCACTGGAGTGTATGTTCGTGTTGGGTGCGTGCGTGGCTGCGTGTGTGTATGTGTGTGTGTGTCGGGGCACGTATACCCATCGAACGGCAACAAAAAAAGATAGAGAATTAGGTATATAAGAAACAGTTAAACAGAGAGGCAGAAGAATAACATGATATTGAGAGAAATATTACAACCCCTCCACCTCCACATACAATGTATTTTTTTATTATCTCGCATGAGCAGAAGACCCCGACCTCCTACTTTACGCTGTATAAAACAACGACATGGTACTCACCTAAAAAAGTAGAATGTTGATAATCTGTCCAGTTGTACAGAGTACCACTGAAAGGGATTGAATTCGTTGCAGCACATTGTTCGTTGCGGTAATCATCTTGTGAAGTCGTGCAGGGCTAGATTTAAAAAAAGGTGGCAATGTTACATGAACTATACAAATCACTTGTTTTATTTTATTTTTACTATTTAATTTCCGGAAACATGAAAGAGTGTAACACTAACAGAGAATACAAGAAGACGAGGTCCAGTAACAAATACAATAGGGACGTTTAGATTTGCACGACGAGAACGTAGACTGCTATGCGTGACATCCTTTTAAGGCAATGTGACGTCCTTTTAAGGCACTGCCGGGCATTGACAGTGCCTTAAAAGGACGTCACATTGCCTTAAAAGAATGTCACAGCTAGCAGTCCACGTACTCGTCGTGCAAATCTAAAAGTCCCTAATAACGAAAGAAAAGAAACCGTTATCTAATCACCAAAAGAAATCAAATATCTGTAGAGGGCTCTCCTCAAAAGGCGATAGTATGTATAGCTACATACGATATACATAATTTAATATAGGATTTCCCGGCGAAATTCGCGTGTTTGTCATTCGAATTCATTTACTTTGCATTTAAGTAAGCGCAGATCGGCTTTGCCATGCCAATTATCATTCAATTTTCCCGTTTTTGTATTTAATTTAGGATTTTGGTCGAAGGGTTTCATAGATCTGTCATTTAATTTAGAAACTGCTCAACTAGCATTCAAATTAGTCGTCACTTGTCGAGGCGTCATTTTTATCATTTAAATTAACATCTGTCATTCGTATTCGAAATATGTTTATTCAAGTTAGGAATGAAGAAATGCAACACACGTTTACAGTTTCAAAATAATGCAATTAAAATGCATGATTTGCCATTGAGGTCTATTCTGTTATTCCATTTATTCATTTTCAGAACAATGCATATGGGTGTAGTCAGACATTAAGTAAAGAAGGGGCGAAATCAAGGGATATGGCATTTCTGCACGGAAATGTTCATATACCCAGGAAAGGTAGGGGTATACCCTCAATCGCCCCTTTTTACTACAGACTTAGAATTCTAAAAAAGTAACTCACATCGTCTCTTACACCCAGCATACCCCTCTGTTTTTTATGATAAATTTATGATGAAACACAAGACAAACAACTTCCTTACATGAAAATTTACAAACATATTGGCCCGAATTCACAAAGGAGGTTTGTCGACAAACCGAGGTTTATGTGCGTCATATGACGCGTTTCGACGCGTTTCAGACTGAACCTTGGTCTGAAACGCATCGAAACGCGTCATATGACGCACATAAACCTAGGTTTGTCGACAAACCTCCTTTGTGAATTCGGGCCAAAGAGACCATTAAGTCCGTAGATGCAAGTCGTTTTTTCTTCTGATCAAACTTATATGCTGATGAATATCATATAAATCTAATAAGTATAAGCACGGAAATAAAATATGATGAAATACACATGAAAAAAACAATCTTGAAAGAAAAAAAAAGAGCTATAAAAAGTGTGTAATAAACGAGAAATGTATATTGACCATCAATTTAGGTGCACAAAGTGCTAATTTGAATGCTACAAATGAATTAGAATGCTAGAAGTACACTGTCTTTTTTTAGAAAATCGTGTTGCGCCAAATCGAATTACCAAATAGCGAAAGAAGCACATTGTTCTTTAATTTGAATGAAACATACATAAATTCTAATGAAAACTTTATAAATTTGGAAACTAGAAAAGGGAATATAAACCCGAGATATATACCTGACAGCACTAAAACCGTCGAATTTGAACGCAAGACAAATTAATTTTAATGACAAACTCGCGAATTTGGCCGGGAAATCCTAAATTAAGAAGAGGCTTAAGACAAGTGATGAACATTATAACTACATGTATATACCTACTATGGAGGTCTTAAGTCGTAAGAGAGAGTACCGTTTTAAAATAAATTGTTCACTCTTTGGGAAAGAAAAACACCCCACTGAAATCAAATCAGATATTATATCAAATACCATAGTAAAGTAGATTCGAGAGTAGATGTCTTATTGGCATACATTTGAATAAAGGCATAGCTCAGACCATAGCATTATTAGTAATAATAAAGTGGCGCAATGATATTTCAAGAAAATAATAGAAACGAATTGAAATGTTGCATCATAGTAATGTTATCTCTCATAAGCATTGTTATCTAGTTCCAGTATCCATTTATTTGATGTAATACGAACCACACTAAAATACACACACACACACACACACTCAAAACAAAAATCGCAATATTTTAAACATTGCCCAAGTATTACAATTTTGAATAAGCCGTTACATTTCCAATCAGAAAAAGTTATGGTACATTACCTGCTCATTGCAAATCTTGTAGATATGACTATCTCCAACACAGGGTGCGCCGCCCCATTGTGTAGTAGGATTTGTACAGGATCTACTCCGGTATTGAACCCCTGTCCCACAGGATCTAGAGCAGGGTGAGAAGTCGTCACAAAACTCTGTCCATCCACCATCCACTGCTGACGGCAGTTCGAGCGATGTACTTACGCATTTTGCATTTATGCACCACTGTGAAGATATGATGGATCCAAGTGAATTTATGATGAATCAAATGTCTACAAAATTTAAATTGGTTCTTCATTGAATATCTGTTAAAACAATTCAAAACAGAATCGGGTTGATGTCTAATGTGTGACATGGTTATATTATGAGAAAATCACTAGTTGAATTCCTCATTACCGAAGTCACTGTCTTTTATGTATAAACTACTCGGAAAATTGCAGGGGTCAACTGAGATTACAATGGAAAAATAGTATAAAAGTTAAACTTTTTCTTCTTCCAAATTTTGGCCAATTGCGTGTATAATCAGAAAGGGGGAGAGAGTCTCGAAACAACTGGGAAAAGGTTGATTTAATAAACGAGTGGGAGCTCAAACAAGATTAAAGAGCAATCCAACCCTTGTAATAAGTTCATTTGGATGAAAGCAGAATACAAAGTAAGGTTAATAGAATGGAGAAAGTTTAAAATAAATCGGACCAATATTTCGAAGGTTATGAATGTTTGAATATGAGATCACTAATTCTATGCGAATCTCAAATCAGTGGTTTATGACGTAGTCGCGGAACTTTACCGTTTCTCGTGTACAAAAACATCATCAATTTATGTTTTTATCCTAAGTGCCTCTTCATTTGGGCCAATACCCACAATACATTTTGGATATCATTTTATTATAGGTCCTCTAAAGAGAATAGACCCTCCTCACTCAAGATTTTTGACAAATTAAAATCTTAGTCATTTTGTGTGTTGAACAAATGGGAAAGTTGTACGCCACCACTTCACAGAGACCTTACCAAGTCATCGAAATTGAAACGCCCATACCTATAGTGATAACAATTTTCAAGAATTTCTAACTTTTGCCAGATTTCATTCAGATTTCTCCAGTCTACTTCTTTTATTTGTGTGTTTTCCTCTAGAGTAGTTTGCTATCAAGGTTGGATTTTCCTGTAAGGAACAAGGAGACATGTACAATTCCATCTCCACATTGACTTCCTTCAGCTGGTACCGAACTAGAATAGCATGTAGAAACATCCGGTATACGGCAAGACAACTTAGTGCAGGTTGTCTGTATCAATAGAAAATATCATTATTATTATTGTCATTGTATTATTATTATCATAGTATTATTATTATTGTATTATTATTATCACTGTATAATTATCATCATTATAACTGCTAGTAGTAATAGAAGTATTAGTAGTAAGTAGTAGTAGTAGTAGTAGTAGTAGTAGTAGAAGTAGTAGTTATTATTATTATTAATTTTATTTATTAGGCCAATCATAAAAGCACAATACAATGACATTTTGACAGATCAGGCAATACATGAACTAAACAAGAGGAAAGGGAGGAAGTAGTAACAGTAGTAGTAGAAGTAGTAGTAGTAGTAGTAGTAGTAGTAGTAGTAGTAGTAGTAGACTACTAGTAGTAGTCGTAGTCGTTGCTGTTGTCGTTGCAGTCGTAGTATATGAGTAGTAGTAGTAGTAGTAGTAGTAGTAGTAGTAGTAGTAGTAGTAGTCGTTGTTGCTGTCGTTGCAGGCGTAGTATAGGAGTAGTAGTAGTAGTAGTAGTAGTAGTAGTAGTAGTAGTAGACTACTAGTAGTAGTCGTAGTCGTTGCTGTTGTCGTTGCAGTCGTAGTATATGAGTAGTAGTAGTAGTAGTAGACTACTAGTAGTATTCGTAGTCGTTGTTGCTGTCGTTGCAGGCGTAGTATAGGAGTAGTAGTAGTAGTAGTAGTAGTAGTAGTAGTAGTAGTAGTAGTAGTCGTTGTTGCTGTCGTTGCAGGCGTAGTATAGAGTAGTAGTAGTAGTAGTAGTAGTAGTAGTAGTAGTAGTAGTAGTAGTAGTAGTAGTAGTAGACTACTAGTAGTAGTCGTAGTCGTTGCTGTTGTCGTTGCAGTCGTAGTATATGAGTAGTAGTAGTAGTAGTAGTAGTAGTAGTAGTAGTAGTAGTAGTCGTTGTTGCTGTCGTTGCAGGCGTAGTATAGGAGTAGTAGTAGTAGTAGTAGTAGTAGTAGTAGACTACTAGTAGTATTCGTAGTCGATGTTAGTGTCGTTGCAGTCGTAGTATAGTAGTAGTAGTAGTAGTAGTAGTAGTAGTAGTAGTAGTAGTAACAGGAGCAGTAGTCGTAGGAGTAGTCGTAGCATTAAGTATTTGGCGTCACCTGTGCCATGGAGGGGAAAATCGTGAACTGAACCACTGTGACGGGTCTCTCCTCCCGATGTAACTGATTGAGATGTGCAGGTGCACCACTACACTGGATTCCCCTTCCATATGATGAAAATGATGAATGATAATTATAATATTTTTATATGACCACTATTCACCAAGGTATATTAGGTTGAGCATGTTTACCTGAATGCTAAGAGAGCAAATTTGTATTTGTAGGTATTAGGAAACTTCGTAAGTTCCCAAGGAAACATTGTAAGTTAGCTGCAGAGAAATCCTAATTTGGACCAAGCCAAGGCCAATTAATCATTGCTTTAAAATGAGCCAAGATGTACACGACATGTAAGTTCATGCAAAAGAATTTGAATAGGGTATGGTTTTGCAAAACTGTTAAAGAATGAAATAATGTTCAACTTACAAACGAAGAGCAACTGTAGGCAGATGGGTTACCCAAAACCATCTTGCACTGGTCATCGACACTTTGACCCGGAAGCTCTAAAATGGGAGTCAAGGCAGTAGTTGGAAAATCATCCATACAGTCTCGAGATCTGAATTGAAAAAAAGTGTGTCTTATCTAAATATAATATAAAATACATTCGCCAGATCTTATTGGTGTGTTGTCGACCCCGTCCTATGAAACAAAACAGGTGTTGTCCCTTTGATACTACAGGTCTAGTCGACCGTTAGTCTCGTGAAACCAAGAAACCTAATACTATGAACAATGAGAATATAAGTTGCGGGTCTGTCAAACCTGGTAATCATTCGTCTCTTTGATTCATGTCCCAGTATTGGTCAGAAAATCTACGGAAGAGAAACTTCCCGTATACCCAACCATTCCATCTCGTTAACCTTGCCGAATATTAGTCAAGAGTCAGAATCTCGAAAAGACTTAAATATTCGATCTTTACTATTGCCACAGTAAACTTTCTTTAAAATTGATAATAATTATATTTCTGGATTTTAAAAATATATATCATAGCGCGTAACACACATCTCATATGTCTTTTAGCACATGAGGATCATACGTGTAGGGCCTGTGTAACAACAGCGCTTGAGGGTAAAGATGGAAAAGCGAAACAATTACTTTTAATCCTTGTCTGAATTCAGTTTCCCCCTCTCACGCGAAGTGCAGAAGCTTTGACGTTTCATTAAATTATTAGAGAAGATGACGATTCGTTGTACCGTGCTCCTTTTTCTTTCTACGTCCTTAATTTTTTCTCTTCTCTTTTTTTTTTTTTTTTTTGGCCGGCGTTTTTTTTTTTTTGGGGCGACCGCCCCTACCGCCCCCCTGGCTACGCGCCTGGCAAAAAAGGGGCATAGTTTTACTATCTATAATCTACTAGTGCACCCACACTACCTTCTGAAACATTACTTTATCTTATTGCAAATAAAAAGTAATGTTGGTTCTGGGTAAAATAGATGAAAACTATTTTCAGAATAGATCCCCCGAACTTTATTCAGTCTCTACGGAATTAGAAATATTTCGGTTATCAGTTCACGCAATAAACAGCAACTGGGCGGAGTATATGAGCTAGTTTGTGTGTGTGTTTGTTTTACCTGACTGCTAAGAAAACATGTGTATGCTTGTAATTAAGCAACCAGGGGACCGACGGTTTTAAGTCCCCTCCGAAGGACTGAGGATTGAGGACTGAGGATTTATGCCTAAATCAAATGGCACTATAACGCATCGACTAATTGGTAGGCCTATATATATAGTGTTGATATATTTTACAAAAAGTCGAGAATGCTATGCTTTTTTTCCCTTTTGCTTGTTTGTCATGTTTGGTTGTTTGTCCCCCCTACCCAAAGAAGGTTCCGCCCGTAAAAAACACCCTAGGGCATGCACGCCGCCCCCACCCCGGCCCCTAGAATTGTCGCCGCGAGTTCTGGGATATAAATTATGCTCCGCTCTCGATCTCGCGCGCGCGCGCGCGCGTACACATTGTACGTACGTACGTACGCTCGTAGTTAAAATTAGCGAAATATTTCCTGGCCTTAAATTGCGTACGTAATATAATCTTCGCTAGCGCTTCGCCACAGCTGACTTGACTCTTGAACTTGCTGTTCCAGTTAAAATCACAATGTTATCTCGGGTATTTCGGCATTGTGCACCTACATCTAGATGTATTCGGCAATTTTCAGGGTCATGTGAGAGGTAAGATGGGAGTATGTTATAATGAAGCAATTTGGACGTCACAAATATATTATAGAAATTGTGCATTCAATTCAGTACGCGTGCCTACGGCCTGGCCTAGTCGAGAACAAACATGTGTACGTACGTACACGTATGCGTGCATTTTCTGGCCAGGCTAGTCGCTAGGCCAGGCCAGCTAGCCGACGTCCGACGGGCGGATAGTTGCATGGCCCTGGCCCTCACTCTAGAGTCTAGGGTTACTGTGTCTTCAGAATTTGATAATCTCCATTGTCATTGTTTTGTCATGGCTGTGAATGAAGGAATGAAAAGATCTAGATCTAACAAGTAACAAGCTGATAAGTCTCTATTTATTTAACTCTTCACAAGTCTATAACTCATGTAATATTTCATAAGCCAAAGCCAAAGCCAGGCCTTAAAATAGGGTCTATGATTATGACTTTGACTTTGAGTTCTGGGAAGAGGTGAAAAATCATTGTGAGCGTTATCATGGTAGATCTATTATGCAAGTGTGGAAGAACATCAGATAAAAAATGTTCCCTGAATACATGGCTCTTCATATGCCTTAATATTCTAAATATGGCATGTAACATCATTCATAGACCGAAAGCTTCAGTCTCTGATATCGACGGTTGTTCCGCTGAGATTGCATCTGGCTCCTCTGACCGCCTCTATACATAGACTGAAGTACGGCGTATGGGGTAGTGTGCGGAACGAATGGTTCGAATGGTTTTTCACTCTTTACGTCTTCATATATCCACTTTGGCTGCAATTTTACACTGAAACTTTTTGAAAATTAAAAATAACACAGAAATATCTACTTTGACTTACGATAGCTTGCTCATTTAGATCCTATATTAATGATTAATCCGAGAAAGTCTTGTAGTCAACAAGATTTGTTGTCAGCCATCTTGGTTTAAGTTGATGAATATTCATTTTTTCTTTCGAACGTCCAATAGCTACGTATGAGTCAGCCCGGCTTGAGCCGGTGATGTTTGAATATTCATAAGCCCAATATCAAACACGTGCTCTGATTGGCCATTGGGCTTGTTTTGGTCGGTTGACCCGAAATATATCGGGCGGGTCATGTCATAGATTACCAGTTCGAATGCATGAACGTACCGTTTCCTTGGTTCTGAGATAAAAATGGATAACTCATATACGTAAGTCCGTAAATTTCGCATTTTGAAATAGGTAATAAAACTTTGAGAACTGTACATAGGAGAACAAAAATACATACTATTTTTGTATCTGATTTATAAATCAGAAAATTAGATCTAAATAAACAAAATCGTGGGAGAAAGTTTCGGGAAAAAGTGTGTCACAATCGGCTCAATCTCTCCCGTGATGCGAGCCGTATGGGGTACCGTCTGTGTATGGGGAATGTCAACAAATGTCAGTTTTATTAAAGAATGACCCATACCAGACGGTTATTTCTGTCTAGTAACATCATAAAAATCGGGACAGAGTTTTATGCCACATGTTCGTGTAGAGAAAAAATTAATATTTATTTTTCGGGGGCTACTTTTCAAGCTTGCCTGCATAAAAATAACACTCTAAAATTTGTTTTGCATTGAACTCTATGCAAATTTACAGGGGCTCTTTTCTGATTTTCGGGGGCAAATTCGCCCTGAGCCCCCATGTATTTTTTTCACTGTCGTGTAGTCCCATATACATCTTTCTGTGTGCAGTGCTTGTAACTTTACCAAGACTGGGCCAAATTTCTTATCACTTTATTGATTCCAGAACCTTGCAGTACGCACCAATACTTATTTATGCCAGATGATCAACTTTTTCTGATCGATTCCACAACGTTTCTTTCACAATGCAATCGCATGACCAGAACTCAACTTGAGCCTTGAGGCATGTGAAAAAATATGTGCAGAAGACTATAGGGGGTGGACAGGGGGTGGACCGTCAGGTATGGGGCAGCCTATGGCCTATGGGGCATTCTTGAGTAAAACAGACATTTGTCAACTTTCCCCACACACAGCCATACACTGTACGTGGTCTCAGCGGAACAACCATCGGATATCAGAGACTTACGCTTTCGGTAGGGGGTTGCTGTGGGCTGTCGACCTTTTAGTACTTAGTTACAGAGGATTAGTTATAATTAAATCAGGAATTATGTACAGGGTATGTGGGATATAGAAAAATCTGCAAAGAAAAGAATTAAAAAAAAAAAATAGATGTAGACATTTGAAATGAACTGTGCTACAGACTTTTGGTTTCCAGGATCTATTCAAATAATCATTTCTCCTTTTTTGAAAGTATGATCTACCCTGGGCCAATCCCCTGTAGTCAGCAGAACACTTATATGCATAGGAAGAAAAGCTGTGTTAGGAAGAGCAGTCAGGTTCTTGTCCAGATGAACATGTATAATATTTTCTTCCGGAGAAATGTAAGTTTAGAAGTTGTAAAATAAATCTTAAAATGTAGTCTAATTCATGATTAGATATCAAAATGTACATTTTTAGGAAGTACCCCCATTCCTTTTAGAATGTTTATTTTCATATGTAGGTCTTTACCAGCCCAGATTATTGACGGGAAGAGGATAGCAGGAGATGTCTTGAAAGAAATCAGAACAGAGACAGATGAATGGATTGCCCAAGGCAACAGACCTCCACAGCTGACTGTGGTGCTTGTAGGAGAGGATCCAGCTAGTTCTGTCTATGTCAAGAACAAAGCCAAAGCTGCATCAAGAGCAGGTACCATTCCAGCATTCATTGTGTAATTTCAGTGTTTAGACTAAAGATATAGGACTATCTACATATATATAAAGACTGCTTAAAAACTAAGGGCTTTATATGTACGGTAATCAGGTAGTCTGTATCACCATTGTTACTAGACTAATACTAATTCATTTTTTAAAACTTATTGTGAATTTTAGAGACAAAGGTTATATTTGCATTAGGAATACTTTGATATAGATTTTAAAAAAGGAATTAATTTGAAGCTTCCTGTTATAAAAATATATAGTGGAAAAAATAACCGGTAAAGATGAAAAGAATGCACTATTACAAGTGTCAACTATCAGTGCACTGTTGACTTGTAGAAGCATCATCAAAGCTTCCCTTCAACACGTGCAACTTGTCTGTTTACATTCGTACCGAGCGTGGACTTTGATCAGACTGTAGAGAGTTTGATTTCCTACATGCAGCTTGACTGGAAAATTCCATTCAGACTTTCCACACTATCAGGAAACGGGATTTCCTAAGGCTACCACGTGCATTCTCTCTCTCTCTCTCTCTCTCTCTGTCACACACTGTCTCTGTCTTTGTCTCTCTGTTTCTCTTGTCTCTCTCTCTCTGTGTCTCTCTCTCTCTATGTCTGTCTGTCTCTCTCTCTCTCACACTGTCTCTGTCTTTGTCTCTCTGTTTCTCTTGTCTCTCTCTCTCTCTGTCTCTCTCTCTCTCTCTCTCTCTCTCTCTCACACACTGTCTCTGTCTTTGTCTCTGTTTCTCTTGTCTCTCTCTCTCTGTCTTTCTCTCTGTCTTTCTCTCTCTCTGTGTCTCTCTCTCTATGTCTGTCTCTGTCTGTCTGTCTCTCTCTCTAATTCACAATTTTCTGAGAATAATCAACCACGTTGCTCATTCAATGTAGGAGGATATAGCACATAGAAAGTTAGAAACTTAGGAAATTGATTTTTTTTTTCATTGTGTAACCCACTTTCTATGTAAATACATGTATGATAGATTTTCATGAGCAAGACATTGGCAAAACATTTCTTTAATTTTATTTGAAAACGGGTTTGTCTAAATTCTAAAAAATAATGAGTTGTGGGTATATTTACTTAACTAACAAGTTATGAAATAACAGATAGCATTATTAGCCTTTCAAAGAAGTTTGCATGTTTTCTTTTATATTCAGACATTGATAAACTACTGATATTAATACTATCAATTATTATGTATCACTTCTGGCCTCAGGTGTAATGAACTTAGAAATTAAGTTGCCCATTATAGTGTAGACATTAAGACAGTGTAAGCAAAAATACATCGCAGATGCCATGGCAATTCCTAGTTCTTCGTTCTTTATTGAAAAACAGTTTGAATTTCACCTCTATGACCTGATGTAGTATATTTGATATGCCATGCAAATATATCACAGTCTTACATGTAAATTTAATTCTTTATGTGAGTAAAAGTTTATCTCCCGTTATGTACAGAAGTGTTGTCTGTATGTACATGTACATTCATGTATTGTTGTACAAAATGGAAGTGGAGGGCCATCACCAGTGTTTTTAGCTCATCCGGCCCGAAGGGCCCGATGAGCTTATGCCATGGCGTGGCGTCCGGCGTCCGTCCGTCCTTCCGTCCGTCCATCCTTCCGTCCGTCCATAGTTTTCAAAATACTTCTTCTTCGTTATTTTTCAACCGATTTTGATTCCGATTGTTTTATATGATAGGGCTAGGAGGGGGATTTAAAACTTCACAGAATCGTGAAATTCATTATCTATGCTAATTTATGCAAATTTATTCAAAATCTCTAAAACGCTTCTTCTCCTTCATTTCTCGACCGATTTTGATTTGGTTTGCTTTATCTGGTAGAGCTAACTTTGGTACACTAAACTTCTACACAGAATTTTAAAATTGTTCTCCATTGATTAATTATGGTAATTTATGCAAATTTATTCCAAAAATAACAAAAATTGCTTCTTCTCCCTCATTTCTTGACCGATTTTGATTTGGTTTGCTTTATCTGGTAGAGCTAACTGTGGTACACTAAACTTCTACACAGAATTTTAAAATTGTTCTCCATTAATTAATTATGGTAATTTATGCAAATTTATTCTAAAAATAACAAAAATTGCTTTTTCAACCAATTTTCATTCCATTTCCTTTAGTTTCTATTTAATATTGTACAGTTAAATGAAATTATGTCCCTTCCAGGGCATCAAATTTTTATTTTTTGACCAGTTCAAAAGTGTACCACATAAAATTTACGATATTTGTTGTTGCGAGATGCGGATGAGCGCTACGTCATTGACGTTCTGGTTGAACTTTTCATATGAAAGGAAAGATAATACTTTGCACTTTAGTACTAGAGGGGTGCTGCATTCTGCTGATACAGCATATACTGTAGACTACATGGGACAGACTCCACACAATAGCAGTTCAGACTCTAGCTGCGGTGGCTATGAGTCTAAAGTCCCGTTTTAGTCATGGAAAATTCCAGACCTTAACTTGACATCTGTTCAGAATGGATTGCTCATCTAATCTAGTATGTCAATGGATAATGCAATATCATACAAACTGTAGTCAGATAAGCACTGTACAAATACATGCTCCCTCCTTGTAGGGAGTTGATCTTTGAGTTTAAAAATTAAAATACACCCCAAGTGGATCTTTAATTCCAGTTGATTTTATTTTTATTTATTTATTTTCCAGGAATATAATATGAAGCAATGACTTACATGTACATAGAAAATGACAATGACAGCATACATTAATGAGAACAATCATAATAAGAGATAACATGAACAACAACCAACCAATTCGTGATCCGTCTCATGTCGTTGTCAGTTGACAGGAATAATGAAAATGGGCAGGTCCAAGCTATTTGGATTGTGACGTACGGGACATTCAGACGCTGCAGTCCCGTACGTCACGCAGCACATTAATTACATTAAAAATTAATTAAAGAATTGGTCAGAACTAAAACTTTCCACAAATGAACTAGCCCATAATAGCCACAGAGTCATACCAAAAGATAGCCATATAAATAATTTCATCTGTTGTTATTTCTTGTTTAAAGTCTCTGAATGTCCCAGACGTCACAATCCAAATAGCTTGGACCTGCCCAAATACGTCCCTAAAAACCTTATTTATTCATGAATAAACTAAACTTTTTCATTCATATACATTTATGATTCCATAGCAAGGAAAATGTACATGTAAACTCTAATACAAATGGCCAGTGTTGAATGAACAAAGGAATACATTTAGAAGGATCATGGAATCATGGAATGCAATACCCACCGATATAAAAATGTGCCATCTCTTGTCTCATTCAAACGAAAATATAAACGTCATCTAATGATGGAATTTCTGTCTTAATTATGTTTAATTAGCCTGTACACATTTGTTCCTGAATGTACTACCCACTCTTTCTTTTCTCTTTACTTTGTATAATTATCTGCGGCCATTGGAGCCCAGCTTTTGAAAGGCCAATGGCCTCTGCTGGCTCCTCTATATTCTTTGTATTGTTTTCGGGTTGTCCGTCCGTCTGTCCGTATGTACGTGCCGTTCTCGTGATCGCGTTATCTCAAGAACCGATTGATGGATTCCTGCCAAACTTAGGTCATGTATGTATCTTGCAGAGCCAAAGAACTGATTAGATTTTGGGATCATGAGGTCAAAGGTCACAGGGCTTAGGCGCCACGGATTTATTCAACTGGCATTCGGAATGTGGCCAGAATGCCCTCATTAAGCTTTCTGGAATGATTCCAGAATGCCCTCATTCTAGACGCATTCTCAAAAAATCGATGCGATCGGCGCCTATTGTCTAGAGAACAATGGCGCATTCCAGAATACGTCCAGAATTTGGGACATTCTGGAATGTCTCGGATCCTGGTTAAAAAAACACGCCCGAGAGTGCTGGCGATTGATCAGATATGCGTGGTTTCAAATGTCCGTCAACGGCAACAAAGTCCCGCCAATAATTATTGTTTTAGACCTCCGTATTGGCAACAAAGTCAAGCCATTAATTGTTGTTTTTAGACCTCCGTATCGGTAACAAAGTCAAGCCATTAATTATTGTTTTTAGACCTCCGTATCCGCAACAAAGTCAAGCCATTAATTTTGTTTTTAGACCTCCGTATCGGCAACAAAGTCAAGCCATTAATTATTGTTTTTAGACCTCCGTATCGGTAACAAAGTCAAGCCATTAATTATTGTTTTTAGACCTCCGTATCGGCAACAAAGTCCCGCCAATAATTATTGTTTTTAGACCTCCGTATCGGCAACAAAGTCAAGCCATTAATTATTGTTTTTAGACCTCCGTATCGGCAACAAAGTCAAGCCATTAATTATTGTTTTTAGACCTCCGTATCGGCAACAAAGTCAAGCCATTAATTATTGTTTTTAGACCTCCGTATCGGCAACAAAGTCAAGCCATTAATTATTGTTTTTAGACCTCCGTATCGGCAACAAAGTCAAGCCATTAATTATTGTTTTTAGACCTCCGTATCGGCAACAAAGTCCCGCCAATAATTATTGTTTTTAGACCTCCGTATCGGCAACAAAGTCCCGCCAATAATTATTGTTTTTAGACCTCCGTATCGGCAACAAAGTCGCCAATAATTATTGTTTTTAGACCTCCGTATCGGCAACAAAGTCAAGCCATTAATTATTGTTTTTAGACCTCCGTATCGGCAACAAAGTCCGCCATTAATTATTGTTTTAGACCTCCGTATCGGCAACAAAGTCAAGCCATTAATTATTGTTTTTAGACCTCCGTATCGGCAACAAAGTCCCGCCAATAATTATTGTTTTAGACCTCCGTATCGGCAACAAAGTCCCGCCATTAATTATTGTTTTTAGACCTCCGTATCGGCAACAAAGTCAAGCCATTAATTATTGTTTTTAGACCTCCGTATCGGCAACAAAGTCCCGCCAATAATTGTTTTTAGACCTCCGTATCGGCAACAAAGTCCCGCCAATAATTATTGTTTTAGACCTCCGTATCGGCAACAAAGTCAAGCCATTAATTATTGTTTTTAGACCTCCGTATCGGCAACAAAGTCCCGCCATTAATTATTGTTTTTAGACCTCCGTATCGGCAACAAAGTCCCGCCATAATTATTGTTTTTAGACCTCCGTATCGGCAACAAAGTCAAGCCAATAATTATTGTTTTTAGACCTCCGTATCGGCAACAAAGTCAAGCCATTAATTATTGTTTTTAGACCTCCGTATCGGCAACAAAGTCAAGCCATTAATTATTGTTTTAGACCTCCGTATCGGCAACAAAGTCCGCCAATAATTATTGTTTTAGACCTCCGTATCGGCAACAAAGTCCCGCCATTAATTATTGTTTTTAGACCTCCGTATCGGCAACAAAGTCAAGCCATTAATTATTGTTTTTAGACCTCCGTATCGGCAACAAAGTCAAGCCATTAATTATTGTTTTTAGACCTCCGTATCGGCAACAAAGTCCGCCAATAATTATTGTTTTAGACCTCCGTATCGGCAACAAAGTCCCGCCATTAATTATTGTTTTAGACCTCCGTATCGGCAACAAAGTCAAGCCATTAATTATTGTTTTTAGACCTCCGTATCGGCAACAAAGTCAAGCCATTAATTATTGTTTTAGACCTCCGTATCGGCAACAAAGTCAAGCCATTAATTATTGTTTTTAGACCTCCGTATCGGCAACAAAGTCCCACCATTAATTATTTTTTTTAGACCTCCGTATCGGCAACAAAGTCCCGCCAATAATTATTGTTTTTAGACCTCCGTATCGGCAACAAAGTCAAGCCATTAATTATTGTTTTTAGACCTCCGTATCGGCAACAAAGTCAAGCCATTAATTATTGTTTGTAGACCTCCGTATCGGCAACAAAGTCAAGCCATTAATTATTGTTTTAGACCTCCGTATCGGCAACAAAGTCGCCATTAATTATTGTTTTAGACCTCCGTATCGGCAACAAAGTCAAGCCATTAATTATTGTTTTTAGACCTCCGTATCGGCAACAAAGTCAAGCCATTAATTATTGTTTTTAGACCTCCGTATCGGTAACAAAGTCAAGCCATTAATTATTGTTTTTAGACCTCCGTATCGGCAACAAAGTTCCGCCAATAATTATTGTTTTAGACCTCCGTATTGGCAACAAAATAATTTTTATGACAAAAAGTAAAGCCGACGGAAAGTTAGAAATGAATGAAGAAAATGAATGAAAGAGAGACAGATCGCGGGAGAGAGAAGCGAAAACAATTAAATATCGCTGATGCCACCGGCTTTTATGACAAAAAGAAGCCGACGGAAAGTTAGAAATGAATGAAGAAAATGAATGCCAATATCAACGGCGCTAGAGAAGCGAAAGCAATTATAAATAAATAAAAAGACAGTAGTCGCGCTGCCGATCTAGTCTTTGTTTGGATGGACAATTCTGGGAGCATTCCAGAATGCTACCCATTCAGAGTGCTACCCATTCTGACACAATTCCGGATGTAGCGAGTCGTTAAGTACCGCATTCTAAATCGTGGCTGGAATGGCGATTAAGAGAACAATGGATTCTCAGGGCGGCATTCTGGTGACATTCCGAATGCCAGTTGAATAAATCCGTGGCGCCTTATTATGTATGCAAAAATAGCTTGTGATCGCATTATCTCAAGAACCGATTGATGGATTCCTGCCAAACTTAGGTCATGTACCTGATGTACAGTATCTTGCAGAGCCAATGAACTGATTAGATTTTGGGGTCAAAGGTCACAGGGCTCATTATGTATGCAAAAATAGCTGTACATGTATGTACATATGTTTCTTGCTGAGCCAATGAACTGAGTAGATTTTGGGGTCATGAGATCAAAGGTCATGAGGCTCATTATGTACCGGGGTATGCAAAAATAACTTGTGAACCCATTCTCATTAGAACTGACGGATGGATTACTATCAAACTCAGGACATGTACTGTATGTATCTTGCAGAGCCAATGAACTGATTAGATTTTAGGGTCATGAGGTCAAAGATCAAAGGGTCATACATGTACATGTACATGTATATGAAAAATAGCTTGTAATCATGATATTCTGAGAACCTGTTAATGGATTATAACCAAACTTGAATTTTAAAAATTGCGCATGTTTTGGTTTGTAAAATGGCTCTATGGCGGAGGCATCATTTCCAACTGCGTGCAGTCGAAGTTCCATCTAGTTTATATATTTTCTTATATGTACTGTATGTACATGTATACCTATGAGGGCTCGCATACCTCTGGGCAACAGTGAAGCATTTCACTTTTGCGAACCCTGGCCCATAGGTCCCATTTCTTTCCTCTTCTCCTTGCTTCTCATTTCCTTCTCTTTCTCTATTATTTCTAAGATAATTGTATATACTATGTACATGTATGTTGACTTTGTATATACTGTGAATTTCTGATTTTTATGGCCAAATAAATAATAAATAATAATAATAATATATTGTTGAATGTATTTTTTATAAGAATTGGGAATAAAATGAATGAATGAATGAATGAATGGAAATTAGAAAAAAAACAATACAAAACACTAAAACAGGTGAGGTAATGTAATAGTTGATTGCTGTGTAGAATACATTTAGCAAAACTACATGTAGATGTATCTTGAAAGCCTGCCCTCAATGGCTTTTAACAAGGATAGTCAATTGTTATGCAGTAAAATAACTATTGACAAAGGAGACTATACAAGTAGTCATTAATTTTGATTATTATTTGTGAAATAAATATTGATTTGCTTTCTCAAATGAAGGTATCACTTCAACCACTATCACGAAACCTGCCACCATCTCTCAGAAAGAGCTTCTAGCGATCGTAGACGACCTCAACCAGGATCCCAACGTCGATGGCATCCTTGTACAGCTACCCGTCCCACCTCACATGGATGAAAGGACAATCTGTGATTCGGTTATACCAGAGAAAGATGTAGATGGGTTCAACATGGTCAACATTGGCAGACTGTGTTTAGACTTGCCCTCTGTCATCCCTGCTACACCGTACGGTATATGGGAACTCATCAAGCGATCAGGTGAGTTTGTACATGGTGAATATTGGTAGAGTGTGTTTAGACTTGTGCTCTGTCATCCCTGCTACACCTTAATGGTATATGGGAACTCATCAAGCGATCAGGTGAGTTTGTACATGGTGAATATTGGTAGAGTGTGTTTAGACTTGTGCTCTGTCATCCCTGCTACACCTTATGGTATATGGGAACTCATCAAGCGATCAGGTGAGTTTGTACATGATAATAATAATAATAATAATAATCTTTTATAGTCCACTCCAAATTTTATTAAACCGAAAATGGAAATTCTTTGTGCCCAATTGATCGTGAGCCCGGCAGCCACTGAGCAGCGCCAGATCGACATTGCTCTATCCCTTATTGTTGAACGCCAAACAAGGTAGCAGCGACTCCCGTCTTTTAACGTCTTTTGGTATGACGCGGCCGGGGTTCGAACCCACGACCTCCCGGTTGTGAGGCGGATGCTCTACTGACTGAGCCAACACACCGGTGAACATTGGTAGAGTGTGTTTAGACTTGTGCTCTGTCATCCCTGCTACACCTTATGGTATATGGGAACTCATCAAACGATCAGGTGAGTTAGTACATGATGAACATTGGTAGGGTGTGTTTAGACTTCCCCGAGACTTGCCCTAGACTTGCCCTCTGTCATCCCTGCTACACCTTATGGTATATGGGAACTCATCAAGCGATCTGGTGAGTTAGTACATGATGAATATTGGTAGGGTGTGTTTAGACTTGTGCTCTGTCATCCCTGCTACACCTTATGGTATATGGGAACTCATCAAAAGATCAGGTGAGTTAGTACATGATGAACATTGGTAGAGTGTGTTTAGACTTGTGCTCTGTCATCCCTGCTACACCTTATGGTATATGGGAACTCATCAAACGATCAGGTGAGTTAGTACATGATGAACATTGGTAGGGTGTGTTTAGACTTCCCCGAGACTTGCCCTAGACTTGCCCTCTGTCATCCCTGCTACACCTTATGGTATATGGGAACTCATCAAGCGATCTGGTGAGTTAGTACATGATGAATATTGGTAGGGTGTGTTTAGACTTGCCCTCTGTCATCCCTGCTACACCTTATGGTATATGGGAACTCATCAAGCGATCTGGTAAGTTAGTACATGATGAATATTGGTAGGGTGTGTTTAGACTTGTGCTCTGTCATCCCTGCTACACCTTATGGTATATGGGAACTCATCAAAAGATCAGGTGAGTTAGTACATGATGAATATTGGTAGGGTGTGTTTAGACTTGCCCTCTGTCATCCCTGCTACACTGTATGGTATACATGTAGTGCATAGTAGTTTGTGAGGAAATGCATTGAAGGATGTCTACATGTATAGGCATTGCATTTCATCTTTGTTTCTTCTGTATAAAGCTCCAAATGGAACTGCTAAACCACAGAATGTAACTGAAATGATAAGGGCTTCCTTTGAGGCCATAGTCGTGGGTCCTAATTGCAAACTAAAATGTACAGCTCCAATGCTGGAGTAGTATGCCAAAAATGGAAATCAGTGAAGAAACAATGTTTATCAAACCAACACTTCCCTATCCAAACAATTTAAACTAATAGAATTGCATAATACTGTAAGTATCATTACATCACCAATTAGCAGGAAAGATAAACAGTGCATACATGTATCTGTTTAAAGTTACAAAGCAGCTGGTTTTGGTTGACCCAGTTGTCTGGGAAGGTGGATTATATTTCCTACAAATAGTATTTATTAACAATAACATAGCCTTGAGCAGTTACAGTATATCTGAAGAGTGGACAGTACTATAAAGTTTAGGGAGTACACGTATGAAATACAATCAATTTGTAATTTTTGCAATATTATTTAAAATATTGTGATTCGTAAATGAATGGTGAATATATCAAAATATATTCAGAATGTACATTCAAGTTACTCTGCCCATTTCTTCTCAAATACCTCTCCAACTCCTAGGCTTTAATTTTTGCAGAATTGCTCATAGTTACAGATTCTGTGTTAGAGAATGGAAAAATTGTATGGGAATAAAGATTCATTTCGAACTTCAACAAGTTGTATGCCTTCCTTGAGGTGAGTTTGAGTTGTATAAGACCCCGTTCTCACTCACTGTGAAAGTGGTCTTAGTTAGACCGCTCCAGAGGAACGGGTCTTGAGGAACGGTTTGCGAGGGTTCACACTCCGAGCAGTTTTTTATGGCTCAAACCGCTCCACGAGTCAAAGTGGTCTTGTTGCTATGGCAGCTCAGGTCAGCGGGTAAATTTTTCGCGGAATACTAAGCGTATGTACCGTACTACATGTTTCGTGCAACGTCACTAGACCACTTCCGTTCAAAGTACGCTTCCGTTCACACTCGCATGTTAGAGCGCTCCAAACTGCTCTTAATAAGACCGTTCCTCAAGACCACCTCCCAAGGTGGTCTTCTGAGCGGTCCAGAAGTCCACTTCCTGGACCACTTTGACCGTTCTCACTCACCTAAGAACCGCTCCTGAGGAACGGGTCTTAGTTAGACCGCTCCAACAAAGTGAATGAGAACGGGGTCTAAGACTATTTCTTACTTGTTTGTTTGTTTTACCTGACTGCTAAGAAAGCATGTGTTTGCTTTGAAAGTTTGAAGTAAGCAACCAGGGGACTGATGGCTTTAAAGCCTATCTGCACTAGTTTGGCCAGGAGGGATTAGACCTCCCTGCATGGTCACTGACAGGTGGTTATCTCATCAAATAAGCTCTCAATTAACATAGGAAAAAGGGGACCATTGGGGACCAACGGTTACCGATTAGGCATTGTTTGCTATATAGAGGGCACAAGTAGCTACAAGTAGTGCAGTGGGGCTTTAAGTCCTCTCCGACGGACTTGGTAATTGGGATTACCTGGTAATGCCTTACCAAAGGGCACTAGCGCATCGACTTGGGTTTCAAACCCGGGACCCGGGACGAGGCCATTGCTCTACCACTGAGCCACCGCGCCTACTCTTTGTACACTACTCTGTACCACATTCATTATATCCTCTAGCTTCAGTATGTAGTTCACGGTGTTGGTTTCAGCACTGGATTAGACTGGTTCGTATCATACACCTGATACACGAGTATGAATTTCAATGCAGTCACTAATAGAATATTCATGTAGTCTCCTGGGCAGACTCCTTGACAGTGACACTATGTATTGACTCTAGGGGCTTACATTAAGTTAAGCTCAACACCATGTTTCCTTTGTGTAAAATTTTGGAATTGACAAAAGAAAGCAATTAACAACACGGAAAGGTAAACTCTGCTTGAAACATACACACACAACAAATATTTTGAAACATAGCAGTATATTTTTCTGGAAATTGTATGATACTGCAGATTGATGAAGAACATGGGAAGTCTTTTAATGCATTATGTGGCACATTGCCAGCAACTGGAGGGTGATGCTTTTCATTGAACTCTTACATTGTATTAATTGCTTCCTTTCAATGTAAAGGTATTGATTTGTTTGGCAAGAATGCTGTCGTCTGTGGAAGATCAAAGAACGTTGGAATGCCGATTGCAACACTGATGAATGCTGATGGAGCGCATGGTAAGTATGGTTGTAGAACCAAAATCAGCTGTTATATAATAAATCACACTTATTAGTTTTACAATATTATGACAAATGTTCGTCATTTTTAAAGAGGAGGTTGGGTTCTGGTAAAGATGAAAGTATTGTTTATTTTCATGTCAGTTTAGAATTAGATTTTTTTTAAGAACTGCTTTTCATATGCCCTTATGGTCAGATTTATATGAAGAGAATTGGCTGGAGAATTTGGACCAAACATGATTCATGCCATATCTGTGTGTGGTCCAATATTCACATTTTTGGTTGTAGTGCACAAGGTTTCCAGCAAGACTTTAGTCAATTTCTCTATGATGATTATAAAACCTCATAGAACACTCTGATTCTTTTGGACTATGTAATCAATCTTTCCTCATTGCTTCCAGACATGGAAATTACATGACCAGGGGGGTGTTTCACAAAGACTAAGATCGACTTTAAGTTGGACTTAACTATGGTAGGCCATTCTGATTCATGCCACTGGTTGCTCTCACCATTATAATCTTATTCATGCCACTGGTTGCTCTCACCATTATGATCTTATTCATGCCACTGGTTGCTCTCACCATTATGATCTTTAGATAATATTTTTTCCTTCAATAATGAATTATCAAAAAATGTAAATTCTGTAGATTTGTGACCATGATTTGTACGTCCCTTGAGAGACCAATGCCAGTAAATGGTGAGAGCAAACAGTGGCATGAACGGCCTGCCATAGTTAAGTCCAACTTAAATTCGATCTTAGTCTTTGTGAAACACCCCCCAGGAGTCCAGAACTCAAATTCATCTTGAAAGAAAACACTTGTTCAATAACTAAGTATTCACCGTGATTTCCCATGCTTTGGTCATGATAACAGCCTCTGGTATGGGAATGGATGCTACCGTCACCCTATGCCATCGCTACACTCCACCAGAGCAATTGAATCGCTTTGTAAAGTCAGCTGATATCATTGTAATAGCTGTGGGTGTACCAAACCTTATCGGTGGTGACATGGTGAAGGAGGGCGTGGCGGTCATCGACGTCGGTATCAACAGGGTTAAAGATGAAAAGACAGGGAAGTTCAAGCTGGTTGGAGATGTCAATTATGAAGGTAAGAGAGATGATTTAAAAGTGGGAACAAAAGGAGGAAAAAGTTTTGGATATCACTTTACTCCTTGGAATGATGATGACCCTTATCATTTCTATTCATGATTATTGAAAAGAAAGAGAGTAGAAACTGCAATATAATAAATCTGGATTTATATAGCGTTTAAAGAGAAGGTTGAGTTCTGGGAAGAGGTGAAAAATAATTTGTGAGAGTTATCATTGAATTACGCAAGTGTGGAAGAACATCAGATAAAAAATGTTCCCTGAAAAGCATGGCTCTTCAAATGCCTTAAAGGTATAGACCAGTTCTGGTCATGCGATTGCATTGTGAAAGAAATGTTGTGGAATTGATCAAAAAAGGTTGATCATATAGCATATAAGTATTGGTGTGTACTGCAAGGTTCTGGAATCATCAAAGATCGATATGATAATTTACCACATATATCAATTAGTAGGCGGTTTCCCGGCAAAATTTGTATCATCACGTATTAGTCAAAACATATTCTTTCACATGATTGGTAATAAGAGCTTCCATTTCATTTTTTGAGAGAGGGGCGTTCCCAAATCTGGTCTATACCTTTAATATTCTAAATATGGCATGTAACATCATAAAAATCGGGAAGGATTTTTATGCCACATGTTCGTGTAGTCCCATATACATCTTGGGTCTCTCCTCCCGATATAAATGATTAGGGGTGTGCAGGTGGGCTGCAACACCAGGGTCTCCCCCCTACTCTTATAAGAATAGTGCAGTGGGTTCTTAATGTGCAAAGGTGGTGAATCTCCTCTACACAGGGTCTCCATTTAATGTCCCATCTGAGGGACGGATGATTGAATAGTTCTGACTTGCCCAATTATGTAATTCCTTACAGTGAACCTAGTATGACGTGGAGTATATTTGTGTACTTTGTTAAATTCACAGAGGTATCTCAGAAGGCAAGTTACATCACACCAGTCCCCGGTGGTGTAGGACCCATGACGGTAGCCATGCTGATGAAGAACACCATGGAAGCAGCCAAGAGAAACATTCAACGACAAGCTCAGGCAGCTTCATCAAGCAGTTGATTTACAGACATACTCTTCAGTAATAGGACCCAATATGGACATGGTACCAGCTGGAAACAAGTCTGTGGAGAAGATGTTCCAACATCCATTTATCTGGACACCTCTATTTTTCAACATTTTGTTCATGTTTGCTCGGCGTGTGTGAGCTGTAGGATGATGCAGGATAAATAATAATTTGTCATGAGCCTGGTTGAACGGCACGACTGGATGAAATGTCAGTGTAAAAATACTTTCCTCTTCACGGAAGCTCTTTTAGGATTTGGTGTTGTATAAGTGCGATTTTTTTGTTTTTTAACAGAGGTCTTTTCCAATTTATTAGAGTACTTTTGGAGCTTTCAAGAGCTAAATTGCTCAATACTTCTGTGTATTATTTTTAGAAATATGCTTATAAAAACAACTTCTCTGAATGCTTATACACAAACCTTGCTGGTTTATACATTTTTCAAATGTGATAGGTTCTTTGTTATTTATCTGTCCTTTCCTTTACAAAACCAAGAGATAGAAAACAATGACCAAAGTTTGTGTTAGTGCACTTTTACTCAGCTCATGACAAATTGTTATATTTAACCTGCCATATACTAATTGTTTGAATATAGGGCGAACTCTTAGATCTTTGCCAGTTCTTAATACACTCCTTTTTCAGAAATCATAGTGGAGAGGAAAGATTCTGTTAAGGCACTTTATAAGTGGACAGTAGAATCACTCCTCTCCTCCCTTTGTCAATCCTCTCTCTGTGAGAGCATCATGGTGTGTATTCCTGAGTCATTCATTATTTTGTATGGTTACTGTAAAAATATTTATCATACAACTTGCTCTTAATATATAGTGCCGCAACTTTATACATACTGCAATAATGTATTTATGAAATTCAACATTGATGCAAGAAGTTTGCCAGAAGTGCTTGGAGAAATTACTCAGAAATACAAAAAATTAGATTCTGCATTATTATTGACCTCTCTAAGTGTATTATAAGAGGGTCTATTACTAAGATATATATATTTATCTTTACATTATTTATATAATGTCAGATATTGTCCAAGAATATGTATGTTTTTAAGGTCTAATATTTTGTTGAGGAGATATCTCTTTTTATAATGATAGCACGTGTTGGCAAGCCGTTGGCCAGTTGGCATGAAACTTTCACAAATGTCACAAGTAGTTGTGAGTTTTTAAAATTTCATTTAGCGAAAAAGTTGAATGACGACACAATTTTGCAATTCATGAAAGTTTCAGGAGAAGTTGCATATTTTTCAGGAACAGAACTTGATAAGTCCATGGATGGTGTGATATGATCCATTTTGCTTGGTCACTATAAATGAAAGAATGAAGAATTATTAATCCTCTACCAATCTTTTACCCTGCCGTGATTATATGTAGATAGTGATCTAGCTGATCATAGTTTAGAGATGTAGTTTTGTTATAAATATTGAATCAATGTTGATCTATTTTTCTATCGTATAGTAGTATAGTGATAGTTTCAATACTTAGGATTCTTTCAGCATCCATTGAGCTTTTTAGCTCATTTGTGGTATGATAAGAAGAAAGTTCTTTCTAATCATGAATTAAATTCCACTTTACATAAATTCTAATTTAGGTGATTTTTAGATTGACAAGTGATGTTTTTTCATGAATGTAATTGTTGATTTAGGCATTAATTTAGGCATAGAGAAACTCTTCTCAAATCTGATTTGTCTGTTGAGAGCCAGAAGGTTATTATTGAGAGTGATATACTTTTACACACCCTTCAGACTCCAACTCATGATTTCATCTCAGCCAAATAACAGATGTGCTATTTCTGAGATGCTTATTTGTATTTTTAGCCTACTTTTTTCCTTTCTTTTGGACATATTTTTCTAATTTCATGAGGTGCCTCTTCATATAATTGTTAAAATACTTAATTACTTCAGTATCTGTATTTTTAATTTTATTATAAGTAAGATAGAAAAAGTAGTGTTTTCAAAATTATCAGTAGGGTAATCACAGCACCGCTATAGGTACTGGTAAGCCACCTGTTTTTATGATTGAACAGTTTTCCTATTGATTTTGCAATCATAAAGCACACAATAATGGTAGTCTGCAAGCAAGGACACTGTATGACACTGAAACACAATATCCATAAAGCCTTAAGCCTAGCCTAACTCGGTCAGTCTGTGGCTGTGTGTCAGAAGTAGCTACAGTACAAAGCCTATGGAGTGCAGTAGACCCTGCAGTCTGCTTAGTCTTGCAGTTCAGCCTCTCTGTTACGCACTACGACAGACAAGGGTCTGTGTCTGCAGACTACTGAAACAATGAATAAGAAAGTGAGTTCTTGTATAGCACTTGTGTCTGTTAGACTCGACACTCCTGGCACTCCACGATTATTACTGGGTTTAAGCATGGCTGCCATTATGGCGCTCTAACATTTCACAGACTTGTCTCCCTCCAGGTGTTGGTATTCTTGAAATCAATCTATTAAATTGGCATATCTTGCATGAAGTTTTGAATTGTTAAACGGAATCAGCATGTCTTATATTGTACATTCTCTGACTTTGGCTGAAGGGATTTCTTGCATAATATAAATCCCTCAAAAAAGTTTGGAACTCAAGTTGGATCAATTATAGCTCTTTTATCTCATGGCTAAAAAAACATAACAAATGGGGGTATTATTTTAAAAAGAAATTAACAGACTTTCTAATGATACTAACATAGCGATGATTATGCCATGTCAAGAGAGGTATAATTAATCATACTTGATTTTCAAAACTTTTTGAGGGGTTTACATGTATATATTTTGACATCATGAAAGTGCAGTTTATTATTCTTTGCCAACATCAAAACATTGCAGCGATTTCCTTCTGCAAAGGGGGTGTTTTTAATTTATTTTCACTTTCCAAAGTTTTTTCTTTCTGGAATTTGTAACTTAAAAGTGGGTTGATAATTCTCTGTTAAATGCATGTTCAGTCCAAAATATTGAGGTACCACAGTCATAGCAGAATGCTTTAAATTTGTTTTCAGTTCTGTCAGAAAATACTTGTCTTGCATTATATCAATGGGGTTATGGTTTGAGATGGGAGTGGAGAATTCAGAGCTCATGATTTGTTTGAATGCCACAGGCCTTGATATTTCTCAGAAAAACTTTGGCATTACGACCATAATGTTGATGCCATTTCTTATATTTGTTTTATTTATTTTCTTTATTTTGTGAAAGTTTACTAACATTTTGTGTTTTATGCAAATATATGGTGCCAAAAACACCCCAACCTCAAATTGTGTGTTGATACTGTTATATTTGTTGTGACTAAGCACTTCGCTATTTACTCCAAAAAGTAGAAAAAGGGCCGCTTAAACGATGATAAAAACATTTCAAATATAAAACTATAAAACTATCCATGCTCTCTTTAGAAATAAGTTGGCCTTCATCAGAAGAAGGAGAAGAAGATTGATAATACCTTAGGATTATCAAGTAAATTACCTATTGACTTTGGTTTCCTTTTTCAGGAACACCCTGTATAATTAGCAAGGACTGCAAATAGAGAATGCTGCTAAATTTTACAACCAATGAATAAGGACATACAAAATCACTATGCATCTAGCTATATATGTAATTCATTCATTTCATGTGCACACACAATATCACTATATCACTCATGAATATCATGAATAATCACCACTCTCCATTGTGACAATAATGTTTATGAGATTAAAGAAAAGCACTTACAATATTTATATCAAAAGAGGGCAGCATATAGCCTCACTAGTAATAAAATACTCTTGTACACTTTACATGTGCTGTGTGTTCTATCCTTTGTTTTTTTGTGACACTTAAATGCTACTAAAACCTTATATTGAAACATGGTGGCAGCGGTGAAAGTTTTCATATTTTCTTAAAAACAATGCTTCTTCTTTTCCTAGAAGGTTGCTATACAACTGCCAACTGTGATTTCACCTGGATATCACTTCATTTTTTTGAGATAGTCAATCTTCTTTTGCGTTTTAGAGGGATAGTTGAGTTCTGGTATAGATGGCACTACACAATAATTTCTTTTTGTGAGATAATGAAAAACTGAGTGTCAAATTTGAAAGAGCATACAATTTAAATGACAAAATCATCTTTGTTTGATCAAAATCTGTTCACGGACGGCTGAAATATCCATAAATATAACCATTTCTAATATTTGTGGGGCCCCACATATATTCGATAATTTGAACCAGCCGTTGAAAGACAAAAAAATGCTTACACTGTTCAAACAGATGTTTTTGAATAGTTGTCGATGATCTCTCTATTTAATCATTATTTTAACAAAACATTACATGCACAATTTTGTTATTAAATATGATTGAAGCAAATAACTTTTTAGAGAATGCCCTTGTGTGGTTTAACGGCTCTTTTTAATTGTTAACAGGCTTATTACTAAGTTGTTTGTAACTTTTATATACCTTTCGAGCATGGTGCAGTTATAACTATTAGTTTGTAATGTAATGGTGCAGGTTTTGATCACTAAAATTCAGTTTGACCAAAACTCTACTCTCTATACCAAAACTCAACTATCCCTTTTAAGAATGACACATAATACTGCACCAGTAAACATGGTCATGACAACTGCCTTCATAACTGACTATGAGAGCCTATACATTATTTGGCAGAAAGCCGATTACACACATCTTACTGTACACATCTCAGATTCAAATGGCTGAACAATATAATGTTTTTGATACACATAGAGGAAGTGAGAAGAAAAAAGACATGTATTTGATAGTTAGAATCCCTACATCCTTATCATTAAAGAATGCACTGATAATTAGAGATTATTCAAAAATCAAAAATATATGCGAGTTTCAGGGCAAAATGGATTCATATTTGCAACTACCGGTAGAAGTAAAAATAAAAGTGGAAATGTTAAATTCTATTAAATACAATTTCATATTCATGTAATGAAAGATAGGCCAACCTTCCAAGATTATCATAGAAGAGATCAGTAATTTTGTTTTGTTGTTAGAACTAAACGGAACATATTACTCTATTTAAATCACACAGAGATATTCTTATAATTATAATAGCCTTAATAAGGCTAGTATCTCTTAATTTAAGTAATACACTTAGTTATGTGGTTTTATACAACACCTACGTAGATCCTTGTCATTTGATTGGAGGATTGTTGGTCACATGATATACAATAAATAATACTATTGCACGACCGTGCATTTTTGGTTATATTCGCCGTGCATTTTTGGTTATATGCAGACTGCAACGCGTACGTACCTCTCTGCCCTGCACGTATCCCATTGTTATTAGCTGCGCATGTGACGCGGAGGCAATCTGAATGTAATCGAGAAGGCCTGACTCCAACTTTAATTCATCTTTAATATAAGGAGCAAAGCATAATTTGTTGAAAGATGTTGTATAAAACAAATAATGAATGTTTTTCATTCGTTCAATAGTGCAAATATTTTCATTCGTTGAAAGATTAATGTAAAATCTATTCAACTCGGCTGACGCCTCGTTGAATAGAACGTTAATCTTTTAACTCATGAAAATATTCGCACTATTGAACTCATAAGCATTCATTATTTGTATAATATTACAATGTACCACAAATGGCTACATTATTCACCAAGTACATTGCCACAATATGATGATGAAAATCATACAGCTACGCACACGTAAAGGGCCAGTATTCATTTGGAGGTTTCTCTGCATTTGATGCACTAGCAGAAAAGATCACCGGAAGGGGAGGGGGTTTCACAAAGACTGAGATTGACTTTAAGTTGGACTTAAGTATAACAGGCCGTTCGTGCCATTGTTTTCTCTCATCATTTACTGGCATTGGTCTCTCACAGGACGTACAAATCATGGTAAAAAATCTACAAAACTGACATTTTTTGATAATTCATTATTGAAGGAAAAAATATTATCTAAAGATCATAATGGTGAGAGCAAACAATGGCACAAACGGTCTGTTATACTTAAGTCCAACTTAAAGTCGATCTTAGTCTTTGTGAAACACTGATCCCCCTTGTCATGTAATAAAGGTGATAGTAAAGTTTACAAGAAAACTTGTTTAAATTTCTCTTTGAAATAAATATATCTTTTTCAATTTTAATTCATCAGACTGGATATATTATCTTTGTATGTCGGATGAGTGTCATCTAAGTACATCATTAAAATGTATTACCTTGTTATAATAATGATAATAATAATACGTCTTGTTTACCCTGGGTGGCCTCATCGGTACTAATACTGTTCTCCCTTGCAATCATATTATTACCCCCGCTTTAGCGGAGCTACCATGAAAAGGTATATTCGCCGCATTTTTGGTTATATGCAGACTGCAACGCGTACGTACCTCTCTGCCCTGCACGTATCCCATTGTTATTAGCTGCGCGCATGTGACGCGGAGGCAATCTGAATGTAATCGAGAAGGCCTGACTCCAACTTTAATTCATCTTTAATATAAGGAGCAAAGCATAATTTGTTGAAAGATGTTGTATAAAACAAATAATGAATGTTTTTCATTCGTTCAATAGTGCAAATATTTTCATTCGTTGAAAGATTAATGTAAAATCTATTCAACCGGCTGACGCTCGTTGAATAGAACGTTAATCTTTAACTCATGAAAATATTCGCACTATTGAACTCATAAGCATTCATTATTTGTATAATATTACAATGTACCACAAATGGCTACATTATTCACCAAGTACATTGCCACAATATGATGATGAAAATCATACAGCTACGCACACGTAAAGGGCCAGTATTCATTTGGAGGTTTCTCTGCATTTGATGCACTAGCAGAAAAGATCACCGGAAGGGGAGGGGGTTTCACAAAGACTGAGATTGACTTTAAGTTGGACTTAAGTATAACAGGCCGTTCGTGCCATTGTTTTCTCTCATCATTTACTGGCATTGGTCTCTCACAGGACGCATAAATCATGGTAAAAATCTACAAAACTGACATTTTTTGATAATTCATTATTGAAGGAAAAAATATTATCTAAAGATCATAATGGTGAGAGCAAACAATGGCACAAACGGTCTGTTATACTTAAGTCCAACTTAAAGTCGATCTTAGTCTTTGTGAAACACTGATCCCCCTTGTCATGTAATAAAGGTGATAGTAAAGTTTACAAGAAAACTTGTTTAAATTCTCTTTGAAATAAATATATCTTTTTCAATTTTAATTCATCAGACTGGATATATTATCTTTGTATGTCGGATGAGTGTCATCTAAGTACATCATTAAAATGTATTACCTTGTTATAATAATGATAATAATAATACGTCTTGTTTACCCTGGGTGGCCTCATCGGTACTAATACTGTTCTCCCTTGCAATCATATTATTACCCCCGCTTTAGCGGAGCTACCATGAAAAGGTATATTCGCCGTGCATTTTTGGTTATATGCAGACTGCAACGCGTACGTACCTCTCTGCCCTGCACGTATCCCATTGTTATTAGCTGCGCGCATGTGACGCGGAGGCAATCTGAATGTAATCGAGAAGGCCTGACTCCAACTTTAATTCATCTTTAATATAAGGAGCAAAGCATAATTTGTTGAAAGATGTTGTATAAAACAAATAATGAATGTTTTCATTCGTTCAATAGTGCAAATATTTTCATTCGTTGAAAGATTAATGTAAAATCTATTCAACTCGGCTGACGCCTCGTTGAATAGAACGTTAATCTTTTAACTCATGAAAATATTCGCACTATTGAACTCATAAGCATTCATTATTTGTATAATATTACAATGTACCACAAATGGCTACATTATTCACCAAGTACATTGCCACAATATGATGATGAAAATCATACAGCTACGTACACGTAAAGGGCCAGTATTCATTTGGAGGTTTCTCTGCATTTGATGCACTAGCAGAAAAGATCACCGGAAGGGGGAGGGGGTTTCACAAAGACTGAGATTGACTTTAAGTTGGACTTAAGTATAACAGGCCGTTCGTGCCATTGTTTTCTCTCATCATTTACTGGCATTGGTCTCTCACAGGACGTACAAATCATGGTAAAAATCTACAAAACTGACATTTTTTGATAATTCATTATTGAAGGAAAAATATTATCTAAAGATCATAATGGTGAGAGCAAACAATGGCACAAACGGTCTGTTATACTTAAGTCCAACTTAAAGTCGATCTTAGTCTTTGTGAAACACTGATCCCCCTTGTCATGTAATAAAGGTGATAGTAAAGTTTACAAGAAAACTTGTTTAAATTTCTCTTTGAAATAAATATATCTTTTTCAATTTTAATTCATCAGACTGGATATATTATCTTTGTATGTCGGATGAGTGTCATCTAAGTACATCATTAAAATGTATTACCTTGTTATAATAATGATAATAATAATACGTCTTGTTTACCCTGGGTGGCCTCATCGGTACTAATACTGTTCTCCCTTGCAATCATATTATTACCCCCGCTTTAGCGGAGCTACCATGAAAAGGTGCTCAAACATTCAAGGAATTTCTTCCTACCGGGTACCCATTTGCCTCACCTGGGTGGAGTGTGGCAAATGTAGATTAATGCCTTGCCAATATCTTGTTAAACCAATACGTAACCTTCCTCACCCATTGCACAGCATAATTTAGATATCTAACACTAATCCGATCATAAATTATCATCATTGCATTTCATTAGTTCATTATCATCTAGATACCAGATGAAGAAATCTTTGCTTTCAATATCAAAAGCAATATATCAATCAATTTGATTAATACTTGAACCTTAGGCTTTCAGCATACCCAACAACATCAATGCTTTACAAGTCCTCTGACCTAGCTTCAAAACCCTGCTAGTACCCCTTAAGGCTCGTTCACATATGACGCGATAAACCGTCGCTAAAAATCTGTCACGTTTTCTTAACGTGTATATGAATGGCAACTGAACGCAACAAAGGTCCTGCTCGCATTCAGAGAGCTCTGTGCTATAAGATACAGAAATGTAAAGTGTATTACACTCATCATACCTAAAAAGAAAAAAAGCTGTGGTTTTGCCGTGTCATATAAGAACGAAGCTTAATTTACAGTGCCATAGGCAGTTTAAACCATCAAAAGCTAATTGGTAATGTACCAAATAATTTACCCCAAGGAAACCATTTTTTTCTTTTAGAATGGTGAAGTTAAATCTCACCAACAATGTTTGTATCAAGAAGAAGTGAGATGAATACTTGCCTCACAAAATATATCATGTTGGCAAGATTGTAGATTTTATGGCACTATAAGGGGTACCGGTAGTGTTAATATAAGTATACCATCTACTTATCAACAGCTACTATCTGACAACCATGCATCTTTGGTTATTCTTTAACTTTAGCACCTTTCATCAAATCATTTATTCCGAAGTAATGTATCTTTATCAGATTGCCTAGTATTTAGACACTGGTGAATGAAATTTAAAGAGCACAACATCAGCAATAGATGTGTAGAGAGAGAGAGAGAGAGAGAGGGGGAAGACACAGAGACAGAGACAAAGAGAGAGAGAGAGAGAGAGAGAGAGAGAGGGGGCAGAGATAAAGACAATGAGAGAGACAGAGAGAGGGGGAGACACAGAGACAGAGACAAAGACTGTGAGAGAGAGAGAGAGAGAGAGAGAGAGGGGGCAGAGATAAAGACAATGAGAGAGACAGAGAGAGGGGGAGACACAGAGATAGAGACAAAGACTGTGAGAGAGAGAGAGAGAGAGAGAGAGAGAGAGAGTGAGAGAGTCAATTTTAACACTTCTATAATAATCTCTGCATCAGAATAACAAGCCATGCATGTACATCATTCTAAATGTACATCTAATATAAGCAATTGGATATAAATTCATTTTCTCTCTGAGTATTAAATACCATACTAGCAGGGCCCGTGGAAAATCCATGGGATTCTAGGGAGGGTGGGAGGGGGTTGTAAATACTTTAAAATAGATATGTGCTATCGATTTTTTTTTATAATAATTTTTTAATTATAATTTTTATTATATTAAAAAAAAAGATATTTCTGTGCTAGATGATATTATTTTTCTTCATTGTATATGCCTACTTTTTATCATTTTATAATTTTTCTTCTTCTTTTCATTAATATTTTACTCGTTAGAATACCAACCTTTTGTTTGCTGTCCCATCATGTATCGTTTTGAATTTTTAATTTTTATCAGAATTATGTAATAAAACTTGAAAACTGGAAGAAAACAGTGAAATCAATTATTTGTAATCAAAATTGATGCAGATATTTTAGACTTTACCTTCGTTTTCACTTTCGTTATTTACGATTATTATTGTCGTCACTTCGTTCCTATTATTCTCACTATCCCTTTCCCGGATCCTCACTCTCGTTATCTATACGAATCAAGGGCGTCATTGCAATCCGAGTTTGAGCATGGGGGGACACAATTACATGTCACTCTCTCTCTAGTTACGCTGTTTCACGGCATGTACTTTCATTGGTGACCGGTTCATTTATTGTCTTTTTATCTTTGACGTTTCATTACATTTTTAGAGAAAGAAGACGATTGGTTGTACGGTTCTCGACTCTTAATCTTTGTCTGAATTCAGTTTCCCATCTCCCGCGAAGCGCGTAAGTTTTGACGTTTCATAATTATCAGAGAAAGAAGACGATTCGTTCTACCGTTCTCGACTCTTAATTCTTGTCTGAATTCAGTTTCCACCCTCTCGCGTGTATAGCTCGGAAGCTTTGACGTTTCATTAAATTATTAGAGAAAGAAGACGATTCTTTCTACCGTTCTGGACTCTTAATCCTTGTCTGAATTCAGTTTCCACCCTCTCGCGCGTAGCGCGGAAGCTTTGACGTTTCATTAAATTATTAGAGAAAGAAGACGATTCGTTCTACCGTTCTGGACTCTTAATCCTTGTCGAATTCAGTTTCCACCCTCTCGCGTAGCGCGGAAGCTGTGACGTTTCATTACATTATTAGAGTAAGAAGACGATTCGTAATTGTACCGTTCTCGATCGACTCTTAATCCTTGCCTGAATTCAGTTTCCACCCTCTCGCGTAGCGGAAGCTTGACGTTTCATTAAAATATTAGAGAACGAAGACGATTCGTTGTACCGTTCTCGACTCTTAATCCCTGTTTCATTAAATTTTTAGAGAAAGAAGACGTTTCATAGTACCGTTCTCGACTGTTTGAATAAAGTTCCCCCTCCTGCGCGAAGTCAACAGAGAGAGAAAGAGAGAAAGAAAGAAAAAAGGAAAGATTTTAACCCCAAATCGTGGGGGGACATTTCACCACCTGAAAATTGTGGGGGGACGTGTCCCCGTCCCCCAGGATAATGGATTGACGCCCCTGATAGGCCTACGAATATTGTTCTCAGCATGCACTTCACTCCCATTATCATTTTGGTTTTTTCACACATTGCTAAGTTAATTTAGTCCTACAATGAAAATAATATACAAATATACAATGACACTCGAAGGATAATGGATTGACGCCCTGATAGGCCTACAAATATTGTTCTCATGCACTTCACTCCCATTATCATTTTGGTTATTTTCACACATTACTAAGTTAATTTAGTCCTACAATGAAAATAATATACAAATATACAAATATACAATGACACTCGAAGTGACTCGAGGATCTAGCTAAAACTATTCGCATCGAAGGAACATCAAATCGTATTATATTATCCCGAGGGCCATCGATCGCGGCCCCAGAGAGAACAGTACTGTTCCCAAGTGCGAATAGTTTTAGCTTGTTCGAGAATGAGTCATTGTATAATTGTTTTATATCCCTTCCACCTGTAGGCCTATCATTCCTTGGACACTTCTGTAATAGCATGTACCGTACTCACATTCACATCACATTCAATAAAGAAATAAAAGAAAACAACAATTCATTGCACGGCTCAAACACGAAACATTGAAGAGTCTAAAGACACGCTATACAGCCAGTATTACAGGTACAGCAGTAGAGTGCTGCAGTTACCGCACAGGGTACAGTAAATTGCATGGCGTGAGCGCCGTGACTGGCAACCGGGAGTTGCCCGTGCGGAGGCATTTGATATTACGTGAGCTCGCTGAATTTACCTTCTCGTCAGTTATATGGTCTCGATAATTTCAATCTATTTGCGTTATTGTTGTTGTGATTTTAATGTAGTTTTCATGAAAAGACCAATAAAGCAGAAGCTTGGACTATGATTATGTTGACATGGTTCACAGAATATGTATAAATATTTTCAAAGTAAAGATTTTACGCGAAAAATCGGACGATTTGTGCCAATATATCGCAGCTGTCGCACGAATTGTCTCAACTGTGTGTGTGTGTGCGCCTGGGCGTAGAACCAACATAATACGTTCTCGTCAGTTTGGCTGCTGCAAAGGCCTATATATAGCAAGATGCCTAACACGGACAGGCCCAACCCGTTGCGCCTTGTACTTGCTACGCCACATGACTTGAGTGGATTGTCGTATGCTGTGTATTTCTCTGGCATGCCCGTAAAGTGCCTACAAAGCATATCATAAGCAAGATGCCTAACACGGGTAGGCCCGCTCTGTTGCAGCGTGTATCTGCTACAACACATTATAGAGTGGATCGTCTCTTAAAAGTGTATCTCCTTGATTAGACAGAGGGCGGGTGCACGCCTTGCTGCCTCACTCTCGCGGGTTCGTCGCCTTCTTGCACGGACAACGACGGCCGTGCTCGTCCGCTCGTCCTCCCGGGACCCCGAAACCACCTTTAACGACATCGACGGCGACCGCGGGTCGACGTGGCACGCGGGTACGGGAGACATGCCTCGTATAATTGTGTCGCCGTTCCCGCGCCACGGCGAAGGGGGGCGCGGTCGAGGAAAGACGTTTTTCATGAACCGTTTTTACCCCCCGCGACGATTTTGCGTATTAATATATAGATTGATATTCATTCATTGAATACCAGGCCTGAGATAATTTGGGGGAGGGGTGTCTACATCAAAATCAAATAGTATAAAAAAACAGGATAATGCCATATCTATCAAGATCCGCATTAGACATCATTCAACACAATGCAGTAGTTTCATGGCAGATCATTCTTGAGAAACAATTACAAATGCATTTAGCCATTTTCTACATGTACATCTACAGGTGTATGCAGCGCAATAACTGAAACTTGATTCACACTTAACAATATCATTATAATTTACTTTTACACAAAAGGCTTAGCTTTAAGTCATATATCCTGTAAAGTCCCTGCATCTACATCTACAAAAGCTATTTGTCCAGTAAACTGATGTGCACATCTAATACAGTATAGAACTGTTCATTATCGATTTGCTTATCAATAGTTGAACTCTTACACAACATTAAACACACAACTTGCACTACTATTTGCGCCTTATCACAACAGGGCTTTACTTTGATAAATTACTTTGATAAAACTTTCATTAAAACATTTAAATGCAATATGCAAAGAAGTAACAATTGCCACACATCAAGAATAAAATAAATGGATCTATCTTGAATTACGTCGCTCACAAACCCATCCTCAAAAAATATATATAATATATTCTTCTCCTCATGGATTGTTAAAAAGTGAAATAAAATTCAATGTATGCGATACTACAATATGATCTGCTTCCTATTCTCAATAGCAATACTTGATTCTTATGATAAGATAAAATGGTATTGATTTTTATACATACTGAGCTTAATTTCAGGAGGAAAAAGAAAAAGGAGAAAAAGAAGAAGAAAAAGAAAAAGAATAAGATGATGAAGAAGAAGAAGAACAAAAAGAACAAGAAAGAGGAGAATGAAAAGGAGGAGGAGAAGAAGAAGAATGTTCATAATTTTTGTTTTAGGAACATCAATATAGCATAAGAAAAAGGTTATAGACATGGACATAGTATGAATGAATATACAAAGAATAGGCCTGGTAGTATCTGAGCTGTCTAGGTAACATTTCAATCCATCTCACTTTGATCAATCTCCTCTTCTTCTTCCTCTACCGTGAGTTTCATCTTCTTTTTTGTAGCCATCATTGAAGCGTTCTCTGTCTCATCATCACTGAGTACTATAGGAGATTCCACGCCAGATGATGATGTCTCCGGAGACCCTACTGATGCCTTCCGCTTTACCCCACCTCCTCCGTCGTTTGACCCATTCTCTTCTTCTTCATTAATGTCAAGTCCTTTCATCCTGGCTTGCCAGATGGGTTGGTTAAGAAAATGACTGGAAGGAATCTTGAGTGGACCTTTCTTCTTCAGCTCAGAGAAGATGATGGTGAGTGCGTTGATTAGATCATTAACGTTGCCTTCATCAAAGACCATAGGTGGCTTGAACTTCAAGATGTTCTCAAATGGACCTTCGGAGCTGAAGAGGATGTGCATTTCACGTAACCTAGCAACCACAAGGAAAAGAACACATACAAAGAGAAAGAAAACAAAAGCCGTAAGATGTCTGCATGGAAGGTGTGATGTATACTGCACTGGATACATGTAATAGAAATAAAGCAATACAAAAATGTTTATGTCATGATTTCTTGTTGTCTGCATACTTTGCAATACATAGTGACTTCTGCTTCTACATGATATTCCAATAATTCGACAAGTTTTATGTAGTACTAGTGCCAGTACAGAGTAATTCCTAAAAATTAGGAAGATTTTATGTAATATCCTGTCAAAAGACAATGTGGCACAAGCTCTCCCTGTGCAACTACTATGGTCTTGTTCAGATATGATGCGGCCCACCCGCAACCTTTTTGTTTTTAAATGATGATGTAGAGAGTGTAATACACTTCACGTTTCCTATCTTACAAACCAGTGCTAATTGAATACGTGCGTAGGACATTGACTGCACCCAGTTGGCATTCACTTACATTTTAACATTTAAACAAAAAATTAAAAGCTGCAGCATTTTTTTTTGGTGGTGGTTTACTGCATCATATCTGACCAAGCCTTAACAAGGTAATTAGTGTGATCAAGTTGAAGAGTTTAAAGAGCGATAATGGTGCAGTTTCATACCTTTTGATTGTATACTCTGCTTCGGCTGTAGCTGGCATCTTGGTTGTTCTGTTTTGAACAAGCTCAATACCAAGGAACATCCCCCAACCCCTGAATAGAAGAGATTTGAGGTCGAGAGAGAAAGGTGAAGAATGGCATAACCAAATACATGCTTCACTTCCAAGTGATTTCAAAATGTCGTATTAATAAACATAAAATAATAAATGGGTTTTGGAGTGATAAGGATGATGATACCAATGAATATCCCCAATAACCGGATATAGAGTTAAAGATACAGACCAGTTCTGGTCATGCGATTGCATTGTGAAAGGTACGTTGTGGAATCGATCAGAAAAGGTTGATCATCTAGCATATAAGCATTGGTGTGTACTGCAAGGTTCTGGAATCATCAAAATGATAAGAAATTTGGCCCAGTCTTGGTAAAGTTACAAGCACTGTACACAGAAAGATGTATATGGGACTTATCTATCCGGGCCGGATAGATATGATAATTTACCAAATATATCAATTAGTAGACAGTTTCCCGGCTAAATTTGTATCATCACGTATTAGTCAAAACATATTCTTTCACATGATTGGTAATAAGAGTTTCCATTTCATTTTTTGAGAGGGGGAACCAAAACTGGTCTACCGGGGTATACCTTTAACAACTAAATTATTGATACCCTTACCAAGTTTTGTAATCATTGAAATTGAAATATTAAAGCTTACATCTAAAACTATTCAACAAATGCCCTAATTCAACCACTCCACCTTTTATTCTTGAGTTACGATAAACACACAAAAAACAATTTACAAGGGGTATGATAAATTTAGTTGTTAACTGTACATATATATATTGTCAATACATAAATCAAATTGCAGATGTTTTTCAAAATTTGCTATACAAGTAGTAGTCAATATTATGAACCTGCAGTTAGTACATAATCGTCACAGGTACTCGAGGTAATGCAGACTTTTGGCCTGGGTTAACAGAACATTATATATGTCATAATGTCTTCATTATTTGAATTATTATGATCAATTGGGTAAGTTAAATTGTTAAACTTTGCATACGTGAATCAGGTGTTTCAAGTACATACTAAGCCAATGGGAATGACAGAATTTTGTGTTCAACAGGTTAAAAACCATGTTACATTTGTAACATATCAAACAAATTGCAACATGGTATATAATTCTATTCTCAATGAGACATGACTTGACGTGTCATGTTAGGTAAGGTTTATCTACACTGAGAAAAACTCTGTTGAAGTATAAATTTTAATAGTCCCATGTGTATGCTTTCATGTAATTACATGTACAAATGTATAACCTGTTGCATTACTACTCTACCAAACCTACCTCACATCACCTATGAGGGGGTACTTCTTCGCGAGATCTCTCACTTTCTTCATGAGCAGATTACCGGTCCTGGTAGCATGCTCCTGAAGTTTGTCATCACGGATCACATCAAGAACAGCCATACCTATAGCACATGACACTGGGTTGCCACCGTACTGTGAACAAATGAGAGAGAGAGAGAGAGAGAGAGAGTCATAATCGAGGTACAGTTAACAAAAGAATTTTCAGAAAGGTATTTTTTTATTATCTTAGAACAAATTGAGGAATCACTGTTGTTTTGAAACACAGCTTTTTGACCAAGCTCTTTTTTTCTCTTCAATACTTTTTTTTCTTCCTGTGGATGACACATATCTTGGGCTTCTATAGACGATCTATACACAAAATCAAGGGTGTACTCAGTTTTTTTGCTTTCCATTTGAACAATTTTCTTAAAAAGAATAAATGTTTTGTACCTACACACATACCCCAGAATGTCTACTCTATCATTGCTTTAAGGCTTGTCTTTACATCTTTATAAAAATTAACAATGAAAAGCTCAACTTTTTGTAAAAACTGGGGGGAAGGAGGGTGGATTTACATTTGCAGTTTTATTTTTACAGAGTAGCATTGTCAGTTACAAAACTGATTCCACCCTGACTTGTAGTCTTTCTGCAATAACTTTGCAGAATATTTTGTTTCTAACCCTGTGTTTTCATACCTTTTAAGCCCAAAGTCCAGTGCATCTTTTGACACCAAATTCATAAAATTTGGACCACGGATTACCTTTTTAGGGTTAATGATGTCACAACCCTGAAACTACATGAATGTATTGTTATCCAAGATTTTGTATTCAAAGTGAGCTTACTGTATTGAAGTACTGGTGTTTCCCTCTTCCCAGACTATCAGCTATCTCCTTTGTAGTGATGAGTGCTGCTATAGGGTGACCATTCCCCATTGGTTTGCCCATTGTCACGATGTCTGGAACAATATCTGCAAACAAAAACACTCATTAGATGGGCATCAAATAAGCCTCTTGGGAGATAACCTTGTACAAATGACCCCCAAATATCCACAGATCTTTTACACATGGAGAAGTCCCACTTTGTGCATTTTAGAATAACCACTGCCAAAGGATGGAGGTGCTTCATGAATACCTTTTGTTTGCCCTCTTGAAAAGAATATTTCCACTCGTGTATCATAGAATGTACTGCCAGTGCATAAATGAATAATGATTACACATTTATTCAAAATTGCTTTTAATGATTAACTTACTCTGTTCACATTGATGTGTATTTCATATGTATTGTAATTTGTAGGTTTATTTGCACTTTTTTGTTTTGTTTAATATGTAATTGTTTATCAGTCTATTCTGTTTGTTATAGCGCTTAGAGACTTCGGTGGTAAGCGCTTTATAAGAAACGTTGTTATTATTATTATTATTATTACATAACTTTCATGCACACCATTTTACACATGCCTTTAATCCAAGCTGAATTACATCTAAGAAAGGAAAACTATTAAACATTTTGTTTCAGCATGAATTATTGCTGATGCAGGACTCCACACTGATATAATTTGAATGTCATTATTCAGCATTTGTTTTATTTATTTCAGTGTGGCTCTTATTCTGGATTTCTATCCCCTTTCTAGTAGCACACATCGGCCACTTCATCTTCATTTTTAGTTCAGTAACAGTCTTTCTCTATGATATGAAGAAAAAAATGTTTGAATTTTAATCCATTCCACTGCTGGGTAATCAATCGATAATTGATTATCCTGGACTGTAAGCAACCCTTGTTTAGAGCCTTAGAAAGAAAAAAATACCTTATCATCAGGACTGTTTTTGTATATAAGTCACTCAATAGTATGTGATATAAAGACTAACACACATCTGCTACAGCTATATTATAGTCAAGGGACTGTGTTATAAGCTATGATCGAATTGCATATTAATACAAACTGGTCTGTACAAAAGAAAACATAACAGAATATATGCAATAGGTCATTATCGTAATGTAATCAAATTTAATGCACAAATCTTTGTTAAGTGCCTCGTTGCAATTATTTAATTCACCTGTTTAACGGATAATTGTATTTCGATAGTCAGAATGCAAATTGCACAAATTCTGTGTTGTTAGGTAGGACAAGCAATAATGTTTGTCCTACCTAGCAAGAGTTAATGTATACACTTCGTATTCTGACTATTGAAATACAATTATTCAAAAGGTGAATTACGAAAATGGTCCATTACAAATTAGTTCTTACCATCTCCTTGTGTCTGAAAGCCCAGAAGTGTGTTCCCACTCTCCCAAATCCAACCTGAACCTCATCACAGATAGTCAATCCACCGGCCTCTTTTACATGACTGAAACAAGATGTTAAAAAGAATTGAAGGTTAAAATTTACAAAACAGGTTTGATTTAAACCATAATCTAAACCTTGGCTTACACCATGGCTTCAACCTCCATCATGAACTGAAACCTGGGGTTCTCAAACTTTTCCTTGATGGTCCACATATGATTTCAGCTATATTTAATAGGTCCGAAAACATGGGATGTCATTCCCCCAAAAAAAAAAAAAAAAAAATTCCTCAGATCATTTGTATACGGTACATCAAATGAAGTAGAATGCCTAAAGTTACTATTAATTGCTGGAAAGCCAGAAGCAACTCAAAAATGATTCAATTTTGTTTCAGACTCAGACAGTCTACTCCTAAAATTACAGTAATGACAATTGTAAGTTGTGTACTGACGAAATTGAGGCTTGTGTTAGGTTTGTAGGCGTAACTTTAGAATACCCCACCAATAGGGTTTATGTGCATGAACGTCTAAGACCTAGGGTTAGAGTTAGGGATAGGGTTAGGGTTAGAGTTAGGGTTAGGATTAGGTTTAGTGTTACGTAAGAAACTGAAGTCTTGAGATTTAGCTTCATTGGTGAAGCATTGGTTAACCTCCGAACGTCTGGTCAATTTTTTTGGTGGGGTATTCTTAAGTTGCTCCAGCCTATATCTCATCTAAGGGGAATTGTTACAAAAAAAGCAGAGCCTCCCGGGCGGTCGGAATTGACATGCCCTGTGGCCCGGACTTTGAGAAGCCCTGCTCTAGACCATACATCACTATGATGCAAGATGAGTTACCGGTACCTGAAAGCTTCTCTCATGTACCCAGGAGGATAGATAATCTGTCCACCACAGCTCTGCATCGACTCCAGGATAAACCCACCAATCTAAGACAAAGAAGATATCACATTTTAATCTCATCATTTAAGCATTGTCAACAAAAGAATGAGTAGCTTTATATACAGACTACAGAGAATATGAACGCAATTTCAGATCTTAGACCGGATTGCCGAAGGCTCATTTGTAACTACACCCTACACAAACTACATGTAACATCACCCAATCTTATAATTTTATTTCTCTCATAAAAATATTCCAACTCACTTAAAGAATGAACATAAATAACTCTGCATTAAGGTGTACAGATGAATTACAAATATGTTTATATCTTGAAGCTGGTCAATTACACAGACAAGTAAACATCAACGTAAGTTTTAGTTTTACTCCTTGTCTTAATAGCCAACACCTGTGTATTAAAGGCCAGGTTCATTGAAATTTGGAAAAAAGGGCAAATCACACCTCTACAGATTGCTGAGAACATTAACAAAATGACTAAAGTACTTTTAAAGCCCTCACTATTGTGAGGAATAAATTAATTGCAATTTTGATACCCTTTCCAAAACCCACTCACAAAGTGAAATGACGGCGTTATTTACATGCGATAAAATGACGTCACATTATGAACAACCTGCAATCACACATTCGGGACAATGTTGGATACCCATTGCAATTTTTAGATATGGGTTAACGTTGTTTGTATATTTACCGCCAGTTGTGATATTTCCTTTATTTTAGGCACTTTGAATGAGATACACTGAATAAATAATACTTTCTACAAATGTGTATTCGATTTTTATGTTATTTACCGTCACATTTGACCATAAAAATCGGGAAAATAATCACATATTCTGAGGGCAGCTCAGCGTGTATGTGTCGGATCTGGGAGTGCCTAGGACATTTTGCATGCTGAACTAACGACTCTTCTGGGGCAAAATATGCGACAAGTTTACATATAATTGTCCAAATATTCATTACGAAAATGTCTGATTAGGCCGATTAGTTTAGATTTTTGATAGATAAATGGGGAAAGTGGAAGTCGAGAGAAGACTTAGATCAGTCCGGTTCGCGATTCACAGCTAGCTCGATCAAGCGCCGGGCCGGCTGGCCTGGCTGTGATATGCGGGCTCATGTAGATACGCAGCGACTGCGGCTGCCCCGACAGCTTGTGCTTGTCCATCGACTTCGGCAAAATCTTCCAGATCTTCTTCTAGGTCTAGATCTCCCAAATCTCCATTGTCGCTGTCCGAGGTACTTCCTTCTTCTATCTCCTCAAAACTCAAATCAAGTATGTTTTCGTCCATATCGATATTTTCAGGGTGACTTTGATGAAGGTAAACAACGTTGGGTAAGAATGGGTACGGTCCTCAAGAGTCAATGCAATACATGTGAATTGCACGCAAACTGCATCGCGCACCGATCAGCTGAGCGGCCCATTGTATTAATTGTTCATTGTGCTACGTCACTCAAAAATCAGCTGACTTACGATGTTTCGGGTCTCGAGTGGGGTGATATTTCGTCAAGTTTAATCAATTTTTATAATTTTCGCACAAATTTACAAGTTACACAAATGTGATAGTTTTACTCAGTGTAATGTTCTGATTACAATGATACCAAATTCAGTCGATTTCAAAATCAATGAACCTGGCCTTTAAGACCTGTAGTGACGATTTCTCAATTTATTTATGAAATCAGGAAATTACTGATGTACTAATTTTAATTTCATGTGTTACCATGTAAACTCAACTCTAACGCAATCTGGTATTCAAGACACGGTCAATTCTAAAGAAGATACAGGTGTATTTCCAAGACACGGACGGTAATTTATTATGTAAATAATGGTATTCTTGGTTACGGAAAATAACCAATTAGAACTCGCCCTTTCAGGGCGTTTCCGTGGGTTAACTCCTAGGTTCTATAATGTTTAGCTCAGAGCAGAGCAGTATCCCGGTTGTTGATACATTATCAGCTACACTTAGTGTATTATTTGGATACATCTTTCTCCACGGGGATTCGAACCAATTTCTCCCCGAGATCTTCGGCATAGCTCCCAACAGCTACTATCTTCCCTGGTCTGTCTGGGCAGGTTCACTCTTGTGTAGAGTGGGAGAAATGGATGCCTGTAACCTTGTTTTCTGATAGCTGCTTTGTAATAAACTCATCTCTAAGTTTTTTCCTGGTACTTATCGGGTATGTACTCTGTAATTTATGATAGCCATTTTTAGCAAAAGAGACAAGTTATACCGTAAGTGGTTTCTTGACAAGATATTATTGGATTTAATTAATGATGCTAAATACGTTTATAGACGACCTTATTTTCATTCATTAAAAGAAACATCGTCTTCTTATAACAGTCATTATATGAAACCGAAAATAGTAATGTCTTTGAATTTTAGCGATATTCAGTTGTCAATATCGTGAATTTTTTTTCTGATGTGTTTTGATAGTCATGAGAGTGGACATCGGTATTTGTCCTTGACATTGTGAAAGTCATTCTTGTCGAATTTCTCGAAAGTATGTACTTGTATTTCTTGTTTAAGAAATGTTACTAAAGAGTTGTATTACATTTGTAATACCATTATGAGATATGAAATAATATGCTGTTATACATTTTTGGAGGTCGTTTGACCTTGTTTGACGATGATAGTTTTTATAGGTGTATTTCGGACAAACTACAGTGTGAGTCAAAGAAAGTTTACACCTAGAAAATTGCTAATTATTTTAAAATAATCTATGAACAGTAAATTGTTATACATCTTATGAAAGAGTGTTTTATCCCAAATCATTTGGTATCATTTGTGTGTGGTATGTGTTCACGCTTGGATGGACAGGAGACATTGTTTAAGAGAGTGCAAAAATCGAATTGCGCCAAAGTAATACATGTGATGTTTGAATATAACAATTGGGATTTGGGTATTAAATTGGTGTTCCAAATAACATCCCTAACAAAATTAATCATGCCACACATAAAATTATCACATATCAAATATCAAAGAACCTTTGTGCGTGCGTGTGTGTGACTTTGTTTCTGCAAAAAGGAAATGCAATGCATCTCATTTGATACTTTCAATTCATTCTCTCACTTTGATACTTTTGCGCAAGTCGATTTTTGCACTCTCTTAAACAATGCCTCCTGTTCAGCCAAGCGTGAACAAATACCATACAAAAATTATATCAAACGATTTGGAATATAACACTCTTTCAAAACATGTATGATAAACTTTCGTTCATAGCTGACTTTTAAAATAAATGACAATTTTCTGAGTGTAAACTTTATTTTGACTCACACGGTATGTCTTTTTTATTTTGGTAACATTAGGTTCAACTGGCCGAGATTTACATCGTCGCTGAGTTCCTTTTACCAGTATTGTCAATTTCTACCATGGGTCTTCGCTCCTAGACTACATGTAGTTCATCGAAGTTCAGGACGCCAAACATTTCAGCTTCTCTGAAGCAGGACATTGACAGTCGTCAAAATCAACGTCGCCACGTGTCTTCCGTTGACAAGTCTCTGCAGCGTTTTTGAAAGACATTGAAGTTTGGGTATCCTATTATTTATATCTCGTATATTCTCCAATCAAAAGTCTATTCTATTTTTATTAAGGCAAACCGGAATATCTTTGTTTGTTTGAACTAATAAGTTTAAGGAATATATACATTGGTACTTTGGTACTGAGTTCAATTTATTGACCAGTCAGGTTTTTCTTAGCTTATAATTACAGACATCTTCACTTTGTAAAATACGAAACCAGTTCAATTACTGAACCATAAACTGAATTCACTGAACTGTAATTATTTTGTTTTCAAGTGCTTATTTATTTTGAGAGATCACAAAGTTAAAAAGTTTGGGATGTTGAGTCGCCATGTTTGATTGATTGGTGTGTTGAACTTGATCGTCTTAAAAAAACATATCAATACTTTCACTCCCATGATTGATAAAAGTCAGTTCCGTCCCAACAGACCAACTGTCTATAAAGCTCATTGAGTTGTTTTTATAAAACCTGTTTGATCTGCCATTCAAGGCTTGGCAATTTTAAGTCCTGTTTAAAGCCATTTCCGCACACTGACCATTAACTCCATGGTCAAAGTTGACCTTTCACACGCTAATCACATGCACAGTGTATGCATATAGGAAGCAATTCAAGGTAATACAGGAAATCTCTTTACAATTGAACCGAAGGTTAGTGGTAACTGTAAAAACAATTATTTGTTTAATAAAACTACAGTGTTATGATTATTGGTTTAGTGATTGATAGGGTCACCGCTTTTTTAATATGTCACAGCATGATGTAAGCTTTTATTTTAGCAAAGTTTTTTTATTTTTGTAATTTTCATTAATGTTGTAGAAGAGTGACTCTAACACTATATTAAATATGTAAGCTGAAAATTTTGTGGCTATACGCTGTATTTTTTAAGGTAGACTTGGTTGATTATTGTGAGAAAAAATACCCCCAAATAAAGGTGTCATGTTTACATATTTCTGCTACATGGGAGTAGTTCTACTGGGTACATTATATTCAGTGCCTTCTTTTACAAGGCATCTCACCTCCAATTGTCTCTTTCAACCTTTGTGTAGTATATGGGTACCTGGTGAGAAGAATGAGAAAAATTATCTTGAAAGCTCAAGTTTTGAAGATTGCTGCCCTGAGCTGCATAAACCCAGGCCAGGATAATAGTATGTTGGAGCGCCAAACCATCAGCTACATGGCAGATATAAACCTAATACCAGGGCCCTGTTTCATAAAACTTGTTATCAATAACAAGTTACAATAGCGGTTATAAGCTACTGAAATCTTGGCACTTGATTGGCTGATAGTATCAGTGATAGCAAATTTGTCATTGAATTTCAGCATTTGTGCTTGATAGGAAGTTTTATGAAACAGGGCCCAGAAGTCACTCTTATGACTAATATCACAAGAGCCATCTCACCTTCCGACCATTAGCCTCTGCCCTTTTGATGACCTTCTTGACCTCATTTGCATATTTCACTCCGGCGTCTGCGACATCTCGATACTTGCCCCTGTATGTATCAGGAACTGGAGCCTTCAGGATAAAACACAAGCCAGGACATTCAAAGTGATTTGCTTTTTTGTATCTGTATATATTAATTGTTTAATGTTACAATTGCAATATATTTTGAAGTAATTTCATTTTAAAACCTTGTGATATTAATAGGGGACATAACAAGAAGTAAAGCAACAATCTTTTCAATAATCACAACTTTTAGAGAGAATGCTATGCCTGGTTTACCATGAATTTGAAAAACAATGACTTCTACAATCTAATGGAGAAAAGTTTCTTGGAAGTAGAATAAGATAGAGTAACAATAGTATCATTCATACAAATGCATACAAAAAGAGGAGTCAAAAGAAAGATAAAGAGAAAATAGGTAATAGAAAACATGTAGTAGGAAATAGAAAGGAAAGGAAACATAAGAAATCGAAGGGGAAGTGTATTAAAAACAGGAACAAAAGATGAAAAGCAATATTTGATTTAGGCCGGACTTTAGAAGACGTTTCATGCTTTTAACCCTATGTTAACTGTTAAATACATAAGTTAAAAAAACAATGAAATACATAAGAAATTATCAAAATAAGAGATAACAAAAGGAATAACCTGGCTCTTCCACTTTTTTTGTCGTTTTATTATTCCAAATGGTCTAACGAATATATGTAGTGAAAAAGAATGCTCAAATATGAATAATATATGATTAATGGGTAAAAATGTGAATGTTATGATCTGATTTGCATAAATTACCATAAATATGCAAATGAGTGAATTTTTCAAAAAATTGAAATTACCATAGCATTCTATACACTTCACTTAACATGCACGCAAATTTTCGCGGCGATCGGCTGTGAAACGGCTGAGATCTTAGGGGGGGGGGGTCAAATTGACCCCCCTCAGTAAAAACCTGGTCTGAAATAGCCCAGTTAGAATAGGGTTAAAGTTCTTAAATTTACTAAAAATTAAACAACACATTTTATTGTTCACTTCTCCAAACAATCTTTGTATAAAAACAGGACATAGAGTGTACAATTTGTTTCCTGAAGACTTTGAACATGGAAAGGCAAGGTTCATAAAGCCTGAAAACTACTGCTACAGTAGGTACCTTAAACAGTCATGTTACAGAAAAACCATTGTAATCTCTAGTGTACTTAAACAATGAAAATGTGGACAATCAAACCTTGTCTCAGAAACCATTTTATGCTTTTAAAGTTCATAAGTTCACTAAAAAGTATACAAAGTCTGTCATTGTTCGCTTCATTATACAATCCTGCTATACTGTACATATGCAAACAGGACGTAGAATGTACATTTTGTTTCCTGAAGACCTTGAACATGGGAAACGAAATTTTACATAAAGACTGAAAAATACTAGAACGGTACCTTAAACAGACATGTTTAATACAGAAAAGCCATTGTAATCTCCAGAGTATCGAAACACTGAATATGTGGAAAATAAAATCTTGTTGCTGCCTATAACACTGGTTGTTACCAGGTTTTTAATGCCTTTATGACAGAATTCTTAAACAGGATCATACTAATGATAATACACTATAATAATGATACTTTTTCTGTGATCTTTATCTTAAAATAAAAAATTATTATTATTATTATTTAACAAAAAGTATTACCCATCCATGACATGACAATGTTTCTTTTTGTTAAATATCTTATTTGAAATTGCTTTTGTTTAAAACTATATTCCTTTTTGGGAGTAATCAAACCATGTAACTAAGAAAGTTTAATTATTGTGCATGGACAAAAACCTTATGAACCTTAACATTTACCCGCTTTTATATTGAATTTCTTTTCACTGTCAAGAATGAAAATAATACATTGTGTACATGTACTTACAACATGAATCCATTCTTTCTTTCCATCCATAGTCGGTTTAGCAAACTTGTATGGGCTGATATCTATAACGCTGGATGTGTGCCCGTGATAAGCACTGTAAAATATAAAGTGACATAAAAAAAAAAAAATTTTAAATCGGGAAACCGATTTAAATCGGGTAAATATCAGGCCTGATATACATGTACAGTATATACAATAAAAGATTTCAAGAAGAATCAAACTATGGTTTCAACATACATATTCAAGTGGAACTTACAGATAGTTCTTAGTTATTTTTTTTAATATCTGATATGGTAGAAACATATCGAACAATCAAATTTGAGTTTAATATTAAGAACAATGAAGATTTGAGAACTTACTGGTCAAGAATAACCATGTCTGATGATCCTGTATGACGATGAACCATACGAAGAGCTAAATCATTGGCTTCAGAGCTATATCATGAAAAGAGAGAAGAAAAAAATGAATGTTAAAATAATAATAAATATGGATTTATTTAGCGCTTATAATGGAATATCATCTCTAAGCGCTTTACAGATATTATTACCCCCGTCATCGGATTCATTCATGCACAATGTGCACCATCTCCACTCCCTGGGGAGTATTCCTACCATATCGTCACCATGATCGTGAGGGCATAGTAACACAAATGCTTTTGTCATTCTACCGGGTCCCCATTTCTCTCTTGGGTATTGAGTGGCAAATGGAGATTAATGCCTTGCCAAAGGACATTAGTGCCGTGTCAGGGATCGAACCACGACCTTTGAATTTCAAGTCAAGTGCTTAAACCACTCGACTATGACACTTCTGAATGAGGACTTCATCTCTACAGCAAGAAATTCAAAACTCCTTTCTATCAGTATTTCATATTTTCATTGTTCTTTATTTTTCCATCACCTTTTCATGGATAACTACAAAAAATACACAAGGGAAATGATGAGAATGTAATTAAAGAATGAGAATCAAAATATTTTCATTAAAATAACGCCATGAGCATAATAGCGAAGAGCATAGTGCTTACAGAGATATGTTTATACAGTTTGTTTAGAGCCAGAGGGCATTAAAGGAAGATCCCACCTTTATAAATCAAACTACTCTAGAAGAAAATCAGAGAAGCAGATTGTTGAAAGTTTGAATGAAATCGGACGAATAAAGGGAAATTTATGAGTTTTTGAAAGTTGTAATCACTATAGGTATAAACTCTTCAAATTGGCTGAATCGATATTGTCTCTGTGACGTAGTAGTGGACAACTTTCCCATTTGTTTCAACACACAAAATGTCTAAAATGTAAATTTTTCCAAATTTATGTATGACTCAGGAGGATCTATAGAAGGACCTATAATACGCTATCCATAATATATTTTGAGTAGTGCCCCAAGGGAGAAGGCAGTTTGGAGATAAACTAAACTTAGTTACATTTTTGTACACGACAAAAGGATGAGTATTCCACAACTATGTCACAATCCAATGACCAAATGGCCATTTTGAGATTTGCATAGATTCAGTGATTTCATTTTTCAAACACTCATAACTTTCTTATTATTGATCCGATTTATTTCAAACTTTTGCCATTCTGTTAATCTTATTGTTCTGCTTTCATACAAATGAACTTATGAACAAGGGTTGGATTGCCCTTTAAGAGTGTCTTTAAATGGTCTATAATTAGTAGCAAGAGACTGACATTTAGAAAGGGATATGAAATAAAGAGAGTTGTTTACAATAACTAAATAACTGAATGGAAAACAATAACAAGTACATACATCTGTACAGACAAAGAAGGGCAAGATAACTAGCAGTAGAGAGTAGAGAGAGAGTGAGAGAGAGAAAGAGAGAGAGAGAGAGAGAGAAAGAGAGAATTAAGGGGACAGAATACGAGCCGTGAATAGAGAATATTGCATCATTATTTTTCATCATAGTTTACCCAGAGTTCACGAAGAAGCATGTATTGAGTTTGTCTGGCAATGTTTGAGTTAGACGTTGTGCATAGAGTACCATTTGATCGTAGAGGAAGCGTGAGTTTGTGTTTAATACTGCCATCTGATCTGCTCCTGCCTTCACTACTCTCAGATTGCAATGTCCAACTGTTAAAACAAAATAACAGTCAAACCAATTACATCTAAAAACTGCTCAAGGAGAAAAGCGAAGTGGTCTCTGTGTTCAGGTGGTCTTTACGTACAGGTTGTCTGTGCAGTCTCTCTTTTTTTTTTTTTTTTTTTTACAGATGATGTTAATGTACAGGCTCCTTTAATACATGATTCAAGAAGAACCATCATTTAAGGGACACAGGATATGTGATCTTTATAGACAGGTGGTCTTTCTATGTTACAGGTTTTTGCTAAAGCAGGTTTTACCATATATACAGGGGAGCTCTATAAACCTCTGAATAAAACCATGTACACTGCAGGTCACCCAGTGTCAAGAGACTCAAGACTCGCTCTCTTCCTTGCTAGACTCGCTCTCTTCCTTGCTAGACTATTGTTGTAATCTCTCCTGTGTTATTATCAACTCCTCGGAATCTTGACCAATTCCTGTCATGAGATCTTCATGTTTCCTTTTATTAAATGCAAATAACTTCTGCATCGAAACAGTTTCCTATTCCTCTTTCTGAAATGGTCACTGAGATGTCAGTGTTCATCATATAATCTCATTGATTTTATTAGGTTCAAAAACTTCAAATCAAGGGCTAAGTACAATAATGGCAATAATCACAATAATATAACGATCTTTATCTTTTGGTTAGGCTTATATATATATATATATATATATACTATTCTACTGTTTAGTTGAGGTCAACTTTTTTAAAGTATGATGAGTTTCCAAAGATGAATTTAATAATATTTACTTTCATCTCTAATTTGAAGAGAAACATGTACATGTATGAACCAAACTTTGCAACTTATCATCAAGACTTAACAAACCCTGATGAAACAGATTATGTAACTTTGGCTTAACTAAAACCTGCGCATTGGCTTTTTGTACATGTATCAAAAGGCTAAAGATAATAATATGCACTATTTAATTTGCCAAAAAGGAAGTGTATTGGTATACAGTTTTGATACTTTAAACAACTTCTGATTAAAATTTATATACACGTTTTGACATTTAGCACACAGATAACAAGATCATATAATTCTCTCAACAATAGATAGATGACCCCAGACAAACTTCTTTCACAATAAAGGTCACAATTGCAACTGATTTAATCTGTCCCTCAAATCCTTGCCAGGGTCGTCAGTACTCGCCTTGAGTCCATTGCTTGCACTATAGCAATGGCAATAGGATCATTAAATAAATATACTGCCTGCAGGGTAACTTACGTCACTGATATACGCCATTGTTGTACTGTACATGTACATTGACACATTCCAAAACATAATGTAGATGAAGATTTTATTTTTCTTTCTTTCTTTTCTTCTTTAAATTTATCTTGTTCCAGGGAATATTTCTGATCATGTTACAATAAAGGCAATCTTAAATTCTGATAGAGCCTTAATTATTTTAAAAGCAAATATTTATTTTGCTATTTTTATTTATTTTATGCCCTTCACCTATGTAACAGTGCACTTTTTTAAAAGCTTCTCATACATGTTGACCCTGAATTATAACAATGAAATAAGAACAACCAGAACGTCAATGACGTAGCGCTCAACCGCATCTCGCAACAACAAATATCGTAAATTTTATGTGGTACACTTTTGAACTGGTCAAAAAATAAAAATTTGATGCCCTGGAAAGGACATAATTTCATTTAGCTGTACAAGATTAAAACTAAAGGAAATGGAATGAAAATTGGTTGAAAAATATATAGTTTTATGACAAGGAGGACTTAGTAAGTAAGAGTAAGAGATAAATGTAAACATAATCACCTTTTATTATGATAAGAAAAGGACAGAGGTATAAATAGTGAGTAAATTGTCAACAGAAAAATATGGCAAAATAACAATTTTGTAAGGGACAAAAACGAGTTAGTGTGAGAAAATTGTTAAAATATTTAAACAAATTGAAGAATTAGGAGGTAACAAGAGAATGAAAACAATGCATGCATAATACTGATGAATTAAAACAAAATTAAATATTATGATCTTTCAGCCATTTTGCACTCAGGTGTGTTGGATGTGGGGTAAACAGACTGGAAAGCAACCCAAATCTGTTACAAAACGACCACCATTTCTCTAAATTTATATTCGCTAGTACATTTATCATTTCTTGATATTTCCTATCATTTATAAAATTGTTATATTTTTGCCAGATTGGGCCACCAGCATAAACAATAACTGTGAGCATTGTTCTACCATGGACCCTACTACCATAGTTCTACTTATCCAAAGTGTGTGTGCAAGGGGTTATGCAGTGTGATTGCCATGCCTAGGCCTTTCCTGGCCTTGCGCTAGTAGCGCCGGGAGTAGCGCTTTGCTGAAAACAAAATGCGTTCTGAACATTTAATTTTCAACCTCTCTTTTCTCCTCTTTTTAATCCACAAATCAAGTGTTTTCTGTGAGGGATCAAATTTGCAAATAATCATCCTAATATTTTGCACAAAACTTTAAAAATGAAATGAAGGAGGAGAAGCATTTTTGTTATTTTTGGAATAAATTTGAATAAATTACCATAATTAATCAATGGAGCAAAATCTCAAAACTCTGTGTAGAATTTTAGCAAACCAAATTTAGCTCTACCAGATAAAGCAAACCAAATCTAAATCGGTCAAGAAATGAGGGAGAAGAAGCAATTTTTGTTTTTTCTGGAATAAATTTTGCATTAAATTACCATAATTAATTAATGGAGAAAATTTTCAAAATTCTGCGTAGAGGTATAGTGTACCAAAGTTAGCTCTATGATATAAAGCAAATCAAATCAAAATCGGTCACAATATGAAGGAGAAGAAGCATTTTTTGTGATTTTTTAATTATTTTTGGAATAAATTTGCATAAAGTACCATAAATAATCAATGGAGCAAAATCTCAAAATTCTGTGTAGAAGTTTAGTGTTCCAAATTTAGCTCTACCAGATAAGGCAAACCAAATCAAAATCGGTCAAGAAATGAGGTAGAAGAAGCATTTTTTGTGATTTTTTAATTATTTTTGGAATAAATTTGCATAAAGTACCATAAATAATCAATGGAGCAAAATCTCAAAATTCTGTGTAGAAGTTTAGTGTTCCAAATTTAGCTCTACCAGATAAGGCAAACCAAATCAAAATCGGTCAAGAAATGAGGTAGAAGAAGCAATTTTTGTAATTTTTTGAATAAATTTGCATAAATTACCATAATTAATGGAGAACAATTTTAAAATTCTGTGTAGAATTTTAGTGTACCAAAGTTAGCTCTACCAGATAAAGCAAACCAAATCAAAATCGGTCGAGAAATGAAGGAGAAGAAGCATTTTTTGTGATTTCGAATAAATTTGCATAAATTAGCATAGATAATGAATTTCACGATTCTGTGTAGAAGTTTTAAATCCCCCTCCTAGCCCTATCGTATGAAACAATCAGAATCAAAATCGGTTGAAAAATAACGAAGAAGAAGCATTTTGAAAACTGTGGACGGACGGAAGGACGGACGGACGGACGACGGACGCCACGCCATGGCATATGCTCATCGGGCCCTTCGGGCCGGATGAGCTAAAAATGCAATCATATGTTATTTCAAATTGTCATGGCTGAATTAATATCCCTAACTCCACAAAATAAACAGTCTGTTTACACTTCTGCATTCATAAGGTTTGAGGTTTGTGAATATAACCCCCCAAAAGAGAAAAAAAGTGTCAGAATTAGCAACCTCTACATAATTTCTCCTCATGCTACATGTACGTCTAGTAATCACAGAACACTTAGATCAGACATACTGTAGATATTTGTAATTGGCAAGCCTTGAGCTTGAAATGAAAATGATCATGTGAATAACAGGTATACGTCAGAGTAACACAATTAAACATGAATTGAACATGTAAAGGGCTTCAGACATGAATACTTCAGGGAATCCTAATACATTAATTCTAAATCTGTGCCAGTGTTTTCATATTGGTTATGCATGGATACCTGGGGGTGTTTCACAAAGACTAAGATCGACTTTAAGTTGGACTTAAGTATGGCGGGCCATTCATGCCATTGGTTGCTATCACTATTGGTCTTTAAATTATAATCTTTAGATAATATTTTTTCCTTCAATAATGAACTATCAAAAAATGTAAACTGTAGATTTGAGACCACGATTTGTACGTCCCTTGAAAGACAAATGCCAGTAAATGGTAAAAGCAAACAGTGGCATGAACGGCCTGTTATACTTACATGTAAGTCCAACTTAAAGTCGATCTTATTCTTTGTGAAACACCCCCCTGGAAGGAAAAAAATCTGACATGCTGATGTGTCTCATCAGGGTAACTTAGCTAAGTCAAAGTAATAACAATATTCAGTTCTTTGCATCCCTAAGAAATGCACTTTTATAAATTCAATTATTATCATTGTATCCATCTATTCAAAATGAAAAGCATAATATATCATTCAATATGCTTGATAAGTAAAAAAAAGTTAGATCTTACCATGACAGACGTTGTTGATGCAATCAAGAAATTTGTTGTTTTTATCATCATACATGTACTGTCCTGATGCCCTCACAATCTTCAAGGGATCTTCTTTGAACCATAGCTTGCATGGTGATCTATCGGTAAGACATAATGAAGCAAACAATAAATGAAAATATAATATTAACATTGTCCGATTTCAGCTTTCCGGTTCATTCTTGCGGTTTACTCTGATTAGGGTAACACAAAAAAGCTTGAGTATGTCTTTCTTCATTGCTTTCTTCGATTACCAAACATATCTTTAACTGTTATGTATAGAATTATGCATAAAGCACCGTGGATGAAAAATAATGAATTTGTATTAGAGAGCACTGTCTATATTCATTGAAAAAAAATGTACAAGATATCTTAACATGCTTACTCATGCCTCATAAGTCATAACAAGCTATAAATTTGTAGACCTTTGTTTTGGACTACATTGAAACAAAAAAATTATTTATTCCATCCATCTGGATCGAATCGAATGTGCAAATGCAATTGCTGTTTCAGGCATTGTGAATGTGATGCCCACTCTGATAAAATCCGATAACAAACAAAAAAGAAAAAAGAATTCTGTAATTTTAGAACCTGGAAAGAAGGTTGTCCATTACACCACTGAAAAGTGTTTTGAGAAACACCAATCCATATACATGTAGGTAGACTGATAAAGAATTATTACAAGATTTTTTTTCTTCATAATTCAGTTCATTGGAAAACATATTTTGCTCGATGGTGCTTAACCTTTCAGTTAATTACATCTTATAAAAGATTTCTTTGCTTAATTGTAAATTGCATTTATCTCAACAGTAAAATGAATCACTATAATTATACAACAACATGTAAGTAGAATATTAAAAACAAAGAATAGTATTACAAAGCAGCAAGGACAATCAATTTCTATGTAGGCTAAAGAGCTTGAAGCACCCACATAACAACTTCTTGCATAGATTATTTTTTGTACAACTTCACCAATGGAACAATATTTTTTTTTTTTTATGTCAAGATCTAGAGAGGATGCTAAAAAGGCAATTAAAATCATGCAAGATTGAACTATTTGAAAGCTCTAAACAAAATATTCCTTCAATACTGTATTTTCTCATTCTTGAGATGACTTTCATGAATCCTCACATTTAATTGTCATGGAAACCAGATGAACAGGAATGCAAAGTAAACGTATTTGCAGCAGGGAAGTCCACGGGGGCTTTTAACATGTAACAGCGACAGGTCGCTTAGATAAGTTGCTAAATGGTTGTGATATGAAGATATTCATCAAACAGTGTATATTGGTATGATTTCATGAAATTACAATCTATCTACGTCTGACTCATCTTTTGCAAAAGAAAATTTTTGATATGTATTCATAAAATTTAAATATTCATTAAATTCAAATGACTGAAATTAAAAACTCAAAGCTTTTATGACTTTACAAAAAAACAAGCAGAGAGATCACATTTCATATGTTTTTTTTAAATGTTAATATTGCACTTACCCAATATGTTTTTTGTAGAGTTTGATTGCCTCTTTCTTCTGTAGACCTTCCATTGTTTTGTTGAGTTACAGTTTGACTCCTTAATGAGAGGATTGTAATGATGATAGCCTCTGGGTCATTCCGAACCTTGATACAAGATTGTGAAATGAAACAGGATATGATTGTACCTGTAAAAAATATAAGTAACAAGAATAAACAATTTTAAAGACTTCACTCTACATTATTATATCTTAACATTTAAAGCTTCATGGCATGAAACGTATTCATTAAAGTAAAAATGAAGACATAGCATCTAGATTATGAGTTTCATACTTCCTACAAGTACATGTATACAGTTAACAACTAAATTATTCATACCCTTACCAAGTTTTGCCATTTCTATTTGTGAACAATTGATTTGTTCCCAATTTACGCTTCTTAAGAATGTGACATACCGTATTGCAGCTTACATCTAAAAGTATTCAGCAAAGGCCCCAATTAAACCAGTCCAACTTTTCATTCTTGAGTAAAAAAACTCAAATTCACAAGGGATATGAAAAATTATGATTAATTTAGTTGTTACCGGTAAATCTCAAGTTGACAATTAAAAAAAGAGGGATATTAACATCTGGGGGGTGTTTCACAAAGACTAAGATCGACTTTAAGTTTGACTTAAGTATAACAGGCCGTTCATGCCACTGTTTGCTCTTACCATTTACTGGCATTTGTCTTTCAAGGGACGAACAAATCGTGGTCTCAAATCTACAGAGTTTACATTTTTTGATAGTTCATTATTGAAGGAAAAAATATTATCTAAAGATTATAATTTAGAGACCAATGGGGATAGCAACCAATGGCATGAACGGCCTGTTATACTTAAGTCCAACTTAAAGTCGATCTTAGTCTTTGTGAAACACCCCCTGTACATGTATGTATTATTTTAAACACTATGCAAAAATAGTTTCACCTGGCATTAAAGGGACATACAGTACATGTGTGCAGTATGCATCTCAGACTCTACCTGCTGAGTTAGCAGAAATTTAATGAGAGCTCTCTACTATTCATTTCAAACTTATTCTGAGAAAAAAATATTTTAAAAATGAAGGGAGAAACTACAGCCTAGGGAATACCTACCAATAGTATTTGATTTTGATCCCTGTATACAAATAAAAAAGTCTTTCAGTTACACTTTATATTTGGAGTAATGGTATTCACACATTAGTAACTGAAATATATTCAGATAAGGAACTGCTTATCAAATCCCCCATCCATCCATTCTCAACTAAAGCCTTAACTTGTCTGCAAGCATTTACTAAGTACATTGGACATGAAATGACATTGCCTAGAGCTTAGAAGTTACTTATTAAAAGAATTTAAATGATATCTCTCTTTAAGTTATTTTTGTTTGTGTCAATACTACAAGGATTAAGGTTACAGGGGGGTTTATCTGTCCAAGGCAAGCACTTTAATATGCTTTTCACACTGGTTTTCTTAGCCCCAGACTATTTTGACTTTTTGTCTCACTTGAGCTCTAATTAGCACAGCATTGCAAGAGTTGGACCGCAATTGCGGTGCTAACCCTACTTTTTTTCTGGGGCCAAATAATCCTGTACTATCGGTAGGGGCTAGCCAACTTTGGTAAAACCAGGTGTGAAAACAAAGAGGGCTAAGCTTAGCCCCACCGATAGCACGATCGAGGCTAAGAAAAAATTTGCCAGTGTGAAAGTACTTTGAATATCACATGCGTATGAACACAATCATCCAACTATCCAAAATATCTGCCATGTACCCAGGACAGTGATGACAGGACCACACTATATTCTATTTCTTAGGAGAGTCTAGGTTGAAATTTCTAGGATCTGTATGATCCATGAAGCCCTTTAATTTGTTTAATTATTTTGGGGCGCCCATGTGTTCCTGGCACCTGTCAGTGTCAAGCTCTGGTATAGACAAATACTGAGAGTAGGAATAATGAATAAAGCTAGATAACAAAACTATTATTCAGATGACATACATTCATACATGTAGAAGAACCAACATCACCACAATTAAATACAAGTATTCCTTGTGCACTCAGAGTGCATATTTAGTTCATTTTTGTATGCTAATCTACCATAGTGTGAACACACTCTGACTATCCATGCTCAAACATTAGCTCTAAAATCCTTTACCGGTACATATTAAACCTTTTGGTGTAAATGGGTTCATATGATAGGGTCAGATGTAATATTGACATTCTATGTGTAAATAATACATGTAGAAGCATAGAGACACTTAAAATACACCCTCAGCTACAAGCTCATTAAAGGTACTATGTCCAATTTGCAGGCCAAAAAAAATGAAAAGGTTAAATTCCAACGGCATTTGAAAGACAATCCTAATTCAGAACTTCCCTTGAAAATGTCTTTAAGTGGGAAAATAACAACTATTATATAGTTGTCGAATCGACTTAGGAGCTATAGAGCCAGTAAGTAATAGTCTGATTTTTCAGACCATTGTACCGAATGGTCGTACGTTTTATGCTGCGCAAAGATTCAATCAGTTTAATTTTGGCCATTACAAGAAGTGGGTTATTGATGTAGACAAATGCTCATGTACCCTTTACAGCTCATTTTATGTATGTTATTACCAATTAAAGAAGAAAAAAGGCAAGTCAGTCACTCAATAGTGTCTGACAGTGAAGTCTAGCAAGTAAACAGGTTTCCTTGCATAATTTGAATATTAGGACACTGCTAACGTTTAAATTTCACAGATAGGACATACATGACATATTCATAATTCCTGCAAAGTTCTACAGAATTTGATGTTGGCTGCAAAGGGACATACTGTAGTATCGTTAATCTATAGTTGATGAGAAACAAACTATTTTTTATTACATGCACAAGTCCATTTTGCAATCTTGCAAAATGTAATGAAAAGTTTGCATGAATATTAAATTAATCATGCTGATAATGACCTTAGATCCAATTTGTATTTTGATGTTAATCGGTACACACCTCTCAGAGTACACACACTTCAGTTCAAACTTTGCCATTCCTTTGACTGTGAACAAAGCTTCAGCAAGCAGAATTGTGTCATGGTTCAATAAACTTTTAGAATCATTGTCAGCATCATTACTTTTAAGCAGCATTTTTTGCCCATTCAGTCAATTAAAAAAAATGAAATCGTACATGCGCACTGTATCATTTATTACCCAACAATGAAAGGGTAATCAACCTTGATAGCAAACTACTCTAGAGGAAAGCAGAAAAATCAGAAAAGTAGACTGGTGAAAGTTTGAATAAAATTGGACCCCAAAAATGAGAAAGTTATGAATTTTTGAAAGTTGAATACTTGTAGTCACTATTGGTATGGACTCTTCAAATTGGTTGATTTGATAATGTCTCTGTGATGTAGTGGCGAACAACTTTCCTATTTGTTCCAACACACAAAATGACTGAAATTTTAATTTTTCAAAAATGTATGACTCAGGTTTTTTTTTCTTCTCTTTATAGAACCTATGATAATATGCTATCCAATATAGAGAGTATTGTGGCAAGGGAGAAGGCACTTTAATAAAACAGAACTTAATGATATTTTTGGACATGACAAAAAGGAGTTATCCGTTACAATCCACTGAACAAACTGCCAATTTGAGATTCGCATAGACATAGTGATCTCATATTTCAAACTGTCATGAATTTCTTATTATTGGTCCAATTTATTTAAAACTCTTGCCATTCCATTAACATTGTATATCAATTTTCTGCTGTCATACAAATGAACTTATAACAATGTATTACAAGGGTTGGATTGCATGCCTTTTAATTTAGACTAACATTCAGCATCATAAACAATATGTACATTGTACATGTACATTTATACTATCTTCTAATTTTTCTCCTCCTCCTCCTCCTCCTTTTCCTTCTCCTTCTTCTTTTTTTTCTCCTAGTAACATTCAAATTTCTATGCAGCATAAACTCTTGTCCGCAACTGATGTGAGGAAGATTAGCACTTTATTTGGATAAGGGCATGCTTGAAATTGTCCCTAGGAGTGCTCTGGATAGTCAGAAGTACTGTACATGTACATCTACTAACATTTGCTGGTACACTGTTCCATTCAAAGATATATATGCGAATTTGTCTATACATGTAGATGTCATCACTTGCTTGGTACATCTTGATGGTCTAACCATCACCATGGTTCTTCTGAGTTTGCGATTTGTTGTAGGAAATAATGCTTCCAAATGGAATGGCAGAGAGACTGTTGACTATCTCGAGCACCATCCCAAATCTACCAACGCCTTGTAGATATATAGCAGGCCACGTACCTACTACAATTTGTGGATCACGTCAGTTTGATACACTAAGTACTGATTCTTCTTCTCCTTCTATTAAATTCCTTCAGTCCTGGAGAACAGCAGGATCCTGGGGATTCAGATACGGTAGGTGAGATGCACGCATCACCTCCGTGTTTGTTTTGACAAACAAATGCTAATTTTTTTTTTATTTTGCCTTCTCCGATTCTTCTTGCGGATATGTGGGAAGACCACTTGAAACGGTCCAAGCCAGCGTCTTATACTACAGGACAGACTGTAGTTCGCACGCACATGTCAACTACTGCATCATGTTCCATACACCAGGGGCCCATTTCTTGAAACTGTTATAAGTCTAACTTCTTGACTATATCAGCGTTAGTAAGCTACTTGTCCGCTAGCCTAGGTGTTTCATGAAGCCCTATTTGCAAAGATCAAGGACAAAATCCTGACCAAGTAGTTACGATCGACGCCTCCGGCCATGTCATAACCCTGTCCGACTCTGTCATAACTTTTTTAGTCGATTGGCAGCGCATCACATGTCATTTATTGGGTAGACTATGGCTGGCAAAAAAGAACAAGAAACCCTCCAGTTATGATCTTTCTACACATTCACTTAAACAGGGAGTTAAATACCCTTTTTCATATTTGAAAATTTTATGAAAATATGCCATGTTTATATCTAACTCTAAGGCCTTTTCCACTGAACTAAACTGATTATACGCCTTATTTCCTCGTTGTAAATCTTTGAAGGGGTGCATGGGTAATCTGCCACGGCAGGCAAGCCATAGTTAGAAGCATATTCTCTAGTTTTCAGACCCATTATTAATTTCCAGATAAATTTCAATATCTCCAAATATGTAAACTGAATAGTTTAAAACATGTGTTTTAACGTTTGGAATGTTGCGGGTTTGTTATTTTGATATTTTATTGAAGCCTAAAACATTGGACTAAAATTTCATAGCATCGTATTTTTACTAAGAATAATATAGATCTACATGTAACTTAGGGTGTATTTTTAAACTATCAAATGAAAATATCCGGCGGTACCCATCTCAAAAACAAAACTGATTCACCGGTCATGCAATGAAATAGGTCTAGTCTACTCTCAATTGTATTTTACAAGTAATTTTATGGTATAATCTTCACACATTTTGAAGTATTTTGCATCTCTTATGCCCTGGTACTAATCACTAATCAGTTTTCCTAAAAATTACTTTATTTTTAGTTTTAACTTTAACTTTTAGTTTTATTTTAAGTTTAATCCGGTGGAATTGTGACTAACTAGTACTAAACTAGTATTAGTAACACTACAGTCCAGACATGCAGACTAAGGCCAGCGCAGGGTTGTAATTACTAAATTAGTATGATGAGACTGAGAGTGAGAGTATGTATTGACTCCTCCTCTCACTGATGATAGTATCTACTTCACGAGATGTCTAGCTAGTAAGCTCTTCGTGAAACGGTTTAGGAACATCAGAGACATTATGACTGTCTTGTTGGTTTCGCGCCCCAGCACAATAACAAAGCCAGCTATTTTTACTTGCACAACGAGCACTTTTTACTACTCAATTATAAAACTGATTAGGACCTCTTCTTGGGGTGCTCACACAATGCAGCATGGCACACTAGTTCACAGCACAGAACAACAGTATGAAAATACTCTGCCTAGAGGACTGTACTTGCACTGGAAGAAGAAGAAGAAGAAGAACAGTTGAGCGAGCAAAGATTCATCGATCTCGACCGCCCTGGCTCCTGGCGGTACGCCTGCGCGGAGACTAGACAGACAGAGATTGAGCCGAGACACTCATGACTATAAATAATTAAAGACTTGGGGTGGTATTCCGATAGCGCGAACTAAGTTAAGCTCAGCTTAACTAGTTCACACTTTTATGGAGTGCCTGTTGCCAACTCATTTTCCCTGTACAGATTATTTTAATCCTGCAATGGAAAGTGTCCAAAAAAATAATTTTGCAATGAAATGGGAAGAAAAAGATAATATGAGTATGAACTGAATTTCAATAAAGTCTTTGGTAGATTATCTTTGTCATGAATATTGAAGGAGGAAGATGACACCTAGCATTCCATAGAAGAGTGAACTAAAATTCTTGTTTAGTCTGGACTTAGTCCCGGCTTAACTTAAGAGAATACCACCCTTGAAGTTGAACTGTGGAGACCGAGTGTAGGCCTACACTGCACCGGTCTGTTTCAGTCCAAAATATAAATAATTACACCCCGCGCCCGTTTCAAATCGCACTTTAAAAAACATAGTATATTACGCTATCTTGCAATTAAATAAATATTTGAGATTATTACCTCTAATGTGAGAAACGTAGTTGATGAAAGAGGTCTCTACCCGGCTTCGGCTCGGTCTTCGAACCAGTTTGTTATAAAAATGTTACGACACAGAGATGAGTACAGTTACGTCAGTAGTAGACAGAAATAACCGTCTGGTATGGGTCATTCTTTAATAAAACTGACATTTGTTGACATTCCCCATACACAGACGGTAACCAATACGGCTCGCAACGGGGGGAGAGATTGAGCCGATTGTGCAGCACTTGTTACCCCGAAACTTTCTCCCACGATTTTCCTTATTTAGATCTAATTTTCTGATTTATAAATCAGATACAAAAATACTATGTCTATTTTTCTCCTATGTACAGTTATCATTTTTTAATGAATTATTTCTAAATGCAAAATTTACGGACTTACGTATATGAATTATCCAATTTTATCTCAGAACCAAGGAAACGGTACGTTCATGCATTCGAACTGGTAATCTATGACATGACCCGCCCGATATATTTCCGGGTCAACCGACCAAAACAAGCCCAATGGCCAATCAGAGCACGTGTTTGATATTGGGCTTATGAATATTCAAACATCACCGGCTCAAGCCGGGCTGACTCATACGTAGCTATTGGACGTTCGAAAAGAAAAAATGAATATTCATCAACTTAAACCAAGATGGCTGACAACAAATCTTGTTGACTACAAGACTTTCTCGGATTAATCATTAATATAGGATCTAAATGAGCAAGCTATCGTAAGTCAAAGTAGATATTTCTGTGTTACTTTTCATCTTAATTAATATTCAGTGTAATATTGCAGCCAAATGGATATATGAAGACGTAAAGAGTGAAAAATCTCGATGCATATCTCATTCATCGCGGTCCGGCCGAACCGAACCATTCGTTCCGCACACTACTGCATACGCCGTACTTCAGTCTATGTATAGAGGCGGTCAGAGGAGCCAGATGCAATCTCAGCGGAACAACCGTCGATATCAGAGACTGAAGCTTTCGGTCTACGTCAGTAGCTGATATGATGCATATGATATCAGCTGGTACGTCGTCATGTGACTTTCGACTGCGCTGCTCTAGCATAAATTGGGCATGCATGTTGCGCATAATAATGCAATGCATGCCAAGCTGCCAGGCTTCACTCTCTTTTGGGGGGAAACGGGTCAAAAACGGGAACTAGTTGTCAAAAAAAAAAAAAAAATTACAGCCCCCTTCCTCCTCTTCTACTTTAAAATCTTCTTCTGCCTCCTGGTTTGCAGAATCGAGCTAGAGAAATAGAATTAAGAGAGAGAGAGAGAGAGAGAGAGAGAGAGAGAGAGAGGAGGGAGAGAGGGAGAGAGGGAGAGAGAGAGGAGAGACGGAGAGAGAGAGAGAGATATGGGGGTGGGGGCGGGGGCGGGGGCGGGTGGGAATATTGTAATTTATTTGTGATTCGGAATTCTTTATATCATCAATCTATCGTTCCCTTGAGATGTTGATATTCTTATACTCGGCTAACTATATAAAAATATAGGCCTACCAAAGATTTCGATTTAGGGCCTATTTGAGATCAATAGGCACGCCTATCAAATTAAAGAGCCTATATTTTTTTAATGTGTATATGGTGTTTTATTTCCTCAATATTAGAAGTAGTAGGGCCTATATACGTACAAAATCCAAATGATGGAATTTACATCATACTGACTTTACATCACGCCAAGGGCCGGCTTCGGGGGCCGCTTCGCGCGCGTTGTGTGAGCGATTAAGGTGTTGAAAGGACGTACTTGAGAGTTGACATGTTGAATGGTGGACTCTTTTTTTGGTAAAACAAAACAAAAGAAGTTGGTGAATGCTATCCTATACAGAATTATAATAATAATGATATGTGCTTATAAAGCGCCGAACACTGTCTTACTTTGTTGGAAGTCTCTAAGCGCTCTGCAATCCAGCATCATAGTGACCCTGCATCAGCATGCAGAGCAGCTGTCACGCGCTCTGCGTTTCAAGGAATAAATTCACCTGGGTGGAGTGCATCACAATGTGGATGAATTTCTTGCTGAAGGAAATCAACGTCCTGGAGTGGGATTCGAACTCACGACCTAATGATTGAAAGACGTGAGTCAGAACCACTACACTGTATGACGCTTCCAGATCTTGTGAAACTAATACATGTAAAATAATAAATCCATTCTTATTTTTAGTTGATTTGATGCAGTCTATACTAGGTAGCGCATTTACCCCCAACAAAAAGGAGTAAAATAGACATAACTAGTGAACAAAATCTATCAGATATTAGTTGTATTTTCATGTTTTTTTATTGAAATTTGCCTAAAAGAAAAATGATTTAAATGAGCCAATCTGTTTGCAGGTGGTAACACTACATTTACACATACATGTACATGTAAACAGAACACAAGAAGTAACTACTAACTACCCCCTGAAGAATTGCTCATAATTTCGAAACCCTTAAAATCTATCACAATGTCATCTTACCACAATATTGGTAGAGTCGTTACATGTAGGTACATTTTGTGTGAAAATCAGAGATATCCATCACTGTATTGCTGAATGAGCACAGATTAAAGACAAATTAAATGGCCCAATTGAAAAGTCATCGTTGTGAAACAGCACATGACTGAATGCATTGATTATATGAAACAATGCTTTTTGATATTCCATCCATATTTATTTGTAAAAGGCACAAAACGGTGATTAAATGCATTATTTGCAATTGTAAAACAGTGCATTTTGAAATTGTTTAATACTCAGTAAACTGCAATGATAATATTACTTTTGCGAATTTTTAATATGAAAATAAAAATTCATTAATGTATGCTTATTCAACCATGGATCAATGATGACCTCTTATTGTTACACATTGTTTTCCTAACTACCATAGAAATATTTTTGCAAGACGAAATCTTGAAACGATTCTACGTTATAAAATTACTTTTTGTGACAATCAACCATCAATTTTTTTTTCCAATGGCGCTCTTTTTTAATTTACAAAAAAAGCCCCCTTGAGGTTTCTCATGGGATTCTTTTCATGACGGGGGCTACTTTTTGGAATGTAATTTGGTTTCTTAATTTTAGTCCGGCCGTATCGTATAGATACAGCATTTATAGAATCTTACATTTCAGTTAATGATTCCAGCATCCACTATTACTCAAATGGAAATGTTCTTATACTATTAGATATTACATCGTGTCAAGATGACAATCAAAATATTGACTGGCTTTACTTTCGGGGGATATAAGAAATATTGACCAAGCTAAGGCCATATTGCCCTCGTCTTTCGACTCGGGGCAATATGATCTTAGCTTGGTCAATATTTTTTATATACCCCTCAAGGCCAGTCAATATTATATAAATATCAACGATTTAATATAGATGATCAACACAAAATATCAAGGGTCGTATATGGTCACTACATATGTAACAAAATCTTATCCTGTCCCAGAAAATCGAAATATATTTGTAATTTCACTAATGTTCACAACTGGGAATTTTCACAACTGTATAATTTTCACATGATCAGATCAACGCGAACGAAAAAGTAGATTAACCAAAATTAATACATAGATTGAGCGCGCGTAAACAATCACAGCTTTCGTATTCGCTTTCCACGTAGATGAAGGCACCAGCGAACGCAACGGTACTATGAAATTGTTGCTTATTTCAGTTATCAGTGAAAACGTTGCGAGAAGAAATCCCATAGACCAGCACAGACATTTTCTCCCGCGGAATCATTATTTTATACATGCTGAAGGTATCGCTTATTTTATTATTCTCAATTTGAAGAGTGTACATTTGCTTAACAGTGCAAGTACCGATATCCGTTGTCATCCTCTTTCAGGAACTATTTTGAGTTTTTATATTTCATTTCGAGATTTCAAACAACTTATTGAAAAAATCCCAAGCTTTACAGTGATTTGCAGTCCAAACAAATGACACGTGCAATTTTTTCAACCCGAGGCGTGCAAAACCCTAAAAGTTTTTAAATTTCAAAGGATTTCCTTACTCAAATTATAATATAAATTCAACCCCATAGGCGTGCAAAACCCTAAAAGTTTTTAAATTTCAAAGGATTTCCTTACTCAAATTATAATATAAATATAATATAATATAAATTCAGAATAATCAAAAGAAGAGTATAATTAACATCAATTGCCAGGGGCGGCGATTTCTTTTCATGACCGGGAGGGGGACGAAATGCGAGGGACCAGTGGCGTAATCATGAGCAAAAACTTTTTTTTTTTGGGGGGGGGGGCAGAAGAAAACAATCCGCATCACCACCACTCTTATAATGTTATACATGCATGCCCCGCGGAACGTTTTTCAAAGTGGGGCTAAAGTATTAATGACTGATCATTAATACTTTAGCCCCCAGGCATTTAATTACGGTCAGATGAGCACTAATTGGCGTGGGGTCCAGGGGGCGGAGCCCCCTAAAGCTCAGAGGTTTTAGACATTAAATTACGGTCAGATGAGCATCCAGGGGCCCGCCTTATGGCCCTTGGTGGGGTCCAGGTGGCAGAGCTCCCGGAAGCTCAGGAGTTTTAGGCATTTAATTATACGGTCAGATGAGCATATTTTGATACCTCATTTGTGATACTTGCATATCACTATTCTTTCTTTCTTTCTTTCTTTCTGTTTCTCTTCAACATACTTTTGCAAAGAAAGTGAGGGGGCTAGGAGGGGGGTCGAGCCCCCGAGTCCCGCCAGTCCGCGGGCCCTGACATGTAGGCTTCTATATAAGCGTATATAATTGAAGCGTATGTAATAGTTTGTGATGGTGGTAGATAAACCGTTAAATCTTAAGTAGAAGTAGTGTTAGTGATTTGTGATTAGTAAATGTTAGTCTAGATAGGTACCAAATCGATTTAACTGAGTAAAAATTCATTGAGCAAAATAAGTAAATTCTAAGATGTCTTGTTAAAAATACGTAGAAAAATTAAGGCAATCTGTTGAAGAAATTTTTTGGAGTAATTTCAACGAATTATTTTTTACAGTGTATTGATTGACGAGAGGGGCGAAGGTGACGGCAGTGACTACCCGGCCCCTCACAGGTTTTTGAAGTTTTGTTGTATCAAAATATTAAATTCCTTAGCAAAACTATAGTATAAAACCAAGCAATATACCTTTTTCACACTTCACTTTTACTTTGCCGGTAATGAGTGTGCAGTCCGAAGGGTTGTAAATATCAGTTTAGTAGGTAAATTTTAGTAAGTAGGGAGCTTGAGCATGGATGGGATTTCTATTTCCCAAAGGCCTGGCCTCTGTCATAAATTATACATGTATATTGATATCGCTATGGGAGTTGAAATGGCAAATATCAGGCCTGGCAAATTTATATAGACTATGTTGTAGGCTAGTGACTCCTTACTGAAAAGAGCAAGCGGAATATTTGTTTTTGTAGCACTGATCTATTTCTATAACTCTTAATCTTGTAAACATACAGTGTACACTGTGCTTGCATGATACCAACGGAATACACATTTTCTACAATATTTACCTGTACATTTTTAAGGATATTATACGAGGGAGCGTAGCGACCGAGCGAGAAGATTTTTGCATTCAATAGTGTATTAGTCTAAACGCTGCACTCTTGGGTCCTCCAGAGCCTAAACGTGTATGTCACAGTCTTTGCTATACATTTTTGTTTATGCACTTTTTCAAATTTTCCGGGGGGGGGGACGATCCCCTAAAAATGAAGGGGTCCCCGTCCCCGGATCGCCGCCCCTGTCAATTGCTAAACAACAATGATAGTACGTATACACAAAAACACCCCCAAAACACAACTATTTTATATATTTACTTATTCGTTTAAAACAATTATAGTTTTAATAATAATAATAATAATAATAAAGTACTTAGTCATTTCATGTTCATTTCTTTTTCTTTCATAATTTTCATTTGTTTTATAAGGTGTTTTATTTCCTCAATACCAGAAGTAGTTACAAAATCAAAATCAAGCAGTTGACATCATACTGACTTTACATCACATTCAGAATAATCAAAATACAATACAAAAGTATAATTCTGAATTAATTACTAAATACTAAATATTAATTACATTAATTGCTAAACAACAATGATAAGTACGTATACAAAAAACAACAAAAAAATATTTTTATACTTTTCCTTATTCGTTTAATTGTTTAAAACAATAATAGTAATAATAATAAAAGTACTTAGTCATTTCATGTTCATTTCTTTTTTTTTTTCCTTCAAAAACGCTTCATCAGTCTGTTGAAGTAAACAAAAATAAATAAATGATTGTACATCGGAAATAATATAGTCTGTGAATAAAAATAAATAAATAAAAAAACAGTACCACTTCTGAAAAGAGAAAAACTCCCCCAAGGCAGAGAAAGAGAGAGAGAGAGAGAAAGATAATTATTAAAAAAAAAACACAAAGCAAAGAAAGACTGCTGAGATAGAGGGCTGGGAAGCTGCTTCTTTCAAGTGTATTTAGTTGAATATTGAATATCACACAAAACCTTCCAAAAAGCTTATAGGCCTATACCAACGATTTCGATTCAGGACCTATTCAAATGAGATCAACAGGCACACCGATCAATAGAGCCTATAGGCCCTACATAGGCATACACTCCTTCAATATTTTGAAATGGAGCGCGCAGCGACCAATAATTGATTTTTTAAAAATAAAGTTTGGAATTATAAACTTTTAAGTTTAGAGGACCAATGTGCTGATATTAAAGCTTGGTTTTGAAATATTAATTGTCTTAGGGGGGGGGGTATCCCCCTTTGAAAAAATGAAAGCCTCTGCCCGCTTGCTTGTTGCTCCTATATATTTATTGTAGACAGATTTGTTTTTCTTACATTTTTTTCTTCATTTTTACAAATACAAATATATCTTATATTTGAGGGGAGCATATACGACCGAGCCGAGAAAATATTGATTTAGAATGCTGAAAATATGCACTTTAGTCTTTAGGGCACCTAAAAGCTCATGATCTAAATGCCAAATAATTAGGCCTACATGTAATTTTTTTTTCATTTTGTTTTCAAGCGAATTAATTAAGGGGCCTTTTGGGAGAAAAAAAGCCCCTCCCCAACTTAAATTATTGGTATCAGCCCCCTCTCCCCGCTCCCCGCTTCCGGCGCCTATTATTTATGTCTTGATGATGTGATTATTGTCCCACTTCATCGTTCATCCCGTTCTTCTTGACGTCGACCCCGCCCTAGCATCTCACCGCCCTCCCAAATACGATGTAGCTTATTTCGAGAAGAGCCATCATGATCACGATATCCTGTACAAAATATATATTAGGTAAATTTCTACAACAGTACAAGTCATGCTCTTTCGCGTGGAACGCCCTCTGCGATATGGTGTAGGCAGCGGTAACTAAGCAACATGCGGATCATCAGCTGTTGTGTACAAAACATGCACTGTCTCCGAGCGAGACACAATAGTTTATGGGTTGATGTGCGGGAAACTCGTGGGGTAGTGATTAAAGTGTGGCCGGCCGTGTGTACGACGACGCGTAGACTGACGAAGAGAAGTTCATCACAGATAATTTATTTGCATGCCGTTCCTCTCGGCTTATATTTTCCCTGTGGATAAACGCCAATTATTCTAGACTGTGATATTATAAATGATATTTTCATCAGCAGTGTGAATGTGGTAAGTTTTTGTGCTGTTCGTTTTTCAACAAACGGAAAAACGTGACAATTAAAAAAAAATTAAATGAGATTTGTTGTGACTGCAACTTGAGTTGACTCGGTGATTGTTGTTGTCTGTATGACTTGACTGATTCAGACTTTCAGTGATTGATTATGATTGTAGAATATGACTGGTAACCTTTAATTCTTCCTTAGTAGACCTACATGTATGTAGGCCTAGGTCTACTCTAGACCTTTTGATTATTATCCTAACCTTACTTTTGAGTCTTTTGACTTAGAGTAGAAAGTAGATATCTAGTCTAGATCTAGATCCATCATCTAGGCTTAGTCTTAGACCGAAAATTTCTGTCTCTTTTGTTTGTTAGCCTCTGATTAGATTTGGGTAGGGTCGGCTCCTCTCTTTAGAGAGATATCTCTTTAGAGAGGAGCCAACAAATCAGAACGAAAGAGACAGAAATCTTCGGTCTATCTCCGACCCTACCCAAATCAGAGGCTAACGAACGAAAGAGACAGAATTTTCGGTCTAGACTAGAGTCTAGTCTAGGCTAAGTCAGTATGATTATGAAGATTGAAGGGGTGACCAAAGTTCGCTGAGATTTTGAAAATATTTAAATGTGATATTCGATCTATGATATCTCATATTCTACACAAATTTATTTTTTAATTATTACCAAATGGACGGCAAAGTTCTTTAGGTCTAGCCTACTACAAATTGGTTCAACTAGAAAATTTATCATCAAAGGATTCTGGAGATATCATGATCTAAAATTTTGATGTCGGATTGGCGTGCGCGCTGCAACTAAAAAAGTCATAAAAAGAACGAGACCTTAGCTTACATGTACTGTACTTCGCGCACAGGGGTTTAGATCTACAGCCGATTTTTATACAAAAATGCGATCCATCAAAAATACGGTAATTTCATAATTTGCAAGGCAAGAAATCAGTTGGTATCTTCTTACTTACAATTTTGAGGATATCTGCTCTCACAAGGAAGATTTCCAGACCCTTATTGTAGGTAAGTTAATAATTTTTCAGAACGGACGCAAATGACTGCAAAATGTGCAACGCAAACTATGGTCGCACCACCATAAGTGTAAAGTTAATAGATTTAACATGCAGGCCTAGAATCTTAGATCGAATTCAGAAACAAAGAATCCAAAATGCTATTTCCTCGCAAAAATACATAGCGGTTTCCAAAATTTCGTTTTTGAGAAAAGGACGGATTTCTAAATAAATTTGTAATTTTAACTAAATTTCTCTCGAGGCACCTCTACTCTAGAGATGTCTGACTTATGGACAGAGTGATTCTAATGTCTAATGAATTTTAAATATTCTTCTTCTTCTTCCTCAAGATTCTCCTGCTCATTGGATTCCTACACAGCAAGTCGCCCTAACCATTCTCATCAACAAGCAAGGATACAAACATTCACCATGTCTGGGGGAGGATCAGGAAAGACAGACATGGAGAGGATTGGCCTCTTCCAGGAGATGGGTTATGTCTCTATTGGAGATAGATATGTCCCACCAGGGTCCAGTAAGTACAAAATACATTGTACATAATTACTGTACATGTACATGTACCTAGTCTTACTTAACTTATAGACCCAGCATAGCTAGGCCACCCTACAAACTTGTTGCAGTGCATGGGATACAAATGGACAGATAGGAAGATAGGATGGTTACATACATGTACATGTACCTGCTACAGTACAATGTTCTGTTCAATACATATCTACACAAGATATATTTATGAACCCAATCGATTCTGTGCAAACCAATCCTAAAGAATATCTTAAGCAGTAAATGATATATTTATCTATTGGATCTACGACTACATCAAATGATCAATTATAATGATACATGACTCTAAAAGCCTATCTAAATCCTAATATAATGAATTACAGTTGTACAACTTTTCAATTAATGTATTTTTTGTTGAAATGGGATAGTCCTTGTAAGCTTTATGGCAGGAAAGTGTTTACCCTTGGTCAGAATTGGATGAAATATGGATTTGCAGCATCCCAGAAGGGTTATTACAGAGGATTAAAATGATATCATAAGTTGGAAGAATCCCTTCCCTATTTGTATCTTTGCCAGAGAGGAAAAGTATTACTGTATTCGGCAGTGGCGAAGGCCCTGAGTCCATACATGATGTACATGAAGGTTCTAGTTCAATGTACACACTCTGTACTGACTGCAAAAGCAATGCCTATAGTGTCTACTAAGTTAAAGAGCACAAATAATTCTTTGAAGCATTGTATCAAATAGAATAAATGTCTTCTACAATGTCAAATGGATTTTCTTTTCTCCCGTCTTTTACATGTAATGTTGAATCCTTTCCTTTCATTTCTTGTTTTCCTTTTTTTAACCATGCAGAAGCATTCAATGAAGCTGCAGGTAAAAGCAAACAGATGCTACCAGGTGGCAGCAAGGTTAGGTCTGCTCTTCAGGCTGGTTATTTTGATGATAAGTATACCCGAGTGTTTGAATCAGAAGGATACAGCGATGCGGTCAAAAGGAGACGGCAAGACAGATTGAAAGAGAGTAAAAAGAACATTGGCAAAGCATTCCTTCCGAGCAGTGGAGAAAAACAAATGTAAGTTGCATTAAACACAAGTTATTACAGGTTACCCACTCTGTGCAGTTGGTATCAAGTCCTGTCCAAGAATTTGAACAAGGAACTAAATGTTTTGACGTACGTAGAATTGCTAATTTATCTAATTAGAATAGAAGAGAGTAATAGATATTGTAGAGACTATACCATTGAAGTTTATGCTCAGATTTTACAACATAAGAATTGAAAATCAGAATCTGGTATTTGAAATGTATTTGGAGTGAATGTTTGTAAACCTTATGGTACAGAAAGGATCGAATGAAATAAAATACTTTAAGTGATGATGGACCAGTTTAAATGAAACAGTCGACAAATCTAGAAAATCATGTGCCCCCAATTACATGTTTGCACAAAGCAAAATGCATTTTTTACATTATATTAGTGTGTTAATCATGTTTTGTTCATTTTTTAAATTCATGTGTTATACACTATATTCATTTCATTCATGTTCTATTCATGTTTTATTACCTCTATATTTATACCCGTCTTCAGGAGTGGTCTGGGCAATCACTATGGAACTCTATCGGGACCAGTGCCAGCTCTCAGTCCTGTCAAGAAAGCAGGCAAAGCGCATAAAAGTGATGGAAAGAATGTGATTACTAACCCAAGCAAGAAGGGCACAGGTTATGGGTGAGTAAACTCCTTGATGATGTGAATAGATTAATCCATGAGGAAGAAATGTGATTGCATAGACGTTCATATCATCAAAACAATCAGTTCAGTGTACAAATAATTAGTACTGACATGATCATACACAATAAATGAAGATGTTTTTGGCTAGGCGTGACTCAGGTTTATGGTACTGTAAATGTAATTCAGAAAATGTTTCATCATTATCATTTATTAAAGTTGGCATTTCCCTCTTACGAGGGGTTACTGACTTCCGCACCGTGATTGACACTCCCGCTCTCCACTTCTTCTTGTCTTGAGCATCCTTTTTATTTAGACTAATTAACCTTACTGCTTTCTTTCTTCACCTATCGTTCCAGGGTTAAAATTTGAAATAATAGAAGATGTCAATATGTAGTATTTTTAAAAACAATTTTGATAGCATAGGTGCCATCATCTACAGACTTCGAAGTGAAATTATTATTAATATCTGCAAACGAATAACTATATTATGTATTAAGTAGCATGAGATAAGAGGAGGATACACATGTATGTTGGTTGTTGTGGTGAACCAGTATACAGATATATTCCCATTGTAAAAATCAACCAAAGTAAATTTTGTTTTACTAAACTTCCAGGTACCCCGGATTAACACTTGGGAAAGGCATAACATACTCTGCAAATGCATATGACAAAGGAAAGGAATTAAGAAAGGTAAGTTCACACATTCAAGCAGTATTATGTGAGTCATCTCTTTATAGTCTTATTTGTACTTTGCCAACTTCTCAGTCTCTCCCTCACCTTGTTATACTACATGCTCTCTTCCATATCAATCATCATATCATTGTTTCTTTCTGTCTTGAATTATTCGTTTCAGCCTAATATTGATAGATTTTGACCTGTTAAGATATGTTTGTGCTTGTATTAAATGTTCTTTGAAGTATACTACACCATCCTACCCTATTTTCATGCTCTTAAGCTAGAGCAGACTTGCAGGAGATTTGTGCGAGATTTTGAGGTAATACTCTAACCATTATTATCTGTGAGGTTTTATTTACAAATTTTGCATATGACTGCAGGGTAGAAAATGTTACAAAGCACAAAAAATGAGCTGGCAATGCTTGTGCAAACATTTATTGTAAGTAGCGTAATTTAATCATCACGAAAACTGCAGCTCTAAATATGTCTGTTTCTCTATCAAAAAATGTCTGTATGGTGTACGCAAAAATGTCATCTTCGGCTTACACATATATCATAACAAATAGAGCCAAGAAGTTCATCGGTTTACATGTAGATGTATTTTGTGAGTGTCAATCTCACATGCATGCAGGACTGACTCATGAACTTGATCTGACGATGTTTTGTTTTATTTTCATCTGAACAGAAAAGCTTAGAACAACATAAGAGTTCCATGAAGGGTGGAGCGTTCCGTCTCAACATGCATCCTAAGGCTCTGTTTGATGCTAACCCCTACGCACACGACAGACCATTGCCTCCAGTCAAAGCTAAGCTCGCAACCAAAAAGATCTCAACCCCATTCAAACCAAGCCATCCGGCTAAGATCATCGGTGGGGCAAAGGCTGGAACCTTTGACCCTTACCCATCACATTCCAATGACCCCTACCGTCTTAAGGTGAAGAAAGGGCCGCCTCCTACAAACAGCAGTGGCAAGATATTTACACCATCACCAGGACCAAAGTCTGCTCCTACATCATCTGTTATCAATCAAAACGTTATCAGGTAAGTGTATCCTACAAGGGACCCGTCATTTTTAAAATAAAAATTCAATGTATTTATTTGTCTAATGTTCGTTCAACATGGATGTTTATTTCGCTCACATGTAAAATAAAGGCTCACACATAGTTTACAATGTACAGAAATAGGATACAAAACATTGATACATTGGGAACTACGCTTGTACAAGGCCTAAGGGCTTTAATTATGTAGTTCCCCATTTCATTTTCTAAACTTGTTTATGAATTATTTTGTATCTTTTGTATCAATGTATTTTTCTAACCGAGAATGAAATAAATGAGAATTAAATTGAATTGAATTGAACATTCTGGTGATGACAAAGTAATATTTGTACATTATATTAAGTTTTGTAGTATGGTTATGGCTTGTTTTGTTTCTTTAATTAATACAATTTAGCTGTCTTCATGCATATCTATAAATACAATTTATTGTCCACATAGAAAAGTCAGCTTTCAAACGGAATTGAAGTATATTGGAACAAATCTGATAAACGAGAAAATAAAAATACTGAATTATATGGGCAAATGATAATAAATACACCTTCATCCATGATCAAATATTGCTGGTATTAATTGTATCTCAGTGTAATTTTATGAGAGAATGAATTTCTATTCATAATAGATATTTCAATGTATTCCACAAAATAACTCAAAAACTTCACTGGACTAGAAATTGTTTACAGTGGAATACCCCTCCACACTATGAAAGAGTTTGCAGACTTAAATCCGACTTAAATCCGATTTCACTGACAGAAAGAAAATATAACGATATTCATGTTATTACTTTATGGGATGAGGCATTAGCATTTGACAGTAATTTGTCGAATCTTTGTTGATTGTGGGTTAAGTAAAGTCATCTCCATTGTATTCATAATTTTCTAATACCCCTCACCCTACCCTTTATTTTGCAGAACCATAAACAGCACAAACTTCAGATCGATTGGAACAACATTAGCGTGATCATCATCAAAATTTTGTCTGCATATCGGAAACCGAGTGTGAAATATGAACAATGGTGTATTCAGACTCTGTGATGAATGAAGAACACTGAAACCCTAGAAGAACGTAGCTGTTTTACTCGTGTGAACATTCAATCTTTTACAGCTCTGCCGGAAAAAAAGAATTTTTCAGCAAGAGATATTCAGTGGACTATAGTTTTACTATAATCATTTGGACCATTTATCCTGTGATGAAGATTGTATCCAATTTGTAAGGATTTTTATATCCATGTGCTTTCAACCTATCGTGAGCTACAAATTAATGTACATTTTAAAAGAATCATGTTGAAGATGAAATCAATCTATGCATGCAGCAAGCGATATCTTACGAATCCACCTTTTGTTGTTATTTTGAGCTACATGTCTGTCTGTTTAAGGGGTATTATGTGAGGAATCTTAGCCTTTGTGTCTTCATCGAGATTTTGTAAATATCTCAAAGTTCAGAAATAGTATATGTAAAATATTATAGCCTTGTAAATATTTGTATATATGAAGGATAGATTGAAAAGAAGGTAAATTTTGCAACTTTTCACAAGTTTAATACTAAAACTAATATCATGCTACATTTATGCAGCAGGACTGCTAAAGCTTGCATAAGCAGAATTTTCAGAGTATATTAAAAAGCCCAAAATCAGTGCAGTGTACTACCGGTATTTTAGTATTACAAACAACTGCAATGTATTCTAAATGATTGACATGAGATTTTTTCTTAAAGCCAAGGGAATGCTGATTTCGATTATTGCTTGTGCACGAACATGTTGAATCAGCAATATAATGTTCTCCAAGATAATGTTTAAATGTTCAAGACACTTTCATGATTGCTAAATACTGTGTCAGAAAAGTGAAGATGATTTGATTTCATTCATTCATTAATGCAACAGAGGTTCTCAGCCTGAGGAAGGGTGGGGGGAGGAGATCATGGACAATTAATTTGGAGGTGCATCACATCTTCGCATTCATTTTGCATTTGTGTTTAGGTGGGGAGACAATAAGAGAATGAGATGGGCGATGTATGTTTAAAAAGGATTAGAACCACCTTTCAGAAGCTAGAAGTTGGTATATAGAACATAATTTTGCTTTTCTAAAAGGAATCAAAATGGACTACACAATTAAAATACAGAACTGTACACTTTCATCAGTTTTAAAAGAAATTTATTATATGTCTGATACGAAAAGTCATATGCAAGATATCGACGATGTCAATTATTCTTCAATCCGTCCGAAGTAGTATTACTGCACCTATAGCATGTTTCCCTTTGAAATATGAATAGTTGCTACTATTGTATTCTAAAATTGCTTCTTATTGAATCATCTTTCCAAAAGTGCTCTAAATGGAAGTCTTTGTAATAAATGACAACTTTATATACAAATAGTTTGTGTACATACGTATATACTTATTTCACAACATGAATTTACAAGAAATTACTGAATTTAATAACTTATTTCAAATTTAATATTTCAAATTTTCCATATCATCTTCGGCATGAAAGTAACACAATAGTAGTAGTACATCTATGTAACTTTCACTTCATCCAGACAAAGATCTATGTTACCATCAAAACTTATGTATAGAGATAAATAGTGAAGTGGATGGAAGAGCGAGAGAGACAGACAGACAGACAGAAAGTGAGAGAGAGAGAGAGAGAGAGAAAGCGAGAGAGAGAGAATGAGAGACATGAAGCAAGAGCAAGAGAGATGGGGAATGGTAAAGACCGAGAAAAAGCGAGAGAGAGAAGATATGTTTGTTGTTGCTGTATTAACCACACGAGTGAGCTTGGCCATCAATGTATTCACAGAAAGATTTGCATGAGAACAGTTCAATATGGCAAATTCCTTTATATAATCTTGTCAGTTGGCAATCAATCACACATACTAAAGTCCCCATTCCAAATAAAGAACAATAAAAAAACAAATTGATACTAAAAATTGGTCAAGTTCACCAGGCAAAATAATGCTAAAACATGTACACAAAAAAGGGAATATATGGATAAATTCAGATACATAACAAGGGTAATAGTACTGGAATCAATAAAATGAATAAAACTATTTATTTATCAAAATGTTACATGTCTGTTAAAACTACCATTAAGAATTGTGAGATAATTTTCTCGTGGAATACAACAAAATATTAATTACATTACCTTCAAATAACTGAAAAATAATTGATTATTTTGACAAGTTCTACCTCTCAAATTCATAGTCTTAAAATGTTTTCAACTCATATCTATTTTACAAATGGAAAATGAAACGTCTAACAACCTTATAAAAAAAAATAATAATAATCATCTCAGGATACAAGAGTAATGAACAGAATGTTAGCTTTTGGCTCTAAATTTGAAAGCGTGGAGGGGAGGGGGAGCATGGGCTGGTTGCGTGAGCCCCCTCAACTAAATTCCCCATTGCTTGCTAACAACAGGAAAATGTATCTTTGTTTTGTTTATATTACTGACTTAATACTATTATATTCATGATATGTTTTGGGTTCAAATACTTTTATAAGCACTACAATTTTCCTGATTTTTATTTGTTTTTTTATGCTATATGCACATCTATTGATATGTTGGATGTGATTGTAAAAACAGCATTTCCTACATTTTTCATTTAATCACCAAGTGAGTTGATATTTCGTCATTAATTTTCAAATTCCATAATATCTCAAAGTTATTTCAGGACTATGTGCCCACATTAAGTAGTCATCCTCAGTTAGTTCTACATCTATTCTAACACTTTTCTTTCCTCTAGAGGTGTGACTTTTAAGTTTATGTAACATGCGAGGGTGCGTTTTTACAAATGTGTATCAGTCAGATCTGACGATTTACATGTACATGCATACCTTGGGACTGACCTTTGACCTTTAACATCATCTGGAGGACTCAGGCAGACCAATATGAGACCAGGGCCCCATCTTATAAAGAGTTACAATTGATCCAAATCAATCGTAAGTCCTCCAATCAATCACAAGTTTGCAGTCTCCTATCTCTTATGTACATAGTTGTGATTGATATCAACTTTTTATAAGATGGAGCCAATGGAGGATTAAAACTACACCAGCTCAATCTGCATATGCGTATGTAATTGGGTTTTTACAGACATTTATCAATCAGAGCCACATCTTATGAAGACTTGCGACTGATCCAAACCAATTGCAAGTTTGCAGTCTCTCTCTTATGTACATAGCTGTGATTGATATCAATGGCAAATAAGTTGCGATTAATCGCGTCTGTTTATAAGACTAGGCCAAGATATGATTATTTACGTCTATAAGCCAACCTCTGACATCAACATCTGAAAGACGCGACTTAGTTTCAAATCAGGGTCTGTCTAATTCAGGTTGTAGATATAGACAGAGAGCTAAATGTGTTAATGTACCACTACACCGACTCGCATCTCCCTGCCTTCTTCCCGTTTCAAGAAAAGCACACCATATGTATATATTCTCTACAATAGATAATATTGCACATGTTTAACTCATATAGGATGGGAGTACCCCTTTTACATTAAGCATGCATCTTCATCACCTGCTCAGTTCACATGTGAACAGTATTCTTACATAAACCAAACTTATTAATAATAACTTACTCGATGTGAATTATACCACAATGGTAATCATATTTTTCAAAATTATTAAATATCCTCATTCTATCAAACTAAATAAATTCATATTTTGTGCACTAAAATAATATTATATCTGTCAGAAACACATATGAAGTTAATCACTATGGCATGAGAAAAGACATCCATGGCAAACAATAATGCAAATATATGCTTGTGACCCTATTATATAATTTTTAGCCATGTATAAATTACATGGATAATCTTTTCTCTTCACAGCACTTTAAAAGCACTTACAGTACATGTACATTTCAAACTTTGGGAAATTTTCCAAAATTATTGACTGAGATGTGTGTTATGAATATTACCATAACTATTAAACAGCAACTAAATGTCCAAATGGGCAACTCCATTTCTATCATCCTTGATCCTTCTCATAATAAATATATGTCTAAGTGAAGTCCAATAAACCTTTGTTCCTCAAAGTAAAGTTCACCAACACCTGACCAAATCATTTTGGTTGCTATAAAACCTGTTCCACACTAGTTGTATTTCCTCATCTAACTTGTCACTCTTTCCTCTCTCTGGTATGAAAGAAGTGTCTCAATGTTTGTCCATCTAATGTGTCGTTGTATTGCAATGAATACAACGTATCATCTGATTCATTCCAATCATGTATCAAAATCTAATTCTTCTAGAAACTTGTCAATATCGATGTCTAACGTCTTCTTGGCTTTCACTCCATTGCTTCCTCCATTTGATATCATTTTGCCTTCTGTCACACTGGTCTCAATCTCCTTCTCTGGTTCATGTTTATAAGGTAGCTGCCCATTGGCTAAGGCAGAGCCATTTGTCCTTGAGCTGGATGGAAGACCTGTTCTGATTGACTCGTGTCGAGATGGAATGGTGGTTGAGTTTGATGAGCCTATTGATTGTGATGCAGGTAGCTTTGCTGGAGATGATTGTGGTGTGATTGTGATAGGCTCGGAGGGAGAATCAGCAGATACAAAGTCAGCTTCCCACTCAACATCAGAGTCATCGTCGTCATGGTGATTAGATAACTTAGATCCTGGTTTGATGTAGTACGACATCTTTTCTGAGGCTGTTAACAAAAGAAAATCATTTTAATTCACATCAGGATAACATAATATGTAAAATATGCAAAATTATATAATAAATTGCAATTGATGGTACACTTTTAAGAACAACTCATGAAGTGATTCAGACATACATATGGGGTAAACATGTATCACAAAGTAATAAAGTAAATTGAATACATGCATGTTTATTCAGTATATATGAGTAAATTTGTTAAGTTTTGTTGTAAAAATAGAGAATTTATCCTTACATAGGTTGATAGTAATTGATTTCATGATGAATACTAATCAAAGAAAATAAAAACAATAAGCCTTATAGTTTGAATGGTAAAGAATTTGGAGCTCTTCTACACCCCCACACACAAACAAACAACAAAAAAGAAATACCCTAATAAGAATCATCTTTGGATTTTGATGTATAATGTAAGTCAGTATGAGAGAATAAGTATACCTTCTGTTCCCTCCTCCTCCTTTACATCATTCTGCCCCACTCCCTGGGTAGCCCTTCGACTAGCCTCATGTACCACATCAGGTTTGTTTGAAACCTGCTCTGGGACAACTTGCCCTGATCCATCAATTGGCCCCTGGTTCTTCTCATCCAATGACCCTAATTTACCCCCCTGTGTTTTGAGGCTATTGAACTGGACAGACAGTGTGTCGTGCTGGACGACACTAGTCATAGTGCTTGTCAAACTAGGACTAGAACTTGTCACCACTGAGCTTTGCGACTTGGTTTTTGCACTAACAGAATATGTAGGCTTTACAGACTGACCAGATGTATGGATAGAGGCTTGGACCATGGGACTAGCCGTGGGGCTAGTTGGTTGTTTGGTAACAGCTTGATTAGTGGTAGTGGTGGTAGGTGTGGTGGTGTTCAACATAGAAGCCACTGCATGCAAAAATAAAATCACAGGCAAACAACTGTACACATATATCACAAAATAATACAACAAGCAAATCAAATCAAGCATATTAATAAAGTAGACATAGTTGCTGCACACAACAGTTTACACGAATGTCATCAAGTGTATTGTAAGTTAGGAGACTGAATGTGGAGCTCAACCCATTTTTGTCTCTTGCATTGAATTGACAACAAAGTGCTAAACTGACAATAACACGTACAAGAAAATATTAGGTAGATCTCACAGTCCAACTGTAGGATCATTGTAATCTCCCTATACAACCACACATCCCATCTCCATTTCAAAGGTAAAACCTCCCAGCTTTAGCTTCTAATCTCTGATTGATATCACTAGGAGAGCGATCTATGCAATGTCATTTTGCTTAGACAAGGTAGCCAGTGTTTCGAAGAGCTAACTTGCATATTATGAAAAATAGTTTTTAAATGTTGGAAAACATGAAGGAAAGTGATTTACTTAATTTACATATAAAATGCCAAACAAAAGCAACACTTGTTTGCTATATATATATAGTTTTTATCTTTTTTCTTTTGACTTCCTTCAACAAACACAAACCATGAATGAAACTTGGTACACTAATATTTTGTATATATATATATACATGTATATCTCAGAAAGTCAGATTTCTCTGTGTCTTGTTGATGTTGCTGCTGTTTGTTATTTCATTTTGCAAGATAAAACATTGGAGTCATACTCATAGTTGTACATGTTTAATAACTGTACCTACATTGTACATGTACATGTAATTGAGCTATACAGTATATTGTAGAATTGATAGGAATTCACACCTGAGCCATCTGGCATTTGAATAGTATTCACTTTTTTCATCTACTGGTACCAGCATACCAGTACCATGACACTCTGAACCTGAACCTCCAGTTCCTCTTTCTAACATGCAATTATCTTATTTTCCCCCGGTATCAAAGCATGAAATATGGCTGAATGAAAGTATCTACAGAAATGATGATTCACCTGCAGTGATAGAATCGGCTAACTGTACAAACAACAAATTGGAAAAGCAAAATATACAAATACATGTAACACAAAATCTGGAAAATTAATCCATAAAAGTGCTCAAAAAAGTGAAAGAACACTGCACACATGTGGTTTAAACACTCAAAATGTCAGTAGGCCCTACATTAGGTACAAATTTAATATTTTGGTAGTTAATAAGAACCAGGGAGTCCTAAAAGATTTATTTCTGTTAAACTAGAATATAGTGAGTGGACTTAAAATGAAAACAATAACAGTCAGTCATAGACTCATACTCATAGTAGACCTAATGACAGTGTTGTAGAAATTAGACCCTTATAGGGCATCTCAATTAAATGAGTGATATTTCCCCGCTAAATACTAGAATTAGCAATAATCCCAACTGATTTCTTTTTTTTTTGCCAAGGCCAATGCCCCTATCAATGCCTAATTCTCAACCTCCCATGCCTACATGTATGATACATGTATGTCTATTATTATTCCTTATAATATCAAAATAAAGTGGAAATACAGATTTGAGCTCAGTGATCAAGATTACAGAAAGGAAAATTTAGTATTGACCACAAGTGTAAATACTTAGAAATTGGACCTAGTCCACACAGAGATACAAACAATTAAGTTAGGAAAGTTAAGTTGTATTTATATGTAGTTTGTTTACAATGGTAACTGAAGGTTATGCGACACACTTTTTGAAGGATTCATGGTGAAAAATTTAGGCACAGATTAGTGTTGTAATGAACTCTTAAGAAAGACAAAGACCGCATAGACTTGATGTAGCTGTTATCAATTTGATATTGGGCAACACACCTCTGCCTGTTACCATTGATGGCAAAGTTACCATCAATGGTAAGTTTTGTGCAACGGGCCCTGGACTTCAAATTATACACCAAGAAATCAGCTGTCACCATACAGATCGAGACAAAGAAGCTAGAACAGCTATCTGCACCCTTATACAGGTCTGGTTCACAATAGACTTGACAAATCTCTCCAGGCATTTCTGCCCCTGTCTACCCTTCAGCTCCAACTGACATACATGTATCCATACAGCACTGGCAGATACATGAAAAAGTACCTGTGTGCTCTCTGATGGTGTAAATCTGGACCAAGATATTGCAGGGTTGACAAATTGCAGTCAGTTTGGCCTCTCCCAATTTGGGGGTTAAGACAAGATTTAGCTGCAGGAAAAAAAGAAAACCTGCATTGCAAATGCATCAAGCTGGCAACAAAGACTTCCTAAGATATTGCTGAAGATTCCCGTAGCCAGCGTTCGACACTAACTAGGCACCAGGGACATATGGGTGCCAAAAATTTAAGTCCAGACCTCAATTTTTTTGAATGTTTTACATTTAAGGCTCATGCATACAGACTGTAAAAAATTTCATCTGGACGGACCCCCCATCTCCAAAAAGGTTGATGTGGAGTCCTGCTGTAACACACAGACAAGTACATGTACATGTACGTGTCCTTTCTTCTGCATTTCTTTTCTATGACCTTGACAATGAACATTCTTCTCTAAAGCCAGGATAGTAAAGTGGATCAAAGAAGATCTGCAGAATTGGCTCAATGGCACCTATACAAGGCTCCTAAGGAGAGGACAACATATCCCTTGGCAAGAACATAAGATCAAGACCCAGATATATGGCAAGATACATCTATTGCTTGATGCAGAGCAAGACTCCCTGGTTAAGACCAAGTTTGTGTCAGATCATTCAGATGTCATCTGCTGGAGGCAGCCGTGCCCCTTAAACTTCATGGATATAATTTCAAATAATCTCAATCTTGAGATTGAAGAGATGTCTAAGATCATGATTGAAAGGCGCAAGTGGCGCGACTGGCGTCCATGAGTGAACTCCATCCCGGCTGCGGCCGTCACATGAAGATTATAAGGTGAATCTTATTCTCTATGCCACTATACATAAAGTACATACATACAAGGCACACACTAATGTGAAACAACTTGCACATATTAAACTGGCCAACAAAACTTACACCTTAAACCATGCCTTCACGAATTCACTGATCCAAATCAACATAAAATCAATGCATGTTTATCTGTAAGAGCACTTAACTAGGAAAACAAAATGATTCAGTGACAAATAAATCAAAAAATAGTATTTGCAAGTCTTTCTATAGTGTCTAAAGGAGCATATTGTATTCTAGGGAACACTTAAAAAAGCAGCTACATAATTTATCCACATAGGAAACACTACACTTGTAGCAATGAGGACAGTGTTACCTGCATATAAACCTTTGCATAGAAATTTGTGTCAGTCTTCTGCAATGAAAGAGAGGTGTACGATTTCAAAGCTATATGATATTGCAGGAAGTACCATGATTACTTGGCTCATAAGAGATCAATTTACTACATGTAGGAGCACGGTATAGTGCACCAAGTTTATTGTATACATGGTAATTCTATAACTAGAGAGATTCATTCAATTACCCTGGGTAGCGTTTCCAGTGGTTCGATCATAGGGAATTACGGACCCTGCAAACATGACTATGATGTCAGTTTTACAAAAATACATCTGTTCCTATTACATGTACATTTTGAAATGTTTAATTATTTCCTCTTCATTTTCTATGCATTATTCAGACATTTGATGTTAGTGTCATGATACAGTCAAACCTGCTTTAGTGACCACCTGTCTACAAAGACCACCTGTCTACAAAAACCACATTTTTTGTTTCCCTTGAAAATTGTTTCTCATTGAAACATGTACTAAAGGAACATGTACTAAAGGAACCTGTCTACAAAGACCACCTGTCTACAAAGACCACTTTTTGTGTTTCCCTTGGGCGGTCGCTATAGACAGGTTTGACTGTACTAGTGCTTTTACTTTTCCTCTGGGAGTCAGCATCATTCCTCTTTCTTTTGTTTAAACTAGATAGGGGCATACCCTAATTTGATGGCTTGACATGGGCTTCACAAGTACAATAAGAAAACAAATGACATTGTGTGGATTGTTGTCCATACGTTTAGGAAAGAGCAAGAACTAAAATATCATTCACAAATCAGGGAGGTGTTTCACAGAGACTAAGATCGACTTTAAGTTGGACTTAACTATGGCAGGCCGTTCATGCCACTGGTTGCTTTCACCGTTGATCTCTCAATTATGATCTTTAGATAATATTTTTTCCTTCAATAATGAACTATCAAAAAAGGTAAATTCTGTAGATTTGTGACCACGATTTGTAAGTCCCTTGAGAAACCAATGCCAGGAATGGTTAGAGGAACAAGTGGCATGAACGGCCTGCCATAGTTAAGTCCAACTTAAAGATACTATGTCCCTTTTGCAGCCAACATCAAATTCTGTAGAACTTTGCAGGAATTATGAATATGTCATGTATGTCCTATCTGTGAAATTTAAACGTTAGCAGTGTCCTAATATTCAAATTATGCAAGGAAACCCGTTTATTGCTAGACTTCACTGTCAGACACTATTGAATGACTGACTAGCCTTTTTTCATCTTTGGTAATAACATACATAAAATGAGATGTAAAGGTTACATGAGCATTTGTCTACATCAATAAACCACTTCTTGTTATGGCCAAAATTAACTGATTGAATCTTTGTGCAGCATAAAACGTACGACCATTCGGTACAATGGTCTGAAAAATCAGATTATTACTTACTGGCTCTATAGCTCCTAAGTCGATTTGACAACTAATAGTCGTTATTTTCCCACTTAAAGACATTTTCAAGTCCCCCTTTTTTAAAGGAAGTTCTAAATTAGTATTGTCTTTCAAATGCCGTTGGAATTTAACCTTTTCATTTTTTTGGCCCGCAAAAGGGACATAGTATCTTTAAAGTCGATCTTAGTCTTTGTGAAACACTCCCCTGGTAAAGTATAAAGGCCAAGGACACCTTTTCACATTCAAATAACTACTCTATTCCAGGCCACTGCGGGAGGTGCAGCAGAGAAAATCTGAATCATTCATTCTTACTTTCTATCTTATGTCTACACTGTATTGTATCTTAGAAATGTATAGTAATAATAATAACATAAATAATAATAAGAAGAAGAATTTGAAGAAGAGATTCAATGGAATATAATTAAACAAATTGGGAGGAGTTCAAGATATCACAAGTACATTATGCACGAAAAAAGTTATAATAATAATAATAATAATAATAATAATAATAATAATCTTTTAAAGTCCACTCCAAATTTTATTAAAACTGAAAATGGAAATTCTTTTTGCCCAATTGATCGTGAGCCCGGCAGCCACTGAGCAGCGCCAGATCGACATTACTCTATCCCCTTATCGTTGAACGCCAAACAAGGTAGCAGCAACTCCCATCTTTTAACGTCTTTTGGTATGACGCGGCCGGGGTTCGAACCCATGACCTCCCGGTTGTGAGGCGGGCGCTCTACTGACTGAGCCAACACTCCGGTATGCTATGCAATTTTGAAGAATGTTATGAGGGTACGGTTTCAATCATTGTAGTATAATCACAGATTTTTGTAAGGTCCATGTACTACTGACATGCAAGTCATTCAACATGAATGAACGCACAAATCAGTCTACACCAGTACAGGACAGTGGGTTGGAACGCGGCCAAATAACAAACAAATAAACCAAAATAAAAAACAAAATACCAGGAAATTATTTCTCAACAAACTGAATGATATAATGGTAGATATTTAGGCATAAGGGAAGTAAGTTTTGCCATGTTTATCCTTTAAAAAGGGCATAGAATAATATGGTTTGAAAAAAAGTACCAGAGACCTCTCTAAACACACTAAATCAGTGAAAAGTAAGTATTCTATTTACCCAACTTTTCAGCTAGAAATAAATTCTAGTCTGATTATCATAACCTGAACACCCTGTGAGTGGCACTCAAATGTTTTCAACATGTGAAATACATTGCATAATACATGTAATTATAAGTTCTGAATAAGAGTATGCATGAAGTGAACAATATGCAGATATCTAGGGTAAATGTGAAATTGTAAAGAATCAAAATATTTACAATAAGAAATGAAATCTTCACTGTTAAATTTATACTGGAAATGAATGAGCAAATCAAATTCTGGGGGGTGTTTCACAAAGATCCTAAGTTGAACTTATCTCTAAGTTGGACTTAAAAATTATGGAAAGCCGTTAGCATTTATAAAAATACTTTCTAAAAGTTATTTTAAAAGGCATAAAATGTAGATTCAAATTATTCATATTTTCAATTATCAAGGAGATTTCATGTTCTTGATGTAGAATTTATAAAAAGTCTAAAATACTTAAATTTTCGCTTTTGAATATATTTTATTTAAGGATACAAATGGCTCTCCATAATTTTTAAGTCCAACTTAGAGTTAAGTTCGACTTAGGATCTTTGTGAAACACCCCCCTGGTCTATATAACTTTCATAGCTGTTATTATTCTATTGAGGGTTATATATGTTTTGGACACAAAGGAAACAGTTTTCATGCAGTAAAGATCAATACATACCACTAGCTCTGACAGTTTCTGACTTGGCTTTCACTGTGTCTAAGAACGCTTCAAAATCATCCTCGGTTGCCCTGTGCAGGAAGATAAATCAAGTTTTTCAGGAATAGTACTCTAAAGATGCTTATTTTTAAATTGTTCATACATGTACAAGCATTTCTGCTTATGTAAGTAAACAGAAGGAAATAGGTAAATGAAAACACTGAATTACAGGGTATGCATGTACACTTCTGACACAGATTAAAACTGCTAGATTGAGATCAGTTTAGAGAGAGATCAAGTGTCACAAATCATGATTATCCCAATCTCTCATTGTGTGCCTACCCCCCTTTTTTTCTCTCTCTCTCTCTCTCTCTTATCCCTATCATGTCAACTTACACTTCCCAGTCTCCTGCGTCGTCTCCTAGCCATGCCTTAGTTGATCCATTGCTCTGCTGTGTTTTTGACCTTCGCTTCTCCATCTCAAGTAACCTTGCCCTCTTTGTAGCCCGGGATGCCTCCTGTTTTGCTGCATTGTAAGCTTCTTCTTCTAAACGTGCGTTCTCTTCCTCTAATTCTAACTACAAGTTTTGATAATAAAAGAAAAAGAAGAAGGAGAAGAAGAAGAAGAAGAAGAAGAAGAAGAAGAAGAAGAAGAAGAAGAAGAAGAAGAAGAAGAAGAAGAAGAAGAAGAAGAAGAAGAAGAAGAAGAAGAAGAAGAAGAAGAAAGAAGAAGAAGAAGAAGAAGAAGAAGAAGAAGAAGAAGAAGAAGAAGAAGAAGAAGAAGAAGAAGAAGAAGAAGAAGAAAACAGAGAAGAAGAGAAGAAGAAAAGAAGAAGAAAATAGAGGGAGAAGAAGAAGAAGAAGAAGAAGAAGTGAAAGAAGAAGAAGAAGAAGTGAAAGAAGAAGAAGAAGAAGAAAACAAAGAAGAAGAGGAGAAGAAGAAAAGAAGCAGACAATAGAGGGAGAAGAAGAAGAAGAAGAGTTCCAATAGTGATAAAAGGTAGTCTACTTTACAAATATGAAAATCTTTCCGAATTATAGTTATAAGCAAACAACTAGTTCAAATCATGGGCTGGTTTTGTATTTACTTCGCTTTACTGATTTAAAACTGGTGGGCGTCTGTAGAGAAACTAGCTTTTGAACTAAAGGTCATTTTGAGTCTGAATTTAATATTAGTTGTTCCCCTGTTCTCCACATCGAAGGCTAAAAGTTAACGGTCACCACTCAATCCCCAAGAAAGGTAAGAAAAGATGATAAAATGATAAAATGGGGTTTATACAAGAGCTATGCTCTTGAATATTATCAAATGCATGAAGAATATAAACTCAAATGGTATGGGGTCATGTGAAAAGGGCGAATTTCCTTTTGTAGGCACAGGAGATAATGGACAAACTTGCGAGAGATATTTCCTAAAGCATTGGATGTAACTTGGGCAAAAGTTTGATTATTTCTTGGTAGTACCAAGAAAACTGTTCCCTGTTGCAATGATTTGAAGAATAATGTTGAACTGAGGAAAACATTATCATCATTTTTCCCCCATACAATAATGCATATCGTGTCATTTATGCCTTGAACTCTTCATTCTGGGCCACTGCTGCCCTGATAAAGGTGATGCTGCTCAATATTCTCTGAACATTTTTAAAGTTCATTTTGATTTATCACTTTTCAAGTAGAGAGACTTTCACATCTGGGGTGCTATCAAAAATACATTAACCATATGTATTCTTAATGGACAAAACCCTCCTGATTTATTTGGAAAAGAATTATGGTCTACCTCTTTGTCAAGTTTAGCATCAATTTTCTGCTGCTCTTGTACAAGATCAGTGTAGCGTCTGTTTTGAAGAAGGTTCCTCTCGTCATCTGTGAGAACAGCATGATTTTGCTGTACCTCATCCTATAGCAAAATATCATCAAAATCAATAAATCGTTATATACAATGAAAACAATGAATCTGTTGCTTAATATCAAATCAATAGGCAAGTACACTACTTCTTTGTATCTTAATGATGAAATCAGTATTGGGATTTCATAAAATTTTGCAAATTTCACTACAATAAAATTGAAAGATTAATCAGTTTTGTTTCTATACAAATAATAATTGACCACCCTTTTAGTTAGGAGTTTAGCATTAGTACTCAAAGGCCAAGAATTCTAAAATTCAAAATTTTGTACACCTTTATTTGGTTTCTTTTCTCTTTGTCTTTCCTTTTTCTTTTTTTACAGAAGAAATTGAGTATATTATATATATTCGAAATTTCAGGCATATCAGAATAAAGTAGATTACATGTATATCCATCTATATGTGTCATCAAAGTGCTTGCTTTTTACAGGAATTAAATTCAATAATACATGTACTTGGTATTATATCTTATCAAATATCAATACAAAAGCAGAACAAAATCCAAGATGTTAATGAAATAGCAGTATGATTAAAAACATTTTACAAAAGCCCTGAACATACTGCATAACTGCAATACATCATATTCTGAATTTATATGTTTTGAAGAACTAAAATACTTACATCATCAATAAGGTTTTCAAACTCAATATCAATTGAAGAATTGTTGAACCTCCCTGAAAAATAATCTGTCCTCCTGTAATAATCCAACAAATGAATTAAGAACATAAAAATGGTAAAAATAACAAGTGTAACTGTAGGAAGATAGATTAACATATTGCATTTGCAAGACACAACTATGAGAACCAAGAATACACGAACCGGAACTGGGAGCCTGACTGCTAAGAACGCAGCACTTTCCTGAATCTCGGGTAAAGGTAAACGTAAAGATGCATCATTGACATTGTCTTTGTAAAAACTATTTAATGACCTATATCAACAACAAAAACTCCCCAAAATAACGAAGTCAATGGGATGTCAGCAAATCAAGTCTTTGGGCGAATTTATTTTTTCAAAATAAATGCTGCTAAAGCAATACCGAAGTAGACAGATTTTTAAAACAAAAAGTTAATCTTTACTTCCAGCACATGTACATGTACATGTAGGTCTATATCATCGTCTACCATACACAAAGTCTGATATACATTTACATGTTAGATTAAAAATGTAGACTGATGTAAACTGCAGGTCTGTGCATGAGACTAAATAAATGAATCTACAGAATCTACAGTGACACGACTAAAAACTAAAACAACAGAACGAATTATAGGCTTTGCCTTAAGCTAAATAGTTGGTAGGTTAAATTCTGACTCTCTGAATAATATTATTCAAAGTGAACCTGTGTAAATAACTCGAGTCTAATGTTATTAGTATTTTATTATTTTAGTTTACTTAACATTGATCATTATTAACGGTAACGACTCTCAATCTCATCCTGACCAAACACTAAAGTAAAACAACAACAGCAAAAAATTAAAATGACAAAGGAAAAGGGAACAAAATCAGAACTTTGGAAGTTGGTGACACGACGAGACAGCTACTACTAGTACTACTTATACTACTACTAGTACTATAGACCTACTAGAGAAAGAGTCTAGTGACTCCAGATCTTAAAATTAAATCACAAAAATCAAAATTCAACTCTGACAAGTTAAACGAGTCTGACTCCGAGTCTGCGCTAACTAACTGATGTTTGTGCACTCACTTTGTTTTCACTTTACCAAAGCATGAGTTTAGGCAATTCCCCATTTTATTTCAGCCTTTCCTGGCGCTGGCCTGGTAGCAGATTAATTTAAAGTCTAAAGTCTAGTAAAGAATTGTTCCGACGCAAATTTCTTGTACACCCTCCACACTCGGTGCACTGCTCACTTTCGCTTTCGGGCCCCCGGACTCGGGGCGGGCGTTGTGTGGTGATGTGTCTGCTGCTTAGCTTCGTCGCGTCTGGAGCCAGGGCTGTCTGGAGCTGAATACGTGTACAGCACGGTGATGATGAATTCAATTCATCTGGAAAGTCTGGGCCATGTTCTCGGGTCAAATGACCACATTTTTCAATAGAAGTGAACCGCATATATCATAATTAGAATCTACAATACAGGATACACGCTACAAATCCTCTTGAATATGAGCTGTGGAACACACACATTTAAAAAAGAATTTTTTGGCGATTTGTCTCACATGACTATGACAAATAGGTGACGCCTCCAATGATGTGTACAAAACAATAATCCCGGAAGATTGTATGGTAGCGCAGCTGTAACAAAACAAAAAATATCGCCAACAAACTCAAACAACTTGCAAAATGTAGAGTAAATACACTTTCGGTTTCATTAGTCTTTTCGCTCTGTCTACAGTATTTATTTTGTCATGCGCATATCCTCTAAATTTTGTCTTCTTTTTGTCCCTCGTGTGAACACAGAATAGGTTTGCAGCCTACTATTGTCTGTTCCCTTTAGCTTCTCCCTGCGGAGCTTCTCTAACTACAAAAAAATTATATTAAATTGTCTGCATTAATATCATCCTCAATTCTAATCAGGGAGGTGGAAGTGAGATCCTCTTATTCTTTTAATGGAAAGAAACCATCCCCCTATATTCTTTCTTCTGTATATTTCTACTTTATGATTTATATATTCTTCACTGTTCTCCTTTCTTCTTCTCCATAAATGCATCTAGCTATTCATTCACGCATGTTATTTTCAATTTTCTCTAAATGTCTACTTCTCATATATATATATATATATATGCTGTGTGAATCATACCTGTAATTAACTCATTTATTACATAATTTGATTTCCTATATAGCTAACTTTAATATACTCAAGCGAAAAAAAAATCTTTTTTGAAAGATAGGTTTCATATTCAATATGTCAGGGTATGATAGCCTATATATCTGAACTTCCTTCCAAGATCACAGTATATATACCGGTATATATATATATATATATATTCTCATCGTTAAAAATATGGGCAAATATCATAAAGATATCATCGATCCTTACATGTTAATTCCTCATCATATTGTCGCCATAATGATCGATCATCATCATCATTACTATCAAAATCATTACCAACAACATCATTACACCATTATCACCGGTCATCATCACCTTAATCATTATCATCACCTAATTCATCATCACCATTATCCTCATTATCATCGTCATCATCACCTAATTCACCATCATCATCACCATCATCATAGTCACCCAGATAGCAATATGATGTTGCCCTAAAGTTGCCTACATGACGTTTGGCCAACGTTGAGCCAACGTTATGCCAACCCCTTTCCCACCATGTGCCATGGCCCAAAGTTTAGCAAACGTTGGATCACCGATTTAAAATGCTATAACAATTAACATCATTTTCAGTAACAACATTTTCAGAATACTTGTTCTTTTGGTGACTATATTAGGACTGAATCAAAGTTTAAATTACCTAAGAGGAAGTCTTTCAAAAGATTATGTTCCTGTTCTTCTGGACAGAATGAAAATACAGAGTATTAATCATAAAGAACAAAATTGTTTTTCCAGAAGTGGACCTCCTTCAAATTTACCCATTTCTTGTGCTTATGGGTGACCTGGACAGAATCAAATTTCAAAGTACCTATTACAGAAGAATGAAATCTTTCAAAATCAACCAATGAGTTGTTTTCATAGTTGGCCAATTATTTTTCCTTTTTGTTCCTGTCATTCAAATTGTTATCAATTCTTAGGCATATATTAGGGTATTTACATAATCATAAAGTTTTTGTATCATACTTGCCATTTCACACTTGAACAGAAATGTAATTCATCAAAAATGAAAAAATGCTACATTGGCAAAAAGGATTAATGTATATCACAAATAGATCTATTTAATGACATCTCATGATTGTGAAATTGGCATCCTCTATGGTACATAAGTATTTTCACACACAATACATCTCAAACATAAAATGAAATATTAGAAATTTTAGATTTTAAATCAGTTGGCTGATGAAACAGAATTTTTCATGGGTGACCATAATTATCAACGCCATCTGCATGTCATTATATAAGCTCTGAATAAATCATTGAATAAAATAACTTGATATTAGGGTGGACTTTCCCTTTAAACCATGTGATACATTGAGGTTGTATGTGACCCTATGGTTTACTGCAGCCTATGTGAACAAGCCTTAATGAGGTACTTAATAAAGACATGTGCGTTAAGTTTGATAACCTTTTAAAAATGGCCTATCAAGGACTTTCAGATGCTGCGTCAATCTACACATAGATGCAACTCCATGATACAAGGCAATAAAGACCTAACACAAGGTTTGGGATTGACTAGGACAATGCATAGCTGCCAGCCTTCCAAAGCAACAAATAGGAATAGGTCTTTCTCAAGGCAAAATTAGGAATACAATGTATTGTGCATGCTTTATACAGAAGTTTCAGAAAAAGGTATTTAGGGTTAGAAGCATAACTTTGAGAGCTGTAAAATAGGGATCACTCCTCCAAGATAAGAATAGTTGGCAGCTCTGATGAAATTTGAAGAAGGTGCAACGCAACGTTCACAAGTCTTAGTGATGCTTTATCTCCAGCTATTAAGACGGAGGGTCGATTTACACAATTTATATAAACTGCATTTAGGGATAACTATTGCTATAACTGTGAAGTTTTCTTGTGGAATTCCAGCAGCCTGGCAAGCGCACTCTCAGCAGACACGATGCAGCCATCAAAGTTGGAATGACTAAATCCATCCCCAGCAGCTAACAGCAGGTAGCTTGGATGTTCAGCTATGGTCACGTGACCAGGAGCCCCCGCCAGAGGTTTACTGACCTGGAATTATAGAAACACACAGAACCATAACTCGTTAACATTACAAATGACTCTCTCTGGTACAATCAGTATGTTCAGTATTTTTAATGAACCATTCAATCAATCAATCAATCAAACAGAATCATAATGCAGTTTTCACTGTCAAGGTCAATCAGTCAATACAACTTGCATGTAATACTGGCAATGAATATTAATGTAAGAGGTTTCCTCTTACATAGGACTGTGAGGTTATACCTTTAACTCTCTAAATTGTGAAAGGGTGGTGGGTATCCTGCTTTGGCTCAAGAAAGAGAATTAGTTCCTAGCAAGAGTTTTATTTACTGGTTGTATGACACTTACTCCTGTGACAACTGCTTTGCTGCAGTTTCTTACCCTAGTCAAATACTTGACTTCAATCCTGGACCCAAACACTATATTTAACACTAAATCTAAATCTAACTTAATACCCAATTGCGATCTTAGCCCTAATCTTTTACTTTTGATGACATAAACCCTGAGAAATTGTGGCCAGAGCAAATCACTGTTTTACGAGACGAAAATATTGAAGAAGCCATGAGGCATTACCTGAGAGTATCTCCAGCCTACACACTTAATACTGATTGGTTCTGGCAGGTTTGGTATGACATCATTAAGATGCTTCATGATGATTGGTTGAACATCAGACTTGGCCATATCTATGTGTTTGATACCAAACGGTACACTGGTATGGACGACAACAGATGGCCCACTTGTTTTCCCATCTGCGTTAGAAGAAATGCAATGTAAATGTAAATGGAGGTGTCATGGTTGAGTGGTTTATTCACTTGACTCTCAATCCAAAGGGTGAGGGTTCCAATCGCAGCCCGGTACTAACATTCTTTGGTATAGTATTAAGCCACTCTCCACCCAGGTGTTAATGGATACTTGGCAATCAGTAGGCTTTGCTGGGTAAACAATTAATTATTACCCCCATATCAGTCATGTTTTAAAGATCTAATAATTGCTTTTTTACTTGCAAGATGTGCTGTGCAGTTATTGTAAGCATCTATTCATCCTATGGAAACCACTAGCCAAAAGAAAACAACAAACATTAGACTACTGAGCTGCTCAATAATGTATTCAAATTTACAGATGTATTTACTCACAATCCCTGGTAATCAACAACTTAATTCACCCATGATATTTCATACAACAAATCATATCACATCAATCAAATCAAGGGAATTAATCAATTTCAAATAATAATAGTGTCTTTGTTACAAAATATCAGATATATACAGGTAACAAAAAAATTATTCATACCCGCACTTACGATTGATTTGGATCAATCGTAACTCTTTGTAAGACGGGGGCCAGGACATATCAATTTTTCACATACTTAAACAAATTACAAAATTTGGTAAGGGTATGAATAATCTAGTTGTTTAATGTAACAAAGGGATTTCTTGTGCAAATTAAATTACTTCCTAGACTTGTAATAATGTGAGTGAAGTGTAGGTTAGGTTTGAATGTTAAAAGAAGAGAAAAATCAAGCAACCAGAATTCTTACCCACTCCTCTCTTCTCGTTATCGACAGACACCCATCGGATGCAAGGGTTACCCTCTACATACTTTCCTACATAAGGAACATCTACAGAAACACCAGGAGGATAGAACAGACCAAGGGCAAAGCGAGATGAATACTGAACTGCTTCGAGATCCTCAAGTAGTTGTCCGTCCTTTTCTGAAAAACATACAAGGAAGTGGTATACATGTATTTACAAACACAAAAGAACCGCTTTCGACACACTTCATGTAATAAATAGCAATGTCAAACTATTTTACAAGTTAGATTGGTAATCCTTAGATAATTGAATATCAGTAGCTCCACTTCTGCATACACTACACGATCAATATAAGCATTAACTTTTTTCTAGATCCATTTCAAATGGACAATACTACTGCCATGACATATCTAGTCTTGTACCTAGACACTGCTGAGTGAATCCCTGTTGTTTTAGAATCTGTGGGACTGGCATGGTCAAGACTACAGCATCATATCCACTGTCTGTTTGAGAAGCAGTTGCCGCGGAGACGGAGAGTTTGGGTTTGCCTACCGATTCCTCTTTAACATCCACTCTGGAGAGATGATGATCAACTTGCAAGGAAGCACCTATTAAACAACAAAGAACATTACAGAACACAAAAATTGAATGTTAACTGTAAGGTTTACAATATGTTTCAAGGTCAATTAGCAATTCTATGTGCAACAAAAACATCTAAAATTTGAGTTTCCTGTCGATTATCTGTTGAGCTATTTTTTATGTAACTTGCATAATCAATGTTGTCGTGCCTTGATCAAAAGGTTCAGATCTGTGCGCGATATAAATTAATTATAATTATATAAAAACTAAACATACAAAATGAGAGAAAAGGAGATAACCACTACCAGTGCATGCTAAGCAACTGACTCAAAATTGTGTAATGTTTTATCTTACAAATATAATGTACTGAAACTATGCACAGGTCCGAACAGACTTCTCTTGACTTTCAATGATTAATTAAGTCAAACAAGTCAAAGTCAATCAACTTATTTTTGCTATAACTTAGGCAATATCACATCAATAACTGTTTCACTAGTTAAATACATTTCCATTTTGGCTTGGAACTACTCTGTACTTGAGTGAAACACTGCAGAAAACTACTCAGAGAGAACATATTAAAACTGAGAAATTGTGGTTGAAAGACATGATTACCCAGCTGTTGTTCTATGGACGGAGATTTGATAGGCTATCGTGATTTCATGACAACATTATGATTCAGCTGATATGTCTGCATCTCTCTTTGATCATAATTTGGTATTTACCTGATTTTTTAATGAAGTGTTTAACAATGGAACTGATCCCTTTAGGTGTGACATAGTTCTTGGTCTCAGGGTTGAAGTATTTCTCTTTGATTCCTTCAATCTTGCCAGAGAGAGACTGGATTAATCCAGCCTCCATCAAGTCTTTGTAATACCTATAAAGATGATGAGAAAACATGTGTATTCATAAACCTGTAGATTGTATACCCGGTACACAAGAAGATTAGCATAGCTCCAGAAGGAGGTGGAATGTGCCCCCTTATAAAATTGGGAAATTAATTTAAGAGTATAATAACATAGATGATAACAGCAGTTAATAGAATATTTATAAGGGAACAGGGAATCATAAGTTATTCTGATGTTACAGGTGAACACTTAATACCTTGAGAGTTTAGAAACATATTCTGGTGTTACAGGTGAACTCTTACACTGAGTGCTTAGAAACATATTCTGGTGTTACATGTGAATTCCTACTTCGTGAATCTTTAGAAACATATTCTGGTGTTACAGCAGAATTCTTCTAACCATGAGTGTTTATAGGAAGTTAGGAACATATTTTCTTACCTTGAGTGTTTACAAACATACTCAGGTGTTGTAAGTGAACTCTTATAGCTTGAGTGTTTATAGGAACATATTTTCCTACCTTGAGTGTTTAGAAGCATATTCCAATGTTACAGGCAAACTATTACTTAGAGTGTTTAGAAACATATTCTGGTGTTACAGGTGAACTTTTTCCTTGACTGTTTATAAGCATATTCCAATGTTACAGGCAAACTATTACCTTGAGTGTTTAGAAACATATTCTGGTGTTACAGGTGAACTTTTTCCTTGACTGTTTATAAGCATATTTCAATGTTACAGGCAAACTATTACCTTGAGTGTTTAGAAACATATTACGGTGTTACAGGTGAACTTTTTCCTTGAATGTTTATAAGCATATTCCAATGTTACAGGCAAACTATTACCTTGAGTGTTTAGAAACATATTCTGGTGTTACAGGTGAACTTTTTCCTTGACTGTTTATAAGCATATTTCAATGTTACAGGCAAACTATTACCTTGAGTGTTTAGAAACATATTATGGTGTTACAGGTGAACTTTTTCCTTGAATGTTTATAAGCATATTCCAATGTTACAGGCAAACTGTTACCTTGAGTGTTTAGAAACATATTCCAATGTTACAGGCAAACTATTACCTTGAGTGTTTAGAAACATATGCTGGTGTTACAGACTTACAGGTGGACTTTTTCCTTGAATGTTTAGAAGCATGTTCTGGTGTTACAGGCGAACTCTTACCTTGAGTGTTTAGAAACATATTCTGGTGTTACAGACTTATGGGTGGACTTTTTCCTTGAATGTTTAGAAGCATGTTCTGGTGTTACAGGCGAACTCTTACCTAGAGTGTTTAGAAGCATATTCTGGTGTTACAGACGAACTCTTACCTAGAGTGTTTAGAAGCATGTTCTGGTGTTACAGGCGAACTCTTACCTAGAGTGTTTAGAAGCATGTTCTGGTGTTACAGGCGAACTCTTACCTAGAGTGTTTAGAAGCATATTCTGGTGTTACAGTCAGATATTGAGCTCCAAGATCAGCAATGCAGCTGGGGTCATCAGGTGACCTACTTGTACTCATTCTGCCTCCTAATAATAGAAACCCAAACAAAAGGAATGGTCAATAATACAAATGGTTAGACAGCCTCTCTTCTAATGTTCAGAATAGACTACATCATATCATGAAATTTAAAGCAGACCCCTTTATTGTGCCATCATTATCCTTACAACGATCCTCTTTCTTAAAAACTTTTCTGAGGTAAAAGACACTCTGACGATTTCTTTGCAACAAGTATGTTATTCAACATGACATGACAGATAAGTTTCTCTCGATCCATCCTTTCCAAAATCATTTGCCTCCTCCTATTTGTGTTTATAAATGCATTTTACTGAAAACATGAACTTACTGCAACAAATACAACCATATCTAAATGTGAGGACAAGTTCATCCCTAGCTGACATTTCTTTTTCCTGTACATTCAGAAGTATGTGCATGCCATGATGAAGATCTAGTTCCTATTGAAATCTGTAAAGACAACCATGATAACATGACAACATTAATACATTACCTGTGCCTCTAGATTTATCCCACATGACGATGGTAACTTTCTGCTGGAGTTCTTGTCGGAGTGCATTAGCCAGCAGCGCCCCAGTAGGGCCAGCTCCCACGATCAATACTCTGAACATCTTTAAGTTGCACCTTAATCTGTAAAGATTAGATTTTGATGTTGTGTTAAGCATTTAATTCACTTATCATGATGAAATATAATATGGGTGCATGCGCATGGCAATTATATGTTCATTTAGTTTAATTAAGACAGTTACTCCTACAGAGATGCTATCAACAGAATCTTCAACACACCCCTGCATGCATGTGCCTAGACCGAAAATTTCTGTCTCTTTCGTTCGTTAGCCTCTGATTCAGTGAAAAAAATACACGGGGGCTCAGGGTGAAATCGCCCCCGAAATGCCCAAAAGAGCCCCCCAAAATAAGAAAAGAGCCCCTGTAAATTTGCATAGAGTTCAATGCAAAACAAATTTTAGAGTGTTATTTTCATGCAGGCAAGCTTGAAAAGTAGCCCTCAAAAAATAAATATTAATTTTTTCCCTGCTCTGATTTGGGTAGGGTCGGCTCCTCTCTTTAGAGACAGAAGCCGACCATAGTCGCTCCTGTGCAAACTCGGTGGTACGGATCTGGCCACCAAATTCCGGCCAAACTTTTGGACTAAAATTTCACTTTTTAAATAGCGGATTCATATCCGATGCATTTATTTTGGAAAAATTAGGTCTAGGCTAATATACATCGGTTCCACTTACCAGATTGACTAGCTGTGATGCGTTTAAGGGTCTTTTTTCCCCGGTTTTCCTCGTCGAAATTGAACTCAGCTCCGTGTTGAAACTGTTACTGCGGATGCACTGCAAAAATTTCAACACGGAGCGGAGTTCAATTTCGACAATTTCAACAGAAATTTTCGGTCTAGCATGTGCCATATGCCGGTCGCCCAATCTCAAGACTCGTATTTCGTTTGCAATTCAATAAAGTCAACTGAATCACATTTTACAATTTATGGCCCAGTGCGAAATGCACTAGATCTAGATTTAGCGCATTAGCATTGACCACTATATGCTGCAGCAGGTGTGGCGCCCACTACTAATTAACTACCGTAGCACTAGCACTATAGATCTAGTACCGGTACTGCCCTGGCACTGGCGCTTCATAATCACACATGCACATGCATTGGTTTCCTTTTTCCCCAACTCATCATATATCACACAGACGAGCGTGAGAGTGTGCTGAGCTGACAAAGAGTGGTTTCCAAAACCACACCAGTTAAAAATCTAGCGGTTGCGTCGAAATGTTGCAATATAGCCGAATTTACCTCACATAAATACCTTACATAATTTTCAGTATGTGGGCGGCCAACGTAGCCGTAGGTATTTTTAAGTGGTGTTCGTTCTTCACGGAGCAGTTAAGCTCAAGGTAAGTTATCATAATATCAAAAATCATAAAGTTATAAACATTCATTTTTCATTATTATTAAGACACATGCATAGTACATTCATCTGAAATACATGCGTTGAAAAAAAAAATCAAATTGAAACATGGTGTGTACCTTAAAAACTCGCCATCGGCATTCGTTGTGTCTGAAGTAGATACACGTATCGCGATCGCGTCTCGGTATGGTCCATCCCGCCGCGCCGGGTGGCGTAGTACCGTACTGGCTGCCTCGCGACCTCGTCTCTACTCGCGACTTGAATTTGTACTCGGATCGGGACCACTCCAGCACCGGGGTCAGGGTGTGAATGTGATCTCATTTTGTGCATCATGATTATATTGCAGGGCTGTCAACTTTGGGGGAACTACTTCCAGAGAGATCGTATGCAATTTGTTTTTGCTCAACGGGGGAGTGGGTGGGGGCGGTAGTGAGCACTAATAAAAATAAAATCGTTTTTTTTTTTTTTTTTTTTTTTTATACTCAACACGCCCTACCCCCTTTGAGCCCCAAAAAGAGATAAAATTGTGGTTACCATGTTTGGCGGGAGGTTTTTTCATAAACTGGGAGATTCTACATCGAAGCGGGAGAGCGGGAGCCGGGAGTAAGGCGTGGTGGCGGGAGTCTCGCGCTACGAGCTAGTGGGACGACGGGAGAATGAGCGTGGTGGCGTGAGACTCGATCGCTCCAAATGCGGGAGGGTTGACAGCCCTGTATATTGACTAGCCACATTTTCAAGAGAGTACAGGTAGACATATACATGTATGTTTGACATCGAGATCATCATCAAACTATATTTAATTTCTGATGACAGAAGAAGAAGAAGAGAAAGCAGAATAAGAAGAGCTAGAATAAAGAAGAAGAAGAAGAAGAATTAAGAAGCCGAAGGGGAGGTCGTGAGGAGGAGGAGAAGGAGAACAAGAAGAAGAAAAGAAAGAATATATTTTTAGTGTTCTCAGTAGCTGTTTAGTTTGGTTTTTAACTCATACATGTGTGAACTGTGAAGTAACATTCATTGTCATTTGCAGGTCATTTCTTTAGTCTTTTTCTATGTTTTATAATCTTCTTGATCTGTATAGGTAGCCAAAGAACGTTAAGATGTCTTCAATTGGGGAGTTTGTGAGGAAGCATCTGGATTTACTAGACGTAGAAAGACAGGCAGAGATTGACCAAACAAGGTGTGCATGATGAGGGATTGTGTGTCTGGACATTTATCAAACATAAAGCCGTCACTTTTACTTTGGAATTTATCAAAAAGTACAGTACAAACAAAATACAGAGGAGGAGGAAGATGAAGAGGAAGAAGAAGAAGAAGAAGAAGAAAACGGAGATATTGTTCATTTAATTTTTTCTCTCCAGATTTGCATACGGGTGTTGAATGTGAGATTAATCATGGTTAACGACTTGAAACAATGAAGGAAAGCAAGCACTCCTCAGTAAGAATATTTCAGGATTGAGCTTATTCAGTAGGCCCCTATATTAATTCATTAATAACTGTTTTCAATGAATCCTATGAGATTTTCTTCAGAATGATGAATAGTACTTTACAAATAGAATAATATCTTGTATTTAGTGATCTGCTTGGTAAGCTGTCTGTACGTGAGCTTGAGAGACGAGGAGTCTGCCTTCTCAAGCTTAGATGTGCCAGCCAAGCTACAGGACTCTATGGAAGAACAGTACTGACCTTTGAACCCTTGAGGTCTCAGGGTCAAGAGGGCAAGCTTCCAGCTCATAACTTTGGACCAGGTATGGAAGAAGGGTTTACGCGACATTTGCTCCGGTACAATTGCCCTAGACTTCTTTTGGCAAAAGCTTTGGGTTTGGTTTTGGGATGCAATTGAGTTTCAGGTTAGATTTAGCTTCATGGTTACAATTAATTATAGTTTTGAGTTCAGGATTGAAGTGAAGTATTCAGTAAGTGTAACAAATTACTGCAGAGCTATTGTGGCTGAAGCATGTGTCATCCAACTGGGAGAAGAATTGAGTTTCATTCAAGTAGAGATGGCTCTCATGATTTGTGGAATTATGCTTTCTGTATGACAGCTTTGCAGCCAATCCCAAAATGGGCATGGCCTTTGCCTTTTGTAAATATTGCTTGACTCGGTCAAGGTACAAGAGAATATGACGTTTTCTTAATAAAATACTTCAAAATTTGCACCGACTAGTCATAAATGTCAGGGCTTGATGCTAACACTCCATCAAGGGCAAATGGCTGACTTTAAAATGATCCCAGGATCCTAATATATAGCTTTGCCATTATTAAATATGTATCAGACGTGCTTTTGTTGTACCAACAAAATTTGCCCATAAATGATAATTAGCACAGGACACCAGATACACTGTAGGTGGGTAATGTACTTTTGTATTTTTGTTGTAGATGGTGGGGGCATTGACAGTGCACTCACAATGATCTTGTTTTGTTTTATAATCACATTTGTTTATCTTTCTGTAGGTGATATAGCAGGAGTGAGCCCATCCAATGGCGATACCACTTCCTCTTCTCTCCTTGCATCGGGTATCGTGTCAAAGGTCACAGGCTCTAGTATTGCTGTGGCATTTGAAGAGAACGTCGAGGGGATAGCACGCGGTCATGATGATACCTACAAACTCACCAAACTTGCTAATGATGTCACATATAGGAGACTTAAAAAGTGAGTACCACCGAAGTTCCTTTGCATATTCTGTCGACTACTGAATTCTCTCATTCCACCCCCATGTGTATCCTTTGACAAGGTGATTTAACCACATTTGCCCCTCTCCACCCAGGTGTATTAAATGGATACCTGGCAATGTTTGGGCAATAAATGCATGCAGGGCCCGCAGGAAGAGCAGTATTAGTACTTAGAGGCTCTCCTGAGTAAATGAATTATTATTATAATTTTTAGTATTATTATTATCATTGAATTGACATTGACAATGTTGTTCTGTTGTTGTTGCTAGTGTTATTATTATTATTGTTATCATTATCATTTTTTTCATTTATTTATTATTATCATTATTATTATTACTACTACTACTACCACTACTACAACTGTTACTACTACAACTACAACTACTACCACTACTACAACTGTTACTACTACAACTACAACTACTACCACTACTACAACTGTTACTACTACAACTACAACTACAACTACTATTACTTCTACTACTACTGCTCCTACTACTACTGCTACTACTACTACTACTGCTACTACTACTACTACTGCTACTACTACTACTGCTACTACTACTTCTACCACTACTACTACTACTGCTACTATATAGTACTACTGCTACTACTATTACTGCTACTACTACTATATGAACAAGGACAAGTAGTATCAGTAAATTGGTCATTTTTTGTACTTCAATTTTCCTTCTTTTCTTCTTCTCTTTGTAGAGCTCTTCATGAGTTGGAGGAGTACCGTACAGGACCTGCTGTTCGTCTGATTGAAGTCTTGTTTGGAGAGAGTGATCTAGGCTCACCGGTCAGTCTTCCAGCCAACAAGAATCCTGGTAATGTACTGTGCTATAGTATACAAATAATACATGTACATGTTTGCAAGTGCATTAGTGAACATGCACTGCACGCAGGTTAAATCACAGTAAGATAATGAACGAGACTTGTCAAGTTCATTGTCCGTCTCATTGTGACTTAACCAAGTGCAGCGCATATCACTAATGCACGAGCTAAAACATGTATTAATTGTTTTATAAGATGGGTCTACAATATGAGTATAAAGTCGAGAAATTGACAATTGCTATCACCAAAATGCACTCCCCCTGCTCCCTCCTCCATGGTAAAAATTAATGCACGCACACGTGATCCATTTCGATGCTTCTCATTGGCTACATTCTTGAACCCATTTCATAATATGAATTATTAACCGTATCAGACATCTGAGCAGGGCAATTTTTGAATTGTATTGCCCTCTAAGTTTAATTGATAAGCCAACAAAACTACGCACGAAAAACAAATATTGACCGCTCAGAAAAGTCAATGGGATTTTGTGTGTAATTTGCTGGTCAATATTATTACACAGTAAACCAATGAACAAATATTATTGCCCATTCTGGAAAGTAAATGGCAAAATGCGTGTTAAACTAGTGGGCAATAATGTAAAGCCAACATCCAGGTTTTTGTAATTTTCTTTGCGCATCTATTACGCGTATGAGAACCTGCGCACTTTGCGCGCACTCAAATGTGACGTAATAATCACACCCAAGGCACACTGTTTGCAGTATATCGAAAATTTTGTCAAGCACTAGAATGACTAGATAAACAGTGCTGGTTTGACAATGTTTTTGCAACTTTTCATGCTAGGAAACCCTGTGCAGTGTAGGCTACTGTATTTTACATAATTTTAGAGTATAAGATAGTAAGAGTTTCTTGTTTGCTCTAGATGTCTGATGTGGTTAATAATAGTAATATTGACTGCCTAATTCAGGGCAATACGACTTGTCATATATCACCCTCACCTTCGGTTCAGGCGATATATGTCCTATTGCCCTTCATCTTGTGATAGGTTTGTGCGCTAAGAGCCAGGAGGGTGTTAACTTTGTGTAAGAGTATGCATTAACAGCCTTTTAGCTCTCATCAGGTGAGTTAAAAACTGAGGTACTAGCAATCACCTCGATGATAGACAAGCTTTAGTTAGGATATAGAAGGGAAGAATATCTTTCTTGCACCAAGAGATTGATCTTTTAAAGGAAGTTAAAGGAACAAAGTGTTGATTGAAAAGAATATTGATGGAACAAACTATTAATGGAACAAAATATTGATTGAACAAATTGTTGATGGAACAAAAGTGACAATTCAAAGATGGATGAGAGAGAGGTAAGCTGATGAAGATTCATCACATTACATTGAATCTCTGTAATATTGCATTCATGATTTGTAGTAGTCTAGGTTGTAAAGTTTGTTGTCATACTCATAGAATATAGGTGAATGCATGAGGTATGTAAAACAGATGTAATAAACCTAAAATGGCATTGTATTCATCTTTTCAATTGTTAAATTTAGGATCTGAGAGTGTAGAATTCTTCAATGCCAATCTGAATGAGAGCCAAAGAGATGCCGTGACCTTTGCCCTATGTCAGCGAGAGGTATCTGTGATTCATGGCCCACCGGGTACAGGAAAGACAACCACAGTGGTTGAAGTTATCCAACAAGCTGTTCAACAGAATATGAAGGTAGGTGGATGTCAATATAAACAATAGACAACTACAAGTAGAGGTGACATGGTGTAGTGGTCTAGTGGATACTTCGCTGGGTGTGAATCACATGGTAAGCGGTTCGAGTCCTGCTGTGGCACTAATATCCTTTGGCAAGATATTAATCTACCTCTGCCACTCTCCACCCAGGTGTAGTAAATGGGTACCCCAGTAGGAGAAAATTCCTTGAATACTTGTGAGCCTTATCACGGTAGCTGTGCTATACGGGGGTAATGATATGATTGCAGGGCCCTCAGGGAGAACATTATTAATAATGATGAGGCTACCCTGAGGAAACAAGACATATCATTATCATTAATAATATGTTTTGTCAAAAGTATCTGGTTAGGTTTAGGATTGCAACTGGGTTTAGGCTTAGGGTTAGGATTAGGTATAGTGTTGGGTTTGGTGTAGTTTTTGGTCCAGGGTTGAAGTTCGGAACTCAGTTATTGTAGGAAATTACTGCAGAGGAATTGTTGGCAGGAGCAAGTGTCGTACAACCATAAATGTGTAAGAAATCAATAATGAATTGAATAGTCTCATCTCTCTCTATCTCTCTCCTTTTTCCTCTCCCTCCCTCTCTCTCCCCTCTTTTTCTCTCTCGTGCTCTTCCAGATTCTAGCGTGTGCTCCATCCAACGTTGCAGTAGACAACCTTTTAGAGCGTTTGTCTGCCAATTCATCATGTTCTATGGTTCGTCTTGGTCATCCTGCCCGGTTGCTACCCAGTATCCAGAGGTTTGCATTGGATGCCATCCTAGCCTCTAGTGATGGAGCATCCATTGTGAGAGATATCAGGAGAGATCTAGATACAACATTGGTAAGTCACACCTCTTTGCATTTATGTATACCTGTAATTGAACTTTTCATTATTTTGCTGTTAGGGGTCGGCCTCGACCAGCACGTGTGTTATTATCATGCCCCATTCACAAACCATTTTTATTCATTTTTATGCCTCGCTACAAAGTAGCCGGAGGTAGGTCATTGATACTTTAGGGATCCAATGAAGCAGATGGCAGTACCATGCACTCATTAATGTCATAATTTGCTCATTCTTTCAGAGCCAAATCCGCAAGACGAAAGACAAAGATGAGAAGCATCGTCTGAAAGATGAGATGAAATACCTTAGAAAGGATTTAAAATCCAGAGAGCAGAAAGCCATACAAGATATCCTTGTGGCTGCCGATGTCGTCTTGGCAACCAACACTAGTGCTTCCACAAATGGACCACTGAGGGCGCTACAGCAGGGACACTTTGACTTGGTGGTTATTGATGAATGTGCTCAGGTAAGGTCAATATTGTCATATCTTTGACATATAATGTAATATTTCAATCAAATATGAGTCCAGAAAGGTGTTAACTCATTTTGCACAGCATTAATCCCTTCTTGCTTTGAAAAATGCATGTGGCCTGAAGACCAAACTAGAGGTTTAAAGTGATCAGATCATCACAAAAGAACTGGAGTGTCAGAATCAAATAGGTCTGTTTTTACTTTGTGATAGCACAATTAAGTATTGTTACATAAGTAAAACTGTGTTTTGAATTTAATAGTTGTGTATTACATTAGTTATACATGTATCACATCAATGTACTTTTTGTATGATGAAGTATATAAATGAAAGTGCTCTAACCTTTACTTCCCTTATGAATGGCAATTTAGACCATGATACATCACCTTACCTATTTCAATACCGGTACTTGTCGTTCTCTGCAGTCTCTTGAAGCGGCGTGTTGGATTCCTCTTCTCAATGCACGAAAATGCCTGCTTGCTGGTGATCATCATCAGTTACCAGCTACTATCATGTCTAAACAGTAAGTAATTTACAGAGCACTGGAAGGTGGAGGTCCAAGACTATGGATTGCTCTCCTAGTACTGCTACACTCCTTGACAGACGTCAAAGTCTTTAAGAAAGCACTAACAACTTATATTTTTGATAAATGTTTTCATTGATTGCTAATTGTAAAGCCCATTTAGAGGGCCTGCAGTCCTGATATGCACTATAGAAGAACAATATGTTATTATTATAATAAGTAGAATGATGGAGTATAATATCCTTAGGAGAATAAAACTGAATTTTCTAGCTGGAATAACTTTTTTTTCTAAAACAGAACTAAGTTTTTGACCCTCAAATATTCATTTAGTATTACTTTGGTTGGTTGGTTTTTATTCCAATAAATGCAGTGTCAACAGCATTAAGCCCTCTATCTATATTCGAGGATGCCAATTAGCTATTTTTAGAAGTCAGGGTTTCTAACAAATTTTGAGGCCATGTGCGGTCCTTTGTAATATAATTATACTTTCAACTGGTAAGGTTTTAGGCATTTTCCTCCAAGCCCACTGGCATTTCTTTTTGTTATGTTGTTTATTATTACTGTTGATTAAAACATTGTTGTGAGACACCATATTGAGGAGAAATGAAAAGAATTTTGTTTCACCTTCAAAACAGGGCAGCAAAGGAAGGCCTAGCAACCTCCCTGATGGAACGCATCATCAATCTCTATGGCAACCGAGTAGTACAGATGTTGACGACTCAGTACAGGATGAATGATGAGATAATGAGATGGTCCTCTGATCAGCTTTATGATGGCAAACTACAATCACATCAATCAGTGGCTACTCATCTTCTCAAGTAAGTTAATGATGATAATAACAACAACAACAGCAGCAGCAACAATGATGGCTTCTTATATAGCATTCATGTGCATCATGCCATAACGCTCCTGCCACTCCAATGTTATTACCCCAGTCATAAACAAGTGGCCCAATATGTAGTGCTCTAGCATATTTTGTACACATTAACACCTGGGTGGAGAGTGGCAAACACAGATTTGGTGCTTTGAGTGAACCCTCAACTTTTTGATTGAGAGTCAAATGACTTGACCACTATACCACGACCACTTCACACATCTATGGATTCATTAGGATGAGTTTCTACTATCTCATCTTTAATTTTGCTATAATTAGGTGCATTTAATGATATATATTTACTATGTATTAGTCTAATTCTAACCATGTTGTTTTTACAGAGATATTCCTTCTATAGTTGAGAACGAGAATACATCACTCCCACTGCTTCTGATAGACACGGCTGGGTGTGATGTATTAGAACTGGAGCTGGAAGATGAAGTCTCCAAAGGAAATGAAGGTACAGCATCTCCTCTTCAACTGTAGACTTTGGTTAGGGGCATGGTAAAAGAAAAATTTATCTGTAATGTCATCTCAAAACTGCTATGTCCAAACATGAGTTGTGAGTACATTAGAGTTTAGAGATAACTGAACGTATTGACTCATATTGTTTTGTATACACTTTCTGTTCTTAGATGTATTTGTACCTGTTGACATAATTTGATTTTACATTATTGTACCAATCGGAGAGTCTATAAAGTGTACTGTTTTTATTCTACACAATGCACAATTATGTCATATGTTTGTCTGCCTCCAAAAGAAGATAATTACTCAGATTATATTTTTAACTAGCCCGTGACTTGGAGTTTCAAAGATGATATAGTACCTCCAATTTTAATCGGAAAGCCTTGTTTTGTGTCGATATCCATATATTTTGTGTTGTAAACTAGATTCAGTATAGTTGTGAGAATTAAACACTAGTTTCATTTAGATTGGTATTAATTGAAAGGTTTGTTTTCATCTCATCCTGTGCTTTAGGAGAAGCAGACATTGTTAGCCACCATGTCACCAACCTCATCTCCAGTGGTTTGTCCCCGGCTAAGATTGCTGTCATTGCTCCTTACAATCTGCAAGTAGATCTCCTGCGGCTGAGGTTGTCATCTAAGTATCCTGGTCTAGAGATCAAGTCTGTAGATGGGTTTCAAGGCAGAGAGAAAGAAGCTGTCGTGATCTCATTGGTTCGATCTAATGACAGAGGTCAGTCTAGTCTTATGATATTTTACTTTTCAGACCTTTCAGTTGACATTAGAATGTGTACCACTAGATCAAATACAAATTCACTGCAAAGAGCAGACATGGTCTGTTGTTAATTCACATAAAATGTTTTTTTTTTGTTAAATTTTGCACCCAATCAACAATACCATTTGGAGAAGATGGATATACAAACATGTATAGAAAGGCCAGCCAAAGGAGACAAAAAATATTATTTTTTTGGCAGATGGTGTTTATAGACAGGTTTACAAACGTTTCAATGAGCAGCACTGTTTCAAGGAAAATAGAAAAGTATGATCTTGATAAACAGATGGTCTTTCTATACAGGTGATTGTTAAAGCAGGTTTGATTATACCGTATATCATTTTACAAGAAGTACTGTAGACGATTCAATAATTTGCATTGTCCTTACACTTGTTTTACAAATCAATATCAGTACATGTTGAATATAAATTTTAAAACTTGCCAAAATTCTTTAGCAACTCTTTTAAAAGCCTTTGTGTAAGCCTTTCCTTTCTCTTTTTTACAGGTGAGGTTGGATTCCTCAAAGAAGATCGTCGTATCAATGTTGCCATCACCCGAGCACGACGTCATCTTGCAGTCGTCTGCGACTCTCAGACCGTAGGGAAACATCCCTTCTTAAAGAGTCTGATAGATTACTTCAATGATCATGGAGAAGTCCGAACTGCTTTTGAGTACAATGAAGGTACAGTCAAACCTGCTATAGCGACCACCTGTATAGAAAGACCACATTTTTTGTTTCCCTTGAAAATGATTTCTCATTGAAACATGTACTAAAGGAACCTGTACTTAAAGACCACCTGCCTATAAAGACCACTTTTCTTGTCTCCCTGGGGTGGTCTTTATAGACAGGTTTCACTGTAATAGAAAGTCCAAACTATTCTTACGGCCATGTGTCTGTAGTGGTCACTTGATTGTTTCCCTGTGCTAACTTTATAGAATGGTTTGGCTGTAATTTAAATATAGGATAATATGAAAACATTTATAAAGGAAAGTCTGTCTTGTATGTTCTTTTTAAAGGGCAAAATTAAAACAAACTTGGAATACAAGATGTGCATACAGTATTTTCTTCATACAGAGCTCAATGTGATATAAACCACATTTTCAAAGATTTGTTATTTAGTATGTTTAACAAAATTATGTTCTTTTGGTATATCATGCAGATTTATCACACTTGCCTCAGTGAGCCTCTAGAATCAAAATGGCTTGTTGTAGTGCTGTAATTACTGTTACTTTGGGAACCAAAGTCTCTTCTTTATTTCCTATTTTGTCAATATGTGATCGAGACAAACGAATATCACTAGCGATATTACATCCGCAATGATTAATGTACTTAGCAATGTTCTTTTTATTTAGATTTTCTGTGCACAATTACAATTAATTTTAGTTCTTATGAGTGAAATTGCTTTTATTTGTTTCTTGTAGTTTTGACTTCTTCTCTTGGGACACCCAGACCAGATCATCTTGTCTTCAAATCAAAGACTTCTTTAAGTCATAAGGGTACCAAGGCAACAGGAACAGTACCAAAGGGTCAAAGGAAAGGTCAAGTTAGGAAGCCAGAGGTTAAAGGTCATGGGTCAACCATTGACCCTGTTCAAAGGTGACTATATCGAAGATAATTTATTTATGTGATATCACTAATGGGTTTTCAATTAAACTGGGCTTGATCTGTGGCTATGAAAATGTATGTAGACTGATCCCCCTTTTTCTGGGGGGTGGATTGTAATTAATATGATAGGACATCATTATAAGAAACTGCTTTCTTTCTTTCTCAGTAAACTGCCCTCGTCCAACTGCAAACTTATCCTAGCATGTTAAACTCTAATCAGTGGTAGATTTTTAATTTTCAATTTGCTTCTTTCATCATTTTAAGACAGAATCAACATTTGACAATACTTTGAAAAGTCATGAACCTCTTTGAGCAGTTGTTGTATTCCTCTGTATTTACTTTACTGATTCTAGGAGCAAGGAGGATGCCACTTTTCTGAATGAAACCAAGAGGAGATTGTTGGAATTCAAGAAAGAACCAGAGGAAAGGATACTTGAGTTTCCTTCTTTGTTGAACTCTCATCAGAGATACATTGTACATGAGGTAAGATAGTAATAATAGATATTTTTTGAAAGACAACCCATCTTTTCAAATCATGTTTTAAAAGATTTTGATGCCCTAAATGCCAAAGTAATCTACCCTTTCAACAGATTATTCAGGTTTATAGCAATTTGAGGATGAACCCTCTTAGAGCTTTGTGATGCACAGTTGTAATTCACACACACAAGAAAGAGAGAGAGAGAACTATATAGAGGGAGAGAGAGAGAGGGAGGGAGGGAGGGAGGGAGAGAGAGAGAGAAAGCATGATTTGTGTGTTTTTAGATATTAAAATATGAATTATGGAAAATGCTTATATGATGGAAAACGATTGGTTTCTTTACCATTATTTTGTCATGTATTTTCAGCTTGCTGAAAGCTGTGGACTGAACCACTTGAGTGTAGGTGAGGGGAAAGAGAGACATATTGTTGTCAGAAAGGAAAGGACCGAGCCACCCCCAGTTGAAAGGACGTCAGAAGAGAGAAATACCGGTATCCCCGTCACCAGGAATGAAGATTCTAACCTGTCTGTGGATGATTTGGCGGAGGACTTTGAAACAGAGAATCAAATGGAGCTCTTATCTGATGAGGAGAAAACGGAAGAATCAACGGAAGAGAGCAATGCAGGGGCGTGTAATGTGGAGAAGTCTGAAGTTGAACAGACCAAAGAGAAACAGAGAGAGGTTAAGAGCAGAGATTCAGAGTCTGATGAGATGAATTTATGGAAATGTAAATTTTGTGGGAAGCGTTTACCTCCAGGAAACCATCTCCTGCACGAAATCCACTGTGAAAAGACGCAAATTGAGAAAAAACGGCAAAGTTCAGCGGGGGCGAATAAAAAGCATCGCAACAAGGCTCAGAAGCAGAAGCAGAAGCATAATCTTGAGGATGCCTCCGAAGAAGATTTTGATACTCTTGTTGCTATAGCAATGAAGCGTGATAACGAGTGTAACTTTACTCGATGTAAAGAGAAGATCACCATTACTGGTTTGATGTGTGAGTTCTGTATGAGACGATACTGCTTTAAACATCATATACCTGAGGTTCATGGATGCGAAGAGATGGCACGGCATCATGTGAGGCACCAGATGTTGAAGTCAAAGGTCGTTACCAATGGCAGTGGGGTCAGGGAAAAGAAGGTTGACCCTGCACACAAAGCCAATCTTCAGAGGAAGTTAGGCACTAAACTTGGTCAGCTTGGTGAACAGAGGCAGCGTAAACCAAAACCAAAATAGACTTATGGTTTAACTCACTCGTCCTGTATGTTGTTTTGCAGTAGTCGACTTTGTATGCTAAACTTGACATTACGTTGTGATTTGTTTTGTTCTAGATACCATTAAGAACTTAATCGGTTTCCTGGAACACAGATTTGATAAAGAACCAAATTTGAATACATACATGTAATTATTCAGAATTACAATGGATTTGTTTATTTTTTGCTGCATGACCCTCTAATGCCTCAGAAAAACCCCAAACAATAATCATGGAGACTATGAACCAATGGTATCTGGGATCTGGGAGGGGAAAGTGGCATGCTACTTTTTTACATGATTGGATGCAAAAAGAATGGAAAAAAGAAAAGGCAGGGGGAATGCATGGTGAAAAGAAGAAGATATGATCCCTTCCACACTCTCCTCTCATTTTCATGGACATGTCCTCTTACTTCTCTCTCATTTCATCCATGCAATAAGTAAACCTCCAACCCCCACCCCATCCATGATGGACACCAGTAGGCCTATCCAATGGCTGGACCTTTATTATGTCACCATCATGAACCCAAAGTGAAGGCCCATCACTTAACCCTAATCAGGCGGGGGGGGGGGGCCTCCGCGATTTTTGTTGTTGATTCTTCGGGAACGCGCAAGGATGACGCCCTGCCGCTTTATGACTTTCTTCTTTCGAGCCTTGCGCATCTTTCAAAACAAATTTTTCGAAAATCGGACCTACCATTACTAAGTCATGTGACCCTTTGACTTTGCATGTCAGCCCGAAAATTGTTCATTTTCGTGATTTGTGTAACGGCAAAACATGGAAATATAATTTTTCCTAAAAAGAGATAAAACATTGGTTATTTGGTTTTGTTTTGGGAGTCAAAATAGTTGAATTATAGTTAGAAATCATTTATAATTATGATTGCAGCATGAGCTAAATCCAAGATTTTGTTTAGAATCTGAGACAAAGATACCCAATCCCTTTAATGTGAAAAACTCATTTCACCAATAGTTCACCAATATTTCTTGAACCATAGCATAATAGATCAAGTGCAATTTCTATGAAATCAGGTAAATGCTTTACTTTACTTGTAATTTAAAGTAATAATGTACCATGCATTGTCGAAATGGTTACTTGTGATTTACTCAAAGCTTGCCAGATGATTTCCTATCATAAAATTATGCAATGAATGCAAACTGTATTCTGAATATTGACATTCAATAACATTAATCAGGGGGGTGTTTCACAAAGAGTAAGATCGACTTTAAGTTGGACTTAACTATGGCAGGCCGTTCATACCACCGTTTGCTCTCACCATTTACTGGCATTGGTCTCTCTTTTTTGATAATTCATAATTGAAGGAAAAAATATTATCTAATGATCATAATGGTGAGAGCAAACAGTGGCATGAACGGCCTGCCATAGTTAAGTCCAACTTAAAGTCGATCTTAGTCTTTGTGAAACACTCCCCAGGTGAGTGCAATAGTTTGCATGAGGCTCTTGTGGAAGAACTCGGAAGTATTGGTAATTTGAATTCATTTGAGAACAGCTCTGAAATGTGTGTACGCTTATCCAAGCATATGTCAAATATAATTGGGATCAGAGAAAATACTCAACTTGTGCGATTCATAGACTAGTGTAATTACATATGTGAGGTTGACTGTATGAACCATATCCATGATTTATAATATAGGTATCCAAAATGTAATGCAATAAAACCACATTTTGCTGAGTGAAATAATATGACAGCAAAATGTCTATCATGAGGAAGGTCTATGAAGAAAAAAAACGAAGAGTATACCGAAAAGTTTGTTTTACACTAAACATTGTGAAGCTGTACTTTGTGATATTACTGTACTGTAGAAAACGAAAGAAATAAAAAGTAAGTCGGCGAATCGTATCATTGATGATGGTAATAATGGATATTTATTCCTTGGATTGGTGCATAATTACAATAAAAGATAGTTGTTGATAGAGAAACACTTGTATTATTATTATGTTATTGTGTAGCATAAGGTTTAGAGCTGTATACAAGGATTTGTGTAATTATGTGTCCAAGCTAAGGAGTCAGATTTCTGGAACGATTGCTATTGGTTATTTTTCTCTCACTTTCACAAAGATGACATCAACTATGAGGTGAAATTTGACATAATCTTGTACTTTTAGTTACAAGTTGAATAAATATATACCAACATAATGGATCGTTTTAATGCAATATAGAAATCCAACCTGTAAATATTACACATATATGTATGATTTAGAATTTTAGATCAAGTAATGATTTGATTTACAAAAAGTTAGGGAGAGAGAAAGAGAGAGGGGGGAAAGAGAGAGAGAGAACAAAAAGAGAGAGGAGAGGGGGTAAAGGAAAGAACAAATAGTTCAAAGAAATACATGTAATGTAATGAGACGAAGGCAAATGACAGGGAGGAAAATGTAGGAAGATGAAAGGGCAACAAGCGGTTTAAACTGAAAGGTGAACGAGAGCATGAAAGAGAGGAACAGACGAGACAACGTGTAAGAGTCTGGAGGAAAGCACAAGAAAACTGAAGAAAGAAAATAATTACAGCTTGATGATAAAGATTCCCACAAGTTATTCGATCAAATTCGGACACTATCATTACCTAAATTCTACTCTGATATTCACTAATCACTTCTCTCATGTTCTCATATCTTTTTCTCCTCACAAAATCATTCTTAAATTTCATAATCTGATTGATATAATCGTAATACACTGCACGTTTAATACTTAATACACACATTCAGTTGTAATGTTGAAGAAATGAAAGAAAACATATCAATTGGATATTTACAAAAGTTGTTAGTGTCTTTATTGAACATAGCTGTACATTTCATGGTGGTCACATGATCAAAAAAATGTGGTGCAAACCATCTGTTCAGAGCCAGAAGGGCATTAACTTGAAGTATGTGAGTTAACACCCTTCTGGCTCCAAATAGATGATACAGCAGAACTAGCCGAAACAGTTATAACTTTACTACATAAATGATGCAAACCAGAAGAAAACAAAAATTAACTTATTACACATCATTCCATTAAATTCATCACATATACACAAGAAAAAACTTGCTTACTCAGGCGATTAGTTACAACCTAAAGCATCAAAGCTTTCAACAGTCATGCCCCCAATGAATCATTCAAGTCTTCTTTCAAGACTCTATGTTAAAGTACATGTATATTTAAAAGCCTTCCATACACTATACAATCTGACTACCATCCAATTTGTGGAAGATTGAGGTTATGACAGGTGTCCTTTGAGGGTATCCTTCCATCAACCCCAGTCACACCAGCAAGATCAATACCAGATCGATACTGGACCGACTCCAGACACAACGACAGTATTACATTACATCTATGGCCAAGAAATGTTATCTTCTTATTTAAATTCCACAATCTCTTTCTAACAGCATATCCACCCTATGAAATTCTGATATCATGGCAAATAGGATGAATTTGTAAAAAGACGAACGTTCCTAAGACATGGGAGTACATGAATAAGGGACATATAAATTAACAACACAAGCTAAAATTATTGATACAACAAATTAAGAATAAAAATGACAATGCTTCCATTAGAACCTTAGATGGCAGATATATTGGGCAAGTCCAAAATAAAGTTCACAGAGAAGGAAAATGATCATTCTGGTTTAATTGACCCACTGCCTACGAGAACAGGATAGATCCTATATTAACCCATGGGAATGAGATCATTTGGTAGTCGATGGGTTAAGTGGGTTTGCTGTCACTTTGAGCCTCGGCAATCAAAGTTACGACCTCTGCACAAGCGTCATGGGATATTGGTTCATTCGTTTGACCGTCAATCGAAGGGTTGAGGGTTCAAATCCCAGCCCGGCACAAACGTCCTATGGCAAGACATTAATCCATGTTTGCCACTCTCCACCCAGGTATGACTAGGTACCTAAAGTGCTAGAGTGACGAATAGATATTTGGCCCCTTGGCTATGAGTGTTTTGGCGTGTCAGACATGAGTGACATAAAAAGAAGTATTGATGTGGGAGAGAATGGTTTGATTTAAACTTTTAATTGGGGACAATTTTGAATGTACTATAGACAACCTGCACAATATTTTGGACTTGCCTAATAATATGGAAACATTGACGGATAAAAGGGCTATATACAGAGAGCAGCAGCTTGTGAGAGGTTGATCATAATGGTCCCATTGGTCTCATCACTGTAAAGAAAGACAAACAGAAACAAACATGGATAACAAAAGATAGCAAAAGGCAAACATGACTTATCAAATACACCAAAATTAATAACTGCAGTACACATGCATATATTACTGACTTTTCATACTGCATACAAGTTGGACTATGTGTAATCTTATTTAACAAAAAGTATGTGGTCCAATCTTAAAGTTACTCGAATTGCCCAAATTGGGATAACGTAAAAGATGATAGGAACAAATCCAGTCGATAAAGATGTTTTTCTTTATGTTTCACTTCAGAATTATCCCCCAAGAAAAAAAAAAAAAAAAACATTTGATAAGTTACACTCAGCAATTACTTGCTAAACCTTGGCATACTTACATGGTCCAGGTCTCGGTCCACCCATGATGAAACCAGGCGGTCCTCTGGGATGAGGGGGTCTCATAAGACCAGCACCAGGAGGCATTGGACCACCAGGGAAAGGTCCATTAGGATTGTAGCTATTAGGAGGGGGTACCCGGACACCTGTACCAGGGGGGCCTGGGGGACCACCTGGTCCACCGGGGCCTGGTGGTCCCGTGCCCGGAGGGCCACCAGTGGAGAATGGATTGTGTGCGATTTTACCGGCCTGGAATGCAGCAGCTGAAAGATATGAAGAATGAGATCAAGATATGAAGTGAGGGTTACAGAAAGAAAAAGGGAATGAGAGTAGAAAGAGAAAATCGGGTCACTAAATGAGTCACAAACCTAAAAAAATACACCATTATTGCTGTTTGCAATACAATCAACCATTTCTACTAACATCTAAACAATTTATTTTACAAATGCAACTTTATGACTAATATTAGATAGCTCTTACATATACAAAGGTGCTGTTTGTCCATAGTTTGTCACATGATATCAAATGGGAGGAGCGTAATTAGCATATTTCACTCTGTAATTCTTTATGGTTATATTTGACTATGTGGTCATACCATATCTCACAATCTTAGGTGCATGCATTTGATGCAGAAGGCTGGACGGCTTGACAAAAATTCAAAAACAAGGCATGTGCTCAAAATAACCCTTAATTTTGTTTATACAACAAAGTGTAATTGAGGCCATCTAAAATATAAAAAGGTCTTTACTGGAAAAGGTTGTAATATACATACTACTAAGAAGTTACATTTTCCCTCAAGGTCATAAGCACTGCATGCTTTGGGGAAATATAACTCGCTTCGCCTTGCAAAGAATGTTACATTGCACACAATTTCAGTTAATATCAGTATAATATTCAACATGAACTTACTTGTTTTATCAATGAGAGACTGTGCTTGTTCCTCCATCCATTTCTGGTAGTATATCCTTACATTCTCTTTGTGTTTTCTTCCATTACAGTGTGTCTTTCTTACTGATGGCTACAAGAAAAAAAAAGAGCAATGAACAAAATTAAAACAGTAACTATATCAGATCCCTTACTATTGTAGTTTTTAGCACACTAAAATAGCCGCCCTCACCATAAGAGGGCGGCATGCCACTGGGAAGGCTTTGTCGGTGAGAGTGAGCCATCTTTCTTCCTCTTTGCAACTACAAGCCGAACTGACCAGATGTATAAATGATACAGGAAACGTAATTCGGTGAGTACGATGGACGGAGAGGTAATAGAGTAGATACCCAAATCTACTTTACTACTTATCCTTCTTTCTTCTTCTTCTTCGTCTCCTTCTTTCACTTCTCCTTGTTTCAACAACACTTCCGACTGCTGACCAGAATTTTTGAAAAATATAGAAAAAAAGTATAAATAGTCTTGATCTTGGAACATGTACATAACCCTACAGGCTACAGGTGTACATAAAACCCACTGGATATCATTAAGCCATGTTAAGTTAAGACGTGATGACGTACACCACCTATTAAAAAAACAACAATGAATAACAAAACACAAAACAAAAAACAACGGCAGTACAATGGATCCCATTTTAAAAGAATGGCGATTTCAATTAGCCTGTTAAAGAGTTGCAATGATGTAGGACTTACCGAGTCATGCGTGAGATAGGTGTCACAGTAGTCACAGTAGTACCTGTATAGGGAAAGAGAAGAAGAAGAAAAAAAATTAAAAATTCTCTCCTTTTACCTGAATAACAATTTAGATTTAAATTACATATGATAGGAGCACCTTTTCAAGAACATCTCTCGCCACCATAGCAAGAAGAGACAAATGATGCCTAGATCCTGGAGCAAAATGTGGTAGTCTCTCTACGCGAGACTGTAAGGCTGTGCATACATGTAAGCGTGTAATGAGGTACTCGAGTACACTCCCAGCCTTACCCGCGAATACTCGAATACTCGAATACTCAGACGCCATGTTTTAAAAAAGAAAATTTTACATTTTTTTTTTGCCAACACCATACTACGAAGGAAGGTTCGTCTCCGAAAACCCACGCGATTTTACTTCGAGTTGCAGTTGAAGGCGCCGATTAGTGCTTTTGAATTTTTCGCAAATAATAGTAACAATGATATTTTTAAAACTAAAGATGACAGACAAATTTTCCTCCGAGTCCAAACAGAAATCCAGAGATTTGGTCCCAGTTTCTGAGTGGTGAGTTGACAGTGACAGTGTGACACCCTGTGTATGATTGAGCTGGGAAACATTTTTACCCACGGTACCATGCCGGTGCTCTTCTGGCACGGCTGACCGTCGGCCTGGACAGTGCCAGGTGAACAGGGGGAGAAATGGCGGCCGAGTATTCGAGTACGAGAAATCGTACTCGAGTAGTTGTCAACAGTTACAGTGCAAGTACTCGTCGCAGCCTTACTAGACTGGCAAACGGTATGTACGTTTGCTTTACCAGTCCCATGCCGAAAACAGAGCAATTCTACAGAAAGTAAGTCTGTATCATTCGCATTTTATTAATGAACTTGTAATTGTACGTGCTTAATATCCCCTCCCCTCTGTTCTCGATGCAGACTATAGGGTTCTGGGGAAAATACCATATCACAACGGTTTGTTTAGCCATGGTTCCGATCACAATGACGTCATGCCTTGTTCGGCGATGCGTGCGTGCGGCAGCTGTGCGATACAAGGGCATACCGCGTTATACTGCTCTCAAAATGAAGATTTCCAAACCCTTAGCCTTATCGGAAAGTTGATAATTTGTCGGAACGGATGCAAATGACTGCAAAATTTGCCGATCTTTTGTCAATATTTTTACAATTTCGCAACCAATTCCAAAGAAAATTTCGTTTCTGGGTAATTTTATGATCCTCTTTCCATTGGTGATATCAGATTTTCGAAATCTTACCGATTTTTTGAGAAAGCGAACTTTGGTCACGCGCGAACTTTGGTCACACCACCATAGTAGTACTAGGCCTAGTAGTACTAGTATAAAAGTAGTAGCGTGTACGCATACGTAGCGGTTCATTGCGTGCATTGCTTGTGGGAGATTCCACCTCTGCATAGTTAGTCACAGATTTTTACACGGGAGCGAGTGTGTGTACACACTCATTAACAATGGCTTAATTCTCGAGAAAGCCGGAGGATCTACATGTATGTTGGTATGAAATAAATCAGTCGAATACTCACTTGGGCATGTTTAAATCTGCTTCAGTTCAATGTAAAAGTAGGCAAGTTTAGATTCCGAGTCTGAAATAGATTGACACAGTGTACAATCACAGGTCACGTTGCACGTCTATAGCGCATCTGGCGTGCAAACAAATACGTCGCCGACCCATCGCGTAATATGGTACAATAGACAGAGCAAATAGAAATTGAAATCCACTCTCAGACCCCAAACCTTACTATTTAACTTGAATCATCTTTTATATCTTGTAAACATGTGAAAAAAGTCGATGGGGCCGGGTGTTTACATAATTACATATAATTCTCACAATATTCTTGGCTTCTTTTAAGCAATACAATTTTTATTATTCAATAATTTATTAATTTGACACCAAATTGTACCTCAAGAAAATTATATTTCTCAAGATTGCATTACGTAAATGTGATCTGAATGAAACACTTTTGAGGTATTAAGGTCAGAATGTAAAAAGTTTTACATCCAGACCATGTTGGGACAGCAAAGTTTGGTATAAGGGCACTTTAGTGCTTTAATTTTCAGGGGAGCTAGTGTTAATCCCCTTCCCTTCCCGATTTTTCAATGTACAATGGCATGCTCTTCATTTTGACAACATTTTGTCCATGGGGCAAATTGTAAGAGGCCGTCTGATGACTCCCGCAAACGGATTTTTGTTTGTGTGATTTGTAACTATGTCCAATCATACTGCTTCCTAGCGACTAGCTATATAGATGGGTGAAATTGATCAAACTATAACATGCACCCCTTTATCGAATGCCATAGACAAAATGGGAGGAGGGGGAGGAGGAGGAGGAGGAGGAGGAGGAGGAGGAGGAGGAGGAGAGAGAGAGAGAGAGAGAGAATCATAGAGATGAAAGAGAGAGAGAATTGATTTTTATCAACACAATAAATCCAGAATATCCGCTAATTGGGGCTATAAAACCAGGATCCTGAAAACATATAGGACTATAACTTTTTTAATGAGCTTTTTTACAAATAAAAACGCATGTAGTCGGTTTCAATTCAGAACACGTCATTGTTTCTTACCAAGTATAGCCTAGGTTTCAATAAATGTGATACATGATTGTATAATTATATTGAGCCTAGCTGTACCCGACAAAACAGATGTTAATGGGACTTACATTGAATTTGCGTTTGTTTGATCATGGAGGTGAGACGGTATTTATCTCATCACCTCCCTGGTTTGATACAATACAACTATTTTAAACTCTCTATAATGTCAACATTTCGGGTGTATTGGATCCATTTAAGCCCCCCCCCCCTTACTCTTTCTCCCTCTCTCTCACTCTCACTCACTCTCTCTCTCTCTGTCTGCCTATATATACACTGTATATATATATATATATATATGTATATATATATATATATATCTTGCACATTAATAAGTAACGATGTTTATCAATGTTTTCTTTATGTTAAGTATGTTTGACGGATTGATGCAATTTTAATGATTAGTTTTTAGGAGGATGAAAGGATGGCGAACCCGCCCATCTAATGACTATACACATTCGTGTTCTTTGTTCCGTCTGTTGTCGGTTCGCCGTCGGTCTCGTTGATGTAACTGGGGTGAAAAGATCAGTGAAATTTAACAACTTTTCATTCAGATCTAGACTTTAGTCGGTCATGACTACTGCTCCTTATAGATTTTTAGGATATGAGTAATAATGAATTTAATAGTTGTGGAAATTGACCATATGATCTCGAATCCTCCAATTCTATTGGACGACAACTGCTCCCAAAAGCACAATATGTGCGTATTTTAGAACGTCTGAATATTATTTAGTCATTCCATTTACCTTTATCTTCGATATCAAAGAAATTCTGCTATGTTTATTGGTATTCTTCAGATGTATTTCAGAAGTGATTATACCTACCGAATAGGCCATCCAAATTGTGTTATATAAAGACAAACTATGTGTTAGCCAAAGAAATAGGGCATACGGGATGCCCTGCCCCCTCCCCTCCCCGGCCGCTCATAATGGTTGTTTAGATTATTCTTGTAATTTTGCTTATGAGAGAAAAGAATATAAAAACCCTCACTTTTAGGCGTACGTGTGAACCCGATACGTACATGAGAATGTCAAACATTCAACCAAACAATAACGTCCATAATGCAGTCAGACTCGACAGATCTACAATTGAATACATGTAGGCCTACATTGATTTTGCCTGGCGTTTTTGCTTGTCGTGCTCTACACCATACGCCATCCATGCAAGCGGCTAGATAGCCGAATATGATTGGATGTGCGCTCAGTCCACGTGACGTAATCTTAATCCCGTGGAAGAAAACCACTGAAGGATATCGCGCGCGATATGTAAATCTCTACTAGACTTGTCTTTCACGACCCACTGGACGTCACTCGGCAAACGAAAACGCCATTGAGTTCTACTGCACACAACACGGTATGTATGGGCCTATCTACCATAAAATGGATTAATTTTCAAAAGCAAACTGAATTGTCGTTCACGCTATTCAAAGCTGCATGTTTTCTTTTGATAGAAAATATTGCAGGATCTTATACGTGCCCTTTTCCCTTCGAATAGTTCCTATTTTCCTTTGAAATAAGTGTCCATTTCCATTTTCATAAGTGCCCCTTTTAATTTCTAGTAGGCGCTCCTTTTCAGGTACGAGAAGTGCCCCTTTTCCTTTGTAAGAAGTGTCCCTTCCCTTTTAATAACTACCCGTTTTTAACTCTGATAAGCGGACCTTTTATTTTCACATGTGCCCGTTTTCCTTTCTAAATAAGTGCCTCTTTTTCTTATAAGTGCCCCAATTAAAAAAGAGCTCTTTCCTCTTCTTATAAATGCCCCCTTTACATTCTCATAAGTGCCCCTTTTCATCTTTGGTAAATGACCCACTTTACCTCCGATAATTGCCCCTATTCCAATATGAGAGATGCACGTTTCACTGTAACAAGTGCCCCTTCCCTTCCTGAAAAGTGCTCTTTTCATCTCTGATGAGTGCCGCTTTTCACCTTTAATAACTGCCACGTTAACACGTGCCTCGTTTTTCTTCTTCTAATAAATGCTCGTTTTACTTCTTATAAGTGCCCCTTCCCCTTCTAATAACCATTTTTCACTTTACATTTCTGATAAATGTCTCGTTTATTTTAACATGTGCCTTTTTTCCTTTGCAATAAGAGCCACCTCCCCCTTCTCATAAAAGCGCTCTTTCATCTCCAATAAATGCACCTATTAAAATTTTATCAGTGCCCAAACACTTGCACACACACTTGCACATGAACATGCTTCTTGCATATAGATAAGAACATAAATCACACGTTTCACAAAAGACATACACTTACATACTATACACATTTATACGTTTCCATGAAATATTATAAAATCCAACTTCCATGATATTTTATACTTAGGGAAAAGTTATTGTAGGCTTAAAATGTTGAAAAGACCCCCAAAAATTCCAAGGACTATGCATGATTTTGACCTTAAAGCCGTCATAGGTAAACACGTGAGAACAGGAATTTGCCCCCAGGGGTCTCAGTCATGCGTGACCAAGAAAACGCGTATAATGGGGTGTTTTTTTTAGAAAAACGTCCATTTTCAAGAAAAAGGGTATTTTTTTCAAATCCTGCTGTACGCGTTTAGGGGTATTTTTCTAGATTCCGACCAAGCGCGTAGCCAGGATTTTATTTTAGGGGGGCGGTAGTGAGCACGCAAAGCGTGCAAATCACTTACAGAGCGCTTGAAGGGGGTGGGTGCAGGGAGCTTTGACGTTTCATTAAATTGTTAGAGAAAGAAGACGATTCGTTGTACCGTTCTCGGCTCTTAATCCTTGTCTGAATTCAGTTTCCCCCTCCCGGGCGAAGCACTGAAGCTTTGACGTTTCATTAAATTGTTAGAGAAAGAAAACGATTCGTTGTATCGTTCTTGGCTGAATTCAGTTTCCCCTTCCCGCGCGAAGCGCGGAAGCTTTGACGTTTCATTAAATTGTTAGAGAAAGAAGACGATTCGTTGTACCGTTCTCGACCCTTAATTCTTGTCTGAATTCAGTCCCCCGCTCCTGCGTGAAGCGCGGAAGGCGGAAGTTTTGACGTTTCATAAAATTAATAGAGAAGATGATGATTCGTTGTACCGTGCTCCTTTTTCTTCCTACGTCCTCTTCCTTTTTTCTCTTCTCTTCTCTTTCTTTTTTGGCCGGCGTTTTTTGGGGGACCGCCCCAACGCCCCCTGGCTACGCGCCTGGGTCAGGAAGCCGGTTGTCTATAACTTTCGGTTACGTCAGCTTGCTAATGTAAAAACACATAAAGAAGCCCCTTCGCGTACCAGCATATGTGACATATATATGCTTGTTTACGACCGGGGTTTACGACGACGTCACGTTCACCAGCAAGGGGTGGGGGTGTCCCAGTCTAGTAATTTTACAATACTTGTTTAGGAGTACACTTTTGTGAAATACCCGTTTAGAGAGTGAATTCGGGAAAAAACCACGCGTAATCCTCATTTGGGTGTATGTTGGCTTCAGAAGAAATCCTCGCCGGTCACGGTCTGGAAAACCTGTGGTCGCCGCAAGCTTATACTCTTTTCACACTTGTTTTGCTTAACCCCGTACTTTGCTTAGCCCCGGACTAACTTTTTTGGCTGTTCTCACTGCAATTCGTTAGCACCGTACTAGCTGTATAGCGTGCACGAACATTCATTAATTCGCTCCATTGCGTAGTACCGGACTATTTTTCGTTTCTGTTCTCATTAATTTGCTTGTACCGAATGATCGTACGTTTTATGCTGCGCAAAGATTCAATCAGTTTAATTTTGGCCATTACAAGAAGTGGGTTATTGATGTAGACAAATGCTCATGTACCCTTTACAGCTCATTTTATGTATGTTATTACCAAAGATGAAAAAAGCCAGTCAGTCACTCAATAGTGTCTGACAGTGAAGTCTAGCAAGTAAACGGGTTTAATTCCTTGCATCATTTGAATATTATGACACTACTAACGTTTAAATTTCACAGATAGGACATAGGCCCTACATGACATATTCATAATTCCTGCAAAGTTCTACAGAATTTGATGTTAGCTGCAACAGGGACATAGTATCTTTAAAAGGATGTCAACGTAGCAGTCCACGTTCTCGTCGTGCAAATCTAAAAGTCCCTGTTTCTACATGATTGAGACCCTGGGAATTTGCCTCTATCTCTAGCTTTCATCGAATGGATTAAATAACAATGGCATACGTTGATCTTTCCACGTTCAAAAATACACAATGAAGACTCGATCACAGAAAAAAAGAATGACAAGGTTGTAGAAGGAACTTAACATTGAAAAATACAAGGACAGAACATCCCGTTGTTTTGTGTGGTACTACGTACACGGTTATGTAAAGAACTTGTGATTTCGAAGTTTGCACACTTGTTGTTGTAGGCTTAGTAAGTCAGAAAAAGGATCACGATAAGCTAGGACGTCAACTAAATACCTTTTCATCGGTGTTCAGAAAGGATAGATTGTAAGAGTTCTGTATCATTTTTCGTTCGTTGAATGCTAAATGTGACACAAACGATGGTGCTTATTATCCATACGACAGAACATTTTTTTCGCCATGTACATTATTGAGGGACCATCAGGTAAACCGTTATGCTTATACATCAGAACCATTGTATAAAGTTTGAAAACCGGTTATTGTGGGATAAAGTGTGAGGGTGGATGAATTTCTGTCGGGACGTACATGTATATCCTTTGCGGATATTTTGAGAGTTCAATATGATCGTGTTGACGTACGTCGAATGCTAAATGTGATCAGAAGGATAGTCTCGTCTAAGTCTGGAAATGGCACTTAATTTGGATCATTCTTCTGTTCTACTCAGACCTCAACATAGCGTTAGGAACAATCTTCGGTCTTTGTTGTACTCTGTCGCAGAAGGCCTCAACAGTGATGACCTCAATAAAATACTCTTTCTTACATCTGACATCATCAAATCGAAACCTGTAAAGGAAAGGATTAAATCACAAGGCTCATCGCTGGATCTCTTAGAAGTTCTTCTGGAGAGAGATGCCCTGGATGAGAACAACATCAATGTTCTTTTCGATCTTCTCTCGAAAATTAGAAGATTTGATGTCTTGAAAAAGGCAAAGACCAGATGGGGTAAATTGTCTTACTTTTTTCCATTAAATATATGGTATTGTTCCGTTTGAGAGATGTGTAAAAGATGATTAAAGATTTCATTAAGACCTTTGGTTATTCTCCCTTCCTTTGTTCATGGGCGTCAATCATGGAGGGGGACAGGGGGCATGCCCCCAAGCTTAAGGGGGGCACAACACAATATCAAATGTCCCCCCCCCCCTCCGTGTTTTTGACCTCCTTTATCATGAAGCTCAAGTATTGCACTGTGTAAGACCAAACCTGTGTCCTGTTGCCCGTGGCACACACCTTTATCATGTTTTGTATATAATGCGAGGGCAAGTATTATTACTTGTTGGATTTTAAATAAAGCGTATACAAATTTTTAACTCAATCTGCGGGACCAGACGATCTGAGAAGCTAAAACTGTAATTTGTCTGGTGAAACGCATTACCTTTTATACATAATTTATGGCAAAAAAGATGGTAACGTTAATTATACCCTTTAACAAAAAAGACGCCCCTGCCCCCTTGGCCACCGGCTGGATCCGCCCCTGTTGTCCCCCCATATTTAAAAAAGGATTGACGCCCCTGCCTTTGTTACGTCTAAAGCGGCATTCAAGGCAAGGTAGGTGTCATTGTAGGTGTTAAATCCTAGCTGCCTTGCCGCGAAACCAAATGCATTCTAGCAAGACCCAGGTAATTAAATGGGTATCTCGTAAGAAGTAAGTCATTGCATTCTTGACCACCTTTATAGAAAAACTGGCCGGCCTGAATCCGAGTTTAGAGCAGTAATTTCCTGACATTGATTTTCCAAATTCATTCTTTTAACAGATAAATTAAAAACGGAGGTCAACCCTGATGATCAACACGCGCCTTGCCTAGTGTCTTCGTATCATGATGGATCTGGCCCCTCCGAACCCGAACACCTTTCACGGCCTCTCAGAGAACTGGCCAACGATGGCATCGTCCAGAGAACAAGACTGCAGTTTGAAGAACGTCTAAACAAGGACTATCGTCCAAGAGGAGGTTACAGAGGACAGTACCCGACGGCAACTGATATTGATTGGAATGACGAGGAAGTCCAGGAACTGATGAAAGAGTCGTTTCGACCGAGATCTACACCCATCAACAGAAACCATGGCGCTCGTGAGTACGCAAGGTGTCAGTATAATCACAAGGCTTGGCGAGATTTTCTAACTCAGAGTATTGCCGCCGGATCGTACTATCGCCCGATCGATGAAGCAATGTTGAGAGCCCATAACAACTTCTTGTTGCAGGATGATGGAATCATCGATCACATCGGTAGTAGAAGGGAGGGGGAGGGGGAAGAGGAAGACGAAGGGGGAAGGGGAGAGAGGGGAGGGGAGGGTGAGGGGCCGGGGATAAATCCAAGGAGTTAGAGAGGAGGAAAGCTATATAGGGAGAGGGTTTTGGAATAGATCTTGTTTTATTAAAGAAAAACTCATAATTTCAATTCAGTATAATAATATGTTGAGAAATATGAAACTCACTTTTTGTTTGTTAAGTATTCAGTCTTATTCTGAAAAAAAGCCAATGCTTGTTCTAGTTTTGGGGATGAAATAACTGTGTAGTGCGGTAATGATATTTTCCTATAATTATGTGATTGTGATATATACTAGTCCTGGTCATTGTGAAATTACGAACAAGGAATTATTTTGTATTAATGTCCGTTTATCAAATGATAAAAAAGCTTTGTTATAATTATGTTGCATTTTTGTATAAACTATGTTATGTACGAAAAAAAGAGTTTTGATAAATAAAATCAATGATTACAAAAAAGGAAGGATGAATCAATATAGATAATGTGTCTCAACATGAGAATTTGTAATCTCACTAGAACTAATAGCGGATGCAAGGGACACATATAATAGCCAAGAAGATAAAGAATGATAAAAGTATCGTAAGAATGCAGGACTCTCTTACCAACTAGCAAAACAAGTGGTGACTGATACAGACTGCATTCAAACTTTATGCCCCATGTACATGAGGTGCTTTTTCGATTTAATCGGCTTAAGAGCATGTACCTACATGGTTAGAGCCCCCCGAAGATAGAGCCCCTTTTCTTTAATTTTCCCTAGAGCTCGCTCGCTCGCATTTATAGATGTTATAATTATGTTACTTATAAAAAGAACTTTTCAGTCTTTCTTCATTAGATTGTGCTTTAAACTCATCAGGTTTTTTTTCCTCTTTATATATAAGATGTAATTTTTCGCACTGCGACCTCAAGAATCTTAAGTTTTTTTTAACTGCATATGTTGCTTAATTAAGCAGTATCTCGTACCACGTAAAGGAGAAATATTATTTGTCTGCGTTACGATTGTATAGCATGCAAATGTTGTTTGTATCGTCAATGAATGCATACTTATGTTGGGTCCGGGCCGTTGTCCCGGTGGAATTTAATTTGCATAGGCAGCTCGTACAGGTATATATGCGAGATATTAGGGACTTTTATTTGCCCGACGAGAACGTGGACTGCTACGTGGACATCCTTTTAAGGCAATGTGACGTCCTTTTAGGCACACTGCCGGGCACTGCCAGTGCCTTAAAAGGACATCACATTGCCTTAAATGATGTCCACGTAGCAGTCTACGTTCTCGTCGTGCAAATCTAAAAGTCCCTAATGCCGCCACTGAGACCAGGGCATGGCATCAGTGTAATTGAATCATTCTAGCTTGTGCTTTCAACA
>CP137685.1:3549667-3790044 GCA_037976565.1 Mesocentrotus franciscanus
GTAATTACTTATTATTTTATAAATACGGCTTATTGTTTGTGAGTTCATTTTAATGGATCTGTATTTGCCCTGGGCTGTCAACAATACAGTAATGCACCGACATTTTAAGTGTATATTTTATTTGAAAAATTAAAACGATAACACAGAAAACATTTTGTTGAGTTGAGTTACTAGATGTGGCAGAGGTAGGTGATCAAACAAACACACTCAGACTAAATGACAGGATTCACCCTTTTCCATTATACAAGCTCATTTGTTGAACTCTCACTGTCAAGGACAATATCTGCGAAATTACATTTATATATCACAATAGTAATCATGGAATATTTGGAGCATTGAATGAGCATCAAATGCTTTGATTTCATGCTGTATCATCTGTTACCTGATTTGACTTGATTTAAGAATCTCAGATTTTAGAGCAGTCATAAAACGTGCACAATAATTGGCACATAAAGTTTCCTAGCATTGAGCTAAACTATCACTCTTACATTATATATCATTCAAAAGCTTAGATTGCATTAGTACAAGGACAAAACAATATTTCAGAGAACAAATATATTCTTAATGTCATAAGACAATATAGTTCAAATATGAATCTAAAAGTGCACATGGTTACTTTATTCCAGATTATATTGTTTTACCTCATTTTAGAATGAGCATTGCAGTTTTATTTTGTTTTTATTTGTTTTTGTTTGTGTCTCTCTTATGAGCAAGGAATCTGTGTTACTAATAAGCAACTAAATCAACAGCCACGTCTGAAAATTCAGTTGATAAAATTGCAGATGGAAAAGGTTTTACTCACCCACGTCTGGGCTCGTAAACCCTTAAAGATAACCCAGCAAAAGAAATTAACACACGCACGTCTGCATATATGCAAATTTCCTCTGCCAAAAATATAGTTATCAAATATGCTTTTTACAAATGATCAATATGCCATGTGAGATTCCTTTGGTGTAAAAGTCAGAACCAAAGAAAATATTAATTTTGGGCTGAATAAACTTTGCACATCCCAATCCCCTGAAAGCATCTTTATTGAAAAACACTGAAGTATTTCCAAATATGATAACATAAGATATGATATACAGTCATGTAAAAACAAATGTCAACAAAAGTGAAGGATGGAAAGACCATACACAATGCAATACACTCTCATTTATACATGTATAACTGAGAAGCCTATGTTTCAGACCGCCCCCAAATGGAAACGCGTTGTGAAGACAGGTATACATAGGAGTGATCAGAGGAGTAGAACAGTGGGAGGAGAAAAGACAACAAAGACGGCAGCTAGCTACGGCTTCGATCAGCTCGGTGTAAAACTGTCAGAGGTAAAAATGTCAGAGGTAAAAATGTTAGAGGTAAAAATGTTAGAGGTAAAAACATATAAAAAAGCATGTTACAGGTTGAATATTGGTAATGCATGGTTGTATATTAGGCTTATCGAAAAGATATAACGAAGGATTCTCAGCAGTCATTAATTTCAGCGCTGCTTTATTTTCTTCTTTCTTTAACTTTTATATACCTTTCTGCCCGAAATTGTGACTTTTTGCCCGATTATTGCCGAGGGAGACAGGGGGTGTATCCTTCTTTGGAGCATAGTGGCCCGGCTGCCTCCCTCATATGCCTTTGTCTAAGCAAGTGATACTGGTACACTGAGCAAACTTCTGGAAAAAGAATGTCTAAAATCGAGTAGTTTGGCCATGAATTATAGGCCGAGTTGTGGCTCGATGGTGTAATCATTAAATAAAAAGAAAAGTCATCACAGCCCCAAAGAGGATAAGATATCACGCTGTGAGTCCTCCGCCCCCCACTTCACTGTCCCTTCTGAAGATTGATGGACATTTTAACAGCGTGGCAATGACTACTATAAAATGTAGTTTCCTACAAATGCATATTTCCAACAATTTCACTTTCTTATAGGCTTGATACTTCGATACAAAGCAGAAAGCCGCACATGTTACATCTAATGCTAATTAACCGCACCACCACATTGCAGAGAAGCGCGCGCTTTGCAAAGAGTTGATCGTCGATCACTATTGCGGTATAAATAGTCTGGGAGAACATCAATAAGCAGCTTTGATACTCTGATACAAAGCAGAAAGCCGCCAATGTTACTTAAAATGATAACCGCACCATCACATTCCGGATAAGCGCGCTTTGCAGAGGTTCTGTTTAAGCTACATCGTTCTATAATTATTTGCTGTGAGAGATTAAACTCTGAAATTGACAAATATTTATTCATGAGTAACATATCAGAAACATAGTTTTACTGTACACATTTATAGCATCATGATACTGCTTGTATACATGATAATATTGTTTGAAGGATATTTGGTGCAGGATTTGTAAAAGGTGTGCTGGCATACACTGTATACGACAGTTTCCAGCAGGTACATATTCGTAAAAGTCTACACATTAAACAAAATGCATCATGAATTTGGCAGGAAAAAAACAGTTGAAATTGAGGGACTTAAACTGTATTTCTCCCACGTTTCTTAATCACAAACATGATTTTTTTTTAATATAAAGTTACACAGTGTTATGGTCGAAAGCACATGACAAAATACCTGAGTAGATATGTCTAAACGTTTACCACTTGTAGGCCTACTATCTGACATTCTTCAAGCGAAGCTTTGATATTGTTTGTTAAACTTTTGTAATAAAGTATTGATGAGGGGGACAAAGCATCCGTGTCTTTTATTAATGTTTTCTTGTCATAACAGTCTTTGCTGGGATGGACATGAACATGGGTCTAATTACTGAATTTGTGGAATTTCTGTGCGATCTTTATAACTGATTCCCTGTTTTATCTCATTCAATCTTAATATTCTATGTACTTAGGCCTACTTCCTCAAAACCAAATAAACATTAAAACATCAACCAATTTAAAATATCGAAAAATGATAGAAATTAATATATGCAAACCTGATCACAAAATATAAGTTTCAAATTTATTTTCCACATTGTTATATCCTCAGGACATGTACGAAGTACAATATACACAGTCATTTATAAAATATAAAAGACTAGCCCAGTAGCTTACATCTCGACATTTTGTGTGATAAAGTGCTGAGATATTATGACGGCACCAGTTTTTACCCCTACATTTTTTCGTACCTGACATTTTGTTTGTATCTCTGACATTTTTACCTCTGACATTTTTTCCTCTTACATTTTTTCCTCTGACATTTTTACCTCTGACATTTTCCCTCTGACATTTTTACCTCTGACATTTTTACCTCTGACATTTTTACCTCTGACATTTTTTCCTCTGACATTTTTTCCTCTGACATTTTTGACTCTGACATTTTTACCTCTGACATTTTTACCTCTGACATTTTTACCTCTGACATTTTTACCTCTGACATTTTTACCTCTGACATTTTTATCTCTGACATTTTTACCTCTGACATTATTACCTCTGACATTTTTACCTCTGACATTTTTATCTCTGACATTTTTACCTCTGACATTTTTACCTCTGACATTTTTTCCTCTGACATTTTTTCCTCTGACATTTTTACCTCTGACATTATTACCTCTGACATTTTTACCTCTGACATTTTTACCTCTGACATTTTCTCCTCTGACATTTTTACCTTGCACCACGGCTTCAACAGCACAGCCACAAATGACATTTGTCTGCAGCAACTATAACAGGATCGCCTCTCTAGGATTGGACTGCATGTTTAGCAGGAGCTGCACACCAAGAAACTAACTAGTACAACTAGCGCAATATTCGATTGTCTTTTGAGACAGACGGATGACGAGGATACATGTATATAGCAGTTGGTGCAGGTCAGCAGGTGAGAGTTATGCTTTGCCGTGATTGTGTTGACGTAAGCATTAAATCCTTCACCTCCATAATATTATGCTCACAGTCTTTTTAATTCTGATTATCTTTGTTTTCAAAGTTGGCAATGATTAGAATTAACATATAAACATACAAGAATATATAAACACACAAAGGCATAACATCTATTTACGCTTTAATTTGGTTGACATTGTCTTCTGTTTAAAAATGTATTTATCGTCATCATAAGCAATTTTGGACCGACAGTCACTGTTCCTTCATGAAATACATTATAATTGTGTGTCCCATATATTACCCAGTACCATGGCACTAAGGACATATAGCATACGGTATATTGAAGTGATTAATTTTCTGATTTAATTTTTTTCTCCTGATCCTGGCTGTCATAAATTTATCTTGTTGGTAAACGTCCGTTTGTTTGTTTGTTTATTTGTTTTATTTTCCGTATAAAAAGACAACATGCTTTCAGTAAAACAACGAATAGAATAATGAATTACAAGATGAAATAAACGGCTGGATAGCCCATATTCAGCGGTATCGTTATGATGCCGCTGGTCTTCCATGGGGACCAGAAATGGTACAGTAAAACGATAAATATACATAAACAAACGACAAAGAACAATAGCAAAACATAAATTCCCAAGGAAAATATATTAAGAAATTAAATATCCAGGACAGACAGTAGAGAAACGAAACTAGTATTATAGAAACAGAATCGTGTGAAGTAAACTACTAATAAATGCAATCTCTCGGTCTCGGTCTTAATATGTGGTTCACATAATGTGGTCTGTCTCGATAGACAATGGAGTTTGCGCCTATTGTCTGCTTCGTAGTTTACCTGCACCTCCAGGGCCCGTTTCTCGAAACCAACGACAAGACAGTCATAACTTTATCCGCCAACTACGGAGATGTCTCTGATCTTCCTAAGCCGTTTCACGAAGAGCTTACTAGCTAGACATCTCGTGAAATCGATACTATCGGCGAGAAGAGGAGCCAAGACATAGCCTTAGTCGCAATTCCACCGCATTAAAAAAAAGGTAATTTTAGGAAAACTGCAATTATTTAAATAAATTAGGACTAAAAAGATTGAAAATGGTACCAGAGGATAAGACATGCAATATACTTCAAAATTTGAGTAGATTATACCATAGAATTACTTGTAAAATATAATTGTGAGTATTTCATTTCATGACCGATGAATCAGTTTTGTTTTTAGATGGGTACCCCGGATATTTTCATTTGATAGTTTATAAAAATACACCCTTATATTATTCTTAGTAAAAATACGATGTTATGAAAGTTTTGTCCAATGTTTTAGGCGTCAGCACAATATTGAAATGACAAAACTTTAATATTCCAAACGTTAAAACACATATTTTAAACTATTAATTTTACACATTTGAAGATAGAATTTATCTCAAAATTAATATGGGTCTGAAAACTAGAGAATACACTTCTGACTATGGCTTGCCTGCCGTGGCAGATTACCCATCCCTTCGAGGATTTTACAATGTGGAAATAAACGCGTATAATCAGTTTAGTTTAGTGGAAAAGCCATAGATATAAACATGGCATATTTTCATAAGATTTACAAATTAAAAAAAAAATGTTTTGAAGGATTATAGCTGGAGGATTTCTTGTCCTTTTTTGCCAGCCAAAGTCTACCCAATAAATGACATGTGATGGCGCTGCCCATCGACTAAAAAGTTATTACAGAGATATGACGGTGTCGGAGGCGTCATAACTACTTAGTCAGGATGTTGTCCTTGATCTTGGCAGAGAGGGCTTCGTGAAACACGTAGCGGACAAGTAGCTTACTAACGCTGATTTAGTCAAGAAGTTAGACTTATGACGGTTTCGAGAAACGGGCCCCAGCCGTTTTTTATATTTGAAAATCTTATGAAAATATGCCATGTTTATATTTAAGGCTTTTTCCACATAACTAAACTGATTATACGCGTTCATTTCCACGTTGTAAAATCCTCGAAGGGATGGGTAATCTGCCACGGCAGGCAAGCCATAGTCAGAAGTGTATTCTCTAGTTTTCAGACACATATCAATTTCGAGATAAATTCTATCTTCAAATATGTAAACTGAATAGTTTAAAACATGTGTTTTAACGTTTGGAATGTTGAAGTTTTGTCATTTCAATATTGTGCTGACGCCTAAAACATTGGAAAAAACTTTCATAACATCGTATTTTTACCAAGAACTATCAAATGAAAATATCCGGGGGTACCCATCTAAAAAAATAAACTGATTCATCGGTCATGAAATGAAATACTCACAATTATATTTTACAAGTAATTCTATGGTATAATCTACTCAAATTTTGAAGTATATTGCATCTCTTATCCTCTGGTACCATTTTCAATCTTTTTTAGTCCTAATTCATTTAAATAATTGCAGTTTTCCTAAAATTACTTTTTTTTAATCCGGTGGAATTGTGACTAAGGCTATATCTTGGCTCCTCTTCTCGCCGATAGTATCGATTTCACGAGATGTCTAGCTAGTAAGCTCTTCGTGAAACGGTTTAGGAAGATCAGAGACATCTCCGTAGTTGGCGGATAAAGTTATGACTGTCTTGTCGATGGTTTCGAGAAACGGGCCCCAGCTGTGGCTGTACAGTACTATTCCTGAAAGATCAACGCACTTTCTGGCAGTTGGTGAAGGTGAAGGTTATGCTTTGCTGTGATGGTGCTAACGTTAGCATTTCATGTCTGTGTTTTCCTTTTTCCTTCCATTTTCCACTCTCTTCCTCTCGCTCCTTTGCACACCCATCTAAACATGTTGCCTTATGTTAAGATTTCTTGCCAGGGTCCCATTTGCTGGGGTCAATGTCAAAAGATTTCATGTCATGTCCCGGCCTCTGGCAGGCATCGTGGAACCGTGAGAATGGTCGCCGAACATCTAGGCTTGGTGTCTCTAGCTATAAAGCTCCCCCTGGAGGATATCTTTCAACTTCAGGCAATCATCAGTTACTGTAATGTTTGATGTAGAAGGAAACATGTGAGACAATATCTTGGACTTGCCTCTTTATATATAGGCATTAAAGAATGTTGCAACGTATTCACTGAACATATCAGAAATATATTGATAGATACATGTAAATGGCACAAGCATCCCTATTCCTCTTAGAATAATACATATAACAATTACATAGAAATTAAAGTGCAGATTTAAAGGTTACAGATGTGTACGAATATTAATATACTACCTATTCATAAACCAACCGCGTTATGACTTCAATAAAACTGATTTCAAAATCTGATTTCACTGAAAACCTAATATTTATGATAATATTTTCTATTCATTTATCTATCGTTTTATTATTTGTTAGTGCTTTTATTGATATATATACAGTCATTTGATTCATAATTTCATTTATTTATTTATATATCTCCATTATGTTTTTAAAATTCTCTACAATAAAACTACACAGAGGAGGCATACAACAAAATATCAAAAGGTTTGTTATGTTGATTTACAGTATTCAAACATGCGGGTCATGATTTTCTGACTCAAATGGCATGCATAGCACAATAATATATTTCACACATCCTTCGGAATTTGTGAAAAGGAGGTATCGACGGAACAAAGAAATGTGATGGGCCTTGCTGTGAATCTAGTGAATATTAATTAAGAGTGGTAAATTATATTAATTTGTTTGTATTTTTTAAGATGGATGGGGTACTTAGGGTAGCTAATGTATTCACAATGAATCAGTCTCAAGGGTAAAAATAATAAACATGATTGGGGGAGGGAGTGGGAGGGGTGTTAACGCATACAGAGTAAAACTATAAAACAATCTGAAACTTACTGTGAATCTGAGTATTCAAGCATGCAAGTTAGATGAGGCTTGTGCTCGATAATTAGGAGCAGCCTGCAAGGCTAAAGTGTTAACAGTGCATCTCATACCTTGTGCAGAAAATCCCTGCTGCAAAGGAGAGAAGGTACAAGTCAAAAATAGAATATGGACAGATCTTGCGGTGAAATACATAAGATTCACACATGCTAGTTAACTTAAATATCAATAAATCCTGCTGCTGTAAATCTTATGGACAGTATCCAGACGGAGAACTTAGATTTGCTCTTTTACTGCAAAGACTGGACTGAAAAATAGGAGTATATATTAATACATTGAGTGGGAAGATCCCTGTTGTAATAGATCGGTTTACTAACATTCAGTTTTATGGATGTTCCTTTCCTGGGGACCTAGTGACGAGTTATTCCATTAACCTGTTATCGATGAATGAACTACAATACTCGGAATCCAGTCTGCATATATTACTTGTTGCTATGTCGGGCAAGCCTCGGACAAGCTTTCAGGTCGTCAAGAACAACCTTTGTTTAAAAATTATGCATAAAATTTGAATATGTTAGTAAACAGGTCTGTTGAGAGAGAGAGAGAGAGAGAGAGAAGGGGAGAGAAAGAAAGTCATCACATTAATATAAGACAGTTATGAAGATATCTTCAATGGAAACTGTTTCAACTAAAGGATATTTATTCCTAATAAAAAAATGTGAATTTAGCCATCTCATGCATGTTTATGAAAAGCAAAATTTAAATGTTAATAACATGTTATATGTCATTCGGTTACCAAGCAATGACTTGAGCAGAACTGGACATTATTTTTTCTCTCCAAAATACAGGGGGGGGGCCTATGGCTGTACCCTACCATTGAACAAAAATAGGTATGGTTATAGATAGGATGAACATTTCAAAGATGGGGGTATGAATATTACATTTTATACGAAAAAAGTCATGTAAATGGGGAAAATCATCATGGAAAAATTAAGAGAAACCAAACTAAGAGAATACGTGTCTAAAGACAAAATGCATCAATAGAAATTCTACCGTATACAATTATACCATTATACAGTCATATAAATATCAGTTGAATGTATCTTGAGTGATAATACATACAACATTGGAAGGGAGATACGGTTTTAAACTAAACATTGAAGACATCTTACTCTGAATTAAATATATTGTAAGGACTTAGAACCATCAATATGAGAGGAAATGCTCACTTCAAGAAGAGAATGCAAAATACCACTACGGCTAATGTTTTTTATCTAAAAAACAATAAAAGGACTTTCTGGTGTCATGGAATCCTGAGAAATTAATGCCAAGCCCTACCCGACTGGGAGTGCCCTTCAACAATAGATAAAAGGCCATGGTCCCATAGACTGATCATTCAAGCCAGGTATTAGCTATAGGCACTACCCAACCCATACCAATATGGCTAAAATAGTTCACACAACAAATGAAATAGGAAAAAAGAGAAAAAATAAAAAATGTTTTTCGAGTCATTATGTTCAGCCTTACAACATAAACAACATTAAGCCTGAATTCACGATATTTGGTTTTAAAAACCTACAAATAAACCATTAACAACATTGTTAATATCAGAGTAAAAACATACAAACATGGAAATATATGCTGTCATGGACTTCAGGGAAAAGTAACCTAAAACCATTCCCCATCCCCCAAAATAGCACTGGACTGGGCGTGGGTTCATCATTCACAGGTCCAGGGGCGTAGACAACGGGGGATGAGGGGATGCATCCCCACCTCACAAGGTGGGGGGGGGGATGGCATGTACAATCATCCCCCCCCCCAGGTTTTGGGGAATAATATTTGCTTACTTAATAAGTCATAATGATGATAATAATAGTAATAATAATAATGATAACAATTATAATATTAATAATAATAATAATTATGATGATGATAATAATAATCCTCATCATTATTGTAATCGTGTTTATTATTATTAGCCGCATTCACACGGTGAAAGCCAATTCAGACGGTAAAAAAAAGAAAATCTTACAAGTATTTTGTGGTTATCTTGTGGTTTGGAAACCACAAGATAACCACAAGATTAATCGCGCATATTTTGCAGTGCGCGCAATCTCGTGGTGTGGAAACCAAAAGATAACCACGAGTTTTGCGTGTTCAAATGGGGCAAACCACAAGATAACCACAAGATACCTCTAAGATTGCAAACCACAAGATAACCACAAGATAACCACAAGATTGGCTTTTAATTTTTATTTTTTGGGGTAAATAATGCCCTAATTTGAAACGATGCAATGCCGTTATGGTTCCGATTTCTTCACAAACTTACAAAGCAGTATTGTTACTCCATGGATCATAGTGATACTGTTTATGTTTTTTTATCTGTATGTTAATGAGCCGCCAGCCAATATCCATCTATGGATACTATGCCTGTTTCTTTGAGGTAAAAAAGCATAGTATGTACGTATTCATTATGCTTTATATTATAATGAACAGACATATTGTTCAAAGTTTAATCGTTATTTGTTTGTTGTTTATGTGTTCTATTCACAAATGGCCACAGAGGCTGTTTTCATTCATAACCACATACCCCTATCAAGACAACAAAGACTATACCTGCGTGTACACAGTTGACATTGGTTTTTTCTGAAGAGGTGTAACAGCAAAATTCACAGAGATAAATAAATACGTAGTGTGGTTCAATATGCAATACTATGTGTCAGTCCATTCTGTATTCGTATGCCACGGTGTGTAGATCTTGTCGATGTATGTCTGTCCATTCAAGGCGTAGTATGTGAGTGTGTGTGTGTGTGTGTGTGTGAGTGTGTGTGTGAGGGTGTGTGAGTATGTGTGTGTGTGTGTGAGTATGTGTGTGTGTGCGTGCACGCTTGTGTGTGTTATTTTACCTCATTAAGTATGCATCAGATTGCACGATTTCAAGTTCAAAATTGCAAAAGCTCCCTACCGTGGGAGGGGACACCCTCCCACACCCTCCCTCCGCTCGGTCGCTTCGCTCCCTCACTAGCGTTGGCAGCCCAGTCATCCCCCCCAGATGTACGAACCTGTCTACGCCACTGCACAGGTCACCATCTACCAGCCAGGCATTATCTGCACTCGAGGACAAAATAACACAGATACTCTTGTGGAATCGTAGCAGGGAGAGAAACCTATGCTTATTCAGCCCTACCACTAAAATAGCCTTTGACCGGGCATGCTGTTCACCTACAGTTTAAGAGACAGGATCCCCGTGGGCTCATCATTCACAAGTCACCATCTCCCAGCTAGGCATAACTTGCACTAAAGTTGGAATAAAACACAAGATATCATTGGTGTCATAAAACTCAGAAAAGTCTATGCTAAGCTCTACCACTAATATAGCCTTTGACTGGGAGTGCCGTTCACCCACAGTTTACTGGACAGGGCCCCGTGGGCTCATCATTCACAGGTCACCATCTCTCAGCCAGGCATTACTTGCACTTCATTTTTAATAAAACACATGATATCATTGGTTTAAAAACACTCATAGAAACATATCTGCTTAATCTTTCCATTTAAATAGCATTTGACTGGGCCGTTCACCGAAAGTTTGAGGGACAGAGCCCCGTAGGCTCATCATTCACAGGTCACATCTCCCAGCCAGGCGTTACCCACACTAAATTTTGAATAAAACACAAGATATCATGTTTTACTATTTTATTACACTAATGGAATCTAGAAAAACCTGTGCTAATTAAGCCCTAGAACTAAAATATCCATTGACTGGGTGTGCCGTTCACCCACAGTTTAAGGTACAGGGCCCCGTGGGCTCAACATCCACAGGTCACCATCTCCCAGTCAGGAATTACTAAGACTTGAGTTTGAATAAAATACAAGATATCATTGGTGTAATAAAACTCATAGAATCATATATATCTTAATAAACCTTTCCATTAAATAGCCTTTGGCTGGGCGTGCCGTTCACCCACAGTTTAATGGACAGGGCCCCGTGGGCTCATTATTCACAGGTCACCATCTCCCAGCCAGGCATTACTTGCACTTCATTTTTAATAAAACACATGATATCATTGGTTTAATAACACTCATAGAAACATATCTGCTTAATCTTCATTTCCAGTAAAAAAGAATCCCCCACCCGGGAGCGCCGCCTCTGATCGAGTTCAGAGGAAATGATGGACTCGCTGGTAGAAGTAGGGTCCGAAGCAAGGCCCGAAACCGGGCCTGAAACTGGGCTCTTCTTCAAGAAGGTCATTGAAGATTGCAATGTGGTCACCCATCTTGGAAAAAAATGGCTCAAGAATTCCCGCTCTTTTTGAGTCGTATCAAGGTCGGAATTACTCGTATGAAGATCGTAACAACTCGTATTAACTCGATCTCAATCTTAATGCACTCTGTTAAACTCGAGTCACGATCGGGAACACTCGAGCAATACGCGGCACTACTCGTGGTTTGCTCGTTGTTCCTCGTGCTGTATGAAGTCACGTTAATTTTGAACCATTAGGCCGCCAATATACATGTTTTGATTACGATTTTTACGCATTTTGTAGATACCTAGATGAAAAATTGAAGTGTTATCAATCGCATTCCCGTGTATTCATTTTTCCCGAATTAAATATCGAAGGTCCAAAATCATGATGGTCAACTTATTTATATCTTTTAATATCTTTTTCAAGATAAAGACACTAATAAGTTTCATAGAACTTACTCACTTTAAATAAGTTTTAGCACACGCCCTCATATCTATGATAATCGGGATATAGAATGAAAGGCGTTTCCTTTTTTTGAAAGTTTTCTTTGTTTTTATTGTGCATCCAATATTTTGACTAACATGAAGCTGATGGAAAACATTCCAAAATGTCCCAACACGTTTAAAAATACCGTCCATTTTAATTATACTGAGCCCTTTATTTGACAGTGACTAATATAAGGGATACTAAGTCTTAGATGTGTCGTGTTGTAACTTAAGTTACTTTGAATGCTTATAATGAACGTATTCCATGCTTGTATTCATTTCGATAAACATAAAGCTTGTCATTCCTTGAAGTATAACTGCATATAATCCGAGTCTGATGGTATGATGTTGTTTAGTGACGTAAGATTCAGTAGCGTAGCGGGGGTAGCCCCGGCGCCACTTTTTAGAGGGGCTCCAAATTAACAGTGACAAAGAAAAAAGAATAATGAAAATTGGTAGGCATATTGGTTAAACCAGGGTCTCACCTCCATGGTTTAAACTGATACAGTTTTAGTCATGAATACGAAATTCATCCTCCATAAGGGTTTCTAGGACGGTTTCTATATCGAAAATCGAGCTTCATTGACAAATTCGCCCCCTGGGCACCGCCATTGTTGCGCCCTCCGTGTGGGAGAAGGGTGCCACTTTTTCCTGGGACACCAAAAATGTGTTATATTAATGGGTCATGTTTTGAAAATCTAATGTACATTCACCTTAAAAATTGTCAACGGAAACCAAAAATCTTTGGAAAATAAGTTAATTTCGGTCAAAACGTGACCCAAAATCGTGCGGTTGGTCTTTCAATGAGCTTTAGGAGCTTATCTACATGTTGACTAAAATTATTCACCAAATTGCATGAATCCAATTTCAAAAATACAGTTAGTGATGCTTTGGATTTTGTCTCGTAGAACCTTGGGGTGCATGTTATGGTCATATGGAGAAATGGAAAAGAAGGCACTTTTCAGAAGGGAAAGGACAGTTATTAGAAAAGAAAAGGTGCACGTGTCAAAGTAAAAACGGCAATCATCAGAGGTGAAAATAGGGCACCTTTGCACCTGAAAAGGGACACTCAACAGAGAAGAAAAAGGGCACTTGTGAGAATGGAAATGGTGAAAGAAAAGGGCACTTATCAGATTTTAATAGGGGCATTTTGAAAAGGGGAAGGGGCTCATATAAAACAGGAAAGGGTGCACTGATCTGAAGGAATTATGGTACTTATTAGAAAGGAAAAGGGGCACGTGTCAAAATAGAAGGGGCATTTATCAAAGGTGAAAAGTGGCATTTAAGAGAAAGGGAAGGGGGATTCTTATTACAAAGGGAAAAGGCACTTATCAGAAGGAAAAATTGCACTAATTAAAAATGAAAAGGGGCACGAGTCAAATTAAAAATGGGCAAAAATATCAGAGGTGAAAAGGGTAATTTCTCGCACCTGAAAAGAGGCACTTGTCAAAGTAAAACGTGTACCTGTCAGATTTGAATAGGGGCAATTATCAGAGGTGAAGGGGGCACTTTTCAGAGGAAACTTAAGTGAAACTTAATTTTTGGGGCACTTCAAAGCCTAAACAATGTGTTGTAGCATTAACTCTTACTAATGATTTATAATTAAATTATTTTTTTCTTCAAAATCTCCTACAAAATTCTGAGGAGAAGACAGTGCCCTTCCTCAGTTTGCCCTCGCGAACGGCTTGCAGTTAAATGTTTGGCATGTAGGTTTTATATCAACTGTGTATAAAGTGGAGTATAGACCGTTATAATAAAGGAGGCCAGCTGATCGGGATATGACAGAATAGCCGCCCGTCCTATCCTCGAAATAGAGTTGATAAAAACATTTCTTTCCATCCAAGAGACACGCCACGTAGGTTTATATGGGTGGAAATTAAAATACCGAAGAAAAAAATCAAGCCATTGAAATACGATTCAGTATAATTGCGAAACCATAGTAGGCCCTAAAATACCTACCGAAATCTACGCTTGATGATAAAGATATACACATGATAGAACTATCGGTATCATTACAAAGTATGGGTGTCGTGTTCAAAAAGCGTGGAAAAGAATCGTTCTTATCTTTGTTTATTTTTCCATCTTTTTTATTTTTCCTTTTTTCCCTCTTTTTTCTTTCTTTTCTTTTCTTCCTCCCTCTAATTTCTCCATTTTCTGTTTGTTTTTGGTCTTTGAACATTTTTGGGGACGGCCGCAGCTCAAGCCCCCTCCTCCTCCTAGCCTATTAACAGTGACAGTTGTAACAAATGCATATTAAACAATTATCCCCCCCCCCGCCCCCGAAGAGATCTGCAGTGGCACATGCACGCATACACAGTCAAATAATGGAACTTCGAATATTCCCCCGCCCCCCGCAAAATCCCTATAGGAGGGAACTCTCTTTGGAGCTCTATATATGGAATGATTGACTGACCAAAATCTTTTTAAATGTAAAATAAAATGTATCTATACATGTACATGAATCTCTTTCAACTGGTTATCCACAACTAGATTGAAATCATAGAAATGAAGAGCGCCACCTGATGATAAGTTCTTCACAACGTTTTGACTTTTGTGAAGTGGGTGGACTCAAATCTATTGAGTAGCTATGCCTTACCTTTTTATTACATTTCTTTTTACTTCAAATTATGTATAAGAAGATATACATTCAGTATATGGTAATTCATAATACATGCCATTTTGTAATGTTAGATCGGAAAAAATGCAGTTATCTGCAGAGCCAAAATGCCTGTTGATGGGATCATATGGTGGTGTGGAGATGTGCAGATAGACAGAGCAGGTAGGTGATCTTCCCTGGACAGAGGAAATTGCCCTGTCCGGAGTTTCGGCTTGCCAACGAGACAATATTGAACTTCATCTGCTACAGAATTGCAGAAACGCAGATCATTGAAATTAAGAAGAGTCGCGTTAGATGAATTAAATTTTAAGATTAATCGTCACGAAGAAGCTGATTTTTGTGAATTTTCTTGAGTTTTGAACAGTAAAGCAGTGTTTGAGATATTTGAGAATCGACAGGTGTGTTACACCCACAAATGTAATAACGCCCACAAATGTAATAACACTTTACCCACAAATGTTATAACACCTACAAATGTAATAATACTTTACCCACAAATGTAATAATTTCAATTTAATGTAATAACCACTTTACCCACAAATGTAATAATTTTGAATCACCCACAAATGTAATAATGACTTTACCCACAAATGTAATAAATTTGAAGGGATATTTTGTCGAATTTGTTCAAAACTAAAACCCTGTAATAAAGCATGGGTATAGCGCGCAGTCTTTACTCCAGACCCGGTTATTTCAAAAATTTTAAAAATCTTCAAAACTAAGACCCCATAATCCTTTTCCTGTGGAATACTTCTTCTTCTTCTTCTTGATTTGATTTTGTTTGGCAATTAGTCACAGTTGACTATTTTTGCCACACACTATTTTATGAAGTTTTTATTCACATATTATATACATGCGTACAATTACATGTCATAAATGACTATTTTTAGAAAATTTCCCCCTCCATCCCCCTTGCTTGAGAATCGAGCGTAGTCTTTCCTCCAGACCCGGTCATTTCAAAAATAAAAACAATAAAAACAAAAAAAAAAATTCAAATCTAAGACCCAACAATCCTCCAAACTAAGACCCTGTAATAAAGCATGGGTTTAAAGCGTTGTCTTTACTCCACACCCGGTTATTTCAAAAATAAAATAAAACAAAACAAAACAAAACATTAACTTTAAAACTAAGTCTCCACCATCTTCCAAACTATAAAACCCTGTGATAAAGCATGGGTTTAGAGCGTAGTCTTTACTCCAGACCCGTTTAATTAAAAAAAATCTTCAAAACTAAGACCCCATCATCTTATTCATGTGGAATAACATGAGTATTGAACGTAGTCTTTCCTCTATACTCGGTTATTTTAAAAAACAAAACAAAACAAAAACAAAAACAAAAATTTAAAATTAAGACCCACCATCTTCCAAACTAAGATCCTGTAATAAAGCATCCTATCCTAGGTACTAGACTGCCAACAGCCGGTGCTTTTGATTTCTACAATATCTTCTGGTCTTTCCGGATATTGTACTAAAATGAAGTAATTGATATATCTGCCTGATTTAAGTGCTCAATATTAAGAACGTCTCCGTCACAGTTTTGTTTATTGCTGTGATTTGTTGTAACTTTAGTGTTCTGACACTGCTCATTCAAACCATGGAGCTACAACCACGAGAGAGGGGACTCCCCCCGAAAGAAATGTCAGACATAATCCCTAATCGAGAATCTAGGACACCTACCCCTGCCAACTACCCCCGGACAACTACCCCCGAATAACCACCCTCTAGGACTACTACCCCCTAGGACAATTACCCCCTAGGACATCCACCCTCTAGGACAACTACCCCCAGCTAACTACCCCTAGAATGATAACCCCCAGCTAACTACCCTGGACATCTACCCCGGATAATACCCCGGACATCTACCCCAAGTCAAGTACCCCCGGACATCTATCCCCGGGCAACTACCCCCAGACATCTACCCCGACAAATACCCCGGACATCTACCCCCAGCCAACTACCCCCTGGACATCTACCCCCAATCCAGCTATCCTTTCCAACTACCCCCAGCCAACTACCCCCACCCTGAAAACTACCCCGGACATCTACCCCATCCAACTACCCCCGGCAACTACCCCAACTACCTTAATTTGCTTGGGGTAGATGTCCGGGGTAGTTGGAGGGGAGTGTCCAGGGGGTAGTTGGATGGGGTTAGATGTCGGGGTAGATGTCCGGCGGTAGATGTCCGGGGAGGGGGTAGTTGACTGGGGTAGATGTCCGGGGGGTTAGCTAGGTGGTAGTTAGCTATACCCATGCTTTATTACAGGGTTTTAGTTTTGAACAAATTCGACAAAATATCACTTCAAATTTATTACATTTGTGGGTAAAGTTATTATTACATTTGTGGGTGATTCAAAATTATTACATTTGTGGGTAAAGTGGTTATTACATTTGTGGGTGAAATTATTACATTTGTGGGTAAAGTGTTATTACATTTGTGGGTGTTATTACATTTGTGGGTAAAGTGTTATTACATTTGTGGGCGTTTTACATTTGTGGGCGTTATTACATTTTGTGGGTGTAACAAGGTGTCTTAATTTTCTTATTACACACCCAGGACCCCGTTTCTCGAAACCGTCATAAGTCCTACTTCTTGACTAAATCAGCGTTAGTAAGCTACTTGTCCGCTGAAGATATCTTCGTACGTAGCTGTCTTATTTTAATGTGTTAAGTATTCATGCAGTAACAAGATGACCCCCCCCCCTTCTCTCTCTCTCTCTCTCTCACCCTCTAAATTACAACAGGGATCTTCCCACTCTGTGTCTACTTTCATTTTTCAGTCTAGTCTTTGCAGTAAAAGAGCAAATCTAAGTTCCACGTCTGGATACTGTCCATAAGATTCACAGCAGGATTTAGCATGTGTGAATCTGTGAATCTGAATGTGTGATACTGTCCATCAGATTCACAGTAATTTCATATTATTTTATATTTTTACTCTGTACGCATTAATACCCCCTCTCTCCCCCCCCCCATCATGTTTATTATTTTTTCCTTGAGACTGATTCATTGTGAATACATTAGCTACCCTAAGAACCCCATCCATCTTTAAAAATACAAAAAATAATATAATTTACCATTCTTAATTAGTATTCACTAGATTCACAGCAATTAAGACCCATGACATTTCTTTGTTCCGTCGAGACCTCCTTTCCACAAATTCCGAAGGATGTGTGAAATATATTATTGTGTTATGCATGCCATTTGAGTCAGAAAATCATGACCCGCATGTTTGAATACTGTATACCAACATAACAAACATTATGATATTTTGTTGTATGCCTCCTTTGTGTAGTTTTATTGTAGAGAATTGTAAAACATAATAGAGATATATAAATAAATAAATGAAATTATGAATCAAATGACTGTAAATAGATCAATAAAAGCACTAACAAATAATAAACGATAGATAAATGAATAGAAAAATGTTATCATAAATATTAGGTTTTCAGTGAAATCAGTTTTATTGAAGTCATAACGCGATTGGTTTATGAATACCTAGTATACAAATATTCGTACACATCTGTAACCTTTAAATCTGCACTTCATCGATTTCTCTACTTGTAGCTTTTAATTTCTATGTATTATTCTAAGAGGAATAGGGATGCTTGTACCATTTACATGTAGCAATATATTTCTGATATGTTCAGTGAATACATTGCAACATTCTTAAATGCCTATATATATAAAGAGGCAAGTCCAAGATATTGTCTCACATGTTTCCTTCTACATCAAACATTACAAAAACTGATGATTGCCTGAAGTTGAAAGATATCCTCTAGGGGCGAGCTTTATAGCTATAGACACCAGGCCTAGCTGTTTGGCGACCATTCTCACGGTTCCACGATGCCTGCCAGAGGGACATGACATGAAATCTTTTGACATTGACCCCAGCAAATGGGACCCCTGGCAAGAAATCTTAACATAAGGCAACATGTTCAGATGGGTGTGCAAAGGAGCGAGAAGAAGAGAGTGGAAAATGGAAGGAAAAGGAAAACACAGACATGAAATGCTAACGTTAGCACCATCACAGCAAAGCATAACCTTCACCAACTGCCAGAAAGTGCGTTGATCTTTCAGGAATAGGACTGTTCAGCCACAGCAGGAGGTGCAGGTAAACTACAATGCAGACAATAGGCGCAAACTCCATTGTCTCTCGAGACAGACCACATAATGTGAACCACATATTAAGACCTTAGTGACCCTATAGAGCATGTCGAGAGATTGCATTTATTTGTAGTTTTCTTCACACGATTCTGTTTCTATAATACTAGTTTCGTTTCTTTACTGTCTGTCCTCGATATTTAATTTCTGACTATATTTTACTTGGGAATTTATGTTTTGCCATTGTTCTTTGTCGTTTGTTTATGTATATTGTATTGTTTCACTGTAGGCCTACCATTTCTGGTCCCCATGCAAGACCAGCGGCATCATAACGACACTGCTGCATATGGGCTATCCAGCCGTTTATTTTATCTTGTAATTCATTATTCTATTCGTTATTGTTTTACTGAATGTATTTTGTCTTTTTATACGGAAAATAAAACAAATAAACAAACTGACGTTTGCCAACAAGATAGATTTATGACAGCCAGGATCAGAAGAAAAAAATTAAATCAGAAAATTAATCACTTCAATATACCGTATGCTATCCTTAGTGTCAATCCAAAATTGCTTATGATGACGATAAATACATTTTTAAACAGAAGACAATGTCAAACAAATTAAAGCGTAAATAGATGTTATGCCTTTGTGTGTTTATGTATGATTGTATGTTTATATGTTAACTCTAATCATTGCCAACTTTGAAAACAAAGATATTCAGAATTAAATAGACTGTGAGAATAATAATTATTATGGAGGTGAAGGATTTAATGCTTTCGTCGATCAGCACAATCACGGCAAAGCATATAAATCTCTCCTGCTGACCTGCTCCAGCTGCTATATACATGTAGGCCTATCCTCGGCATCTGTCTGTCTCAAAATACAATATAATATCGCGCTAGTTGTACTAGTTAGTTTCTTGGTGTGCAGCTCCTGCTATGTTGCTCCAGACAAATGTCATTTGTGACTGTGCTGTTGAAGCCGTAGCTAGCTGCCGTCTTTTTTGTCTTTTCTCCTCCCACTGTTCTACTCTCCTCTGATCACTCCTCCGTATACCAGGGGGGCATTTCATCAACATTTGTCCACCGACAACTGTCAGGGCCGACTAAATTTGAGTAAAACCTTTTGCATCTGCAATTTTATCAATTTTCAGACGTGGATGTTGATTTAGTTGCTTAGTAACACAGATTCCTTGCTCATAAGAGAGACGCAATCAAAAACAAATAAAAACAAAATAAAACTGAAATGCTCATTCTAAAATGAGGAGAAAAAATAATCTGTAATAAAGTAACCATGTGCAGTTTTAGATTTATATTTGAACTGTATTGTCTTATGACATTAAGAATAAATTTGTTCTCTGACATTGACCTTGTTTTGTCCTTGTACAAATGCAATCTAAGCTTTGACAATGGTAAACAATGTAAGAGTGATAGTTTAGCTCAATGCTAGGGAACTTTATATGACAATTATTGTGCACGTTTTATGCCTGCTCTAAAATCTGAGATTCATGATCTTTGAAATATCGACCTGAAATCAAGTCAAATCATGTAACAGATAATGCAACATGAAATCAGAGCATTTGATGATCATTCAATGCTCCAAATACTATATTTCATGATTACTATTGTGATACATGTATATAAATGTAATTTCACAGATTTTAATACATGAGCTTGTATCATGGAAATGGTATATCCTGTCATTAAAGGTAGCCTAATACAACGTTTTGGTATGGGGACATGAATTTGGTTCAAATGAACATATTGGAAGCAAATGCAATTTTACAATATTCAATGATCGTTGTCGCGGTTGAAATCGAGTCTAAAGTGATGAAATTGTAGATAATAAACTTTTCATGTTGTATAGCTCCCTCTCAAGACTGATGTTACTTCAGCTTTAAAACAATATTCCTTGACTACAATCGACCGATTTGCTATTCCCGTTTGGAAACTATATATAAGAACTGCATATTCTGAAATTTTCATGGTCGCAGCCTTAGGCGCTATTTGAAATATTTGAAATTTACCGGGAGCACCGGTAAATTTTGATTATTTAATTTCTCGAAAGCAAAAATGTTTTAGGGGCATTGAAATATATCAAAATTAAAAAGATTACTACCCATCCAATTTTCAGAACTTTAGTGTACTCTGCATTACCTTTAAGTACGAGTGTTTGTGTGATCACCTACCTCTGCCACATCTACTATAAACTCAACTGCCTCTACCTGTACTACTATTACCACATTTGCTACCCCTACTGCATCTAATACCTCTACTACTTCTATTGCCTCTATCAGTTGCTGTAAGGAGGATTGCTGGACTAACTACCTTCTTCAAAGCTCATGAAGGGTACCTCTCAGTTCCAGTGCGAGACCTGCTCCACCCTGTTTTTCGTTCAACCAGGAGATCACACAATCATTAAGATTACTTCTCTCTATACTACCTCCCTCCGCTACCGTCTTCCACTACCTCTACTATACATGTATATCATATATTACCATCTTCCACTACGTCTACCATTTCTACCATCTCCGATTACCTCCACCATTTCTACCGTACGTACGCGTCTTCCACTCAGGGGTGGCGGAGCGTCTTCCAAAGTGTGTGTGTGTGTGGGGGGCGCACCAACAAAAGGGGCACTTTCTGGAGATAAAAAGGGCACCTACAAAGGGAAACCTCAAAGTGAACATACACCATTTTTAGACATTGGTATATCATCGTCATGATAGTGATTACACTACCAGGGATAACATCAATATTTGGTCTGATTTATAAATTCACATCTAATTTCATCTGTAATCCTTCTTGACTCCCAATACAAACAAATAACACAATAATACACTTTAATTATTGTGGGATAGCCTGACGACGACTACTGGGACTCTGGACAGTGGCGGATCCAGGGGCCGGGCCCCTCCCTAGAAAAAAACAGGTAAAAACACCCTTTTTTGAAAAAAAAGTTGGGCCCCTCCTGGCGCCCAAGAGGGGGTGGTGGTGGAAAAATTACCCTTCCCGGAGGGAAAAAAAATTTTCGGGCGCCAAAAAAAAAAAATTTGCTCACTACCCCTGGCGCCCAAGGGGGGGTGGTGGAAAAAAATTACCCTTCCCGGAGAAAACATTTTCGGGTGCCAAAATTTTTTTTTGTGCTCACTACCCCAACTGAGCGAAAAATCGACCGGCACGATTTTCAAATTTTCGCACGAAGTGGGCCCCTTTTTAGGCCCCCTCCCTTGCCGCCGGCTGGATCCGCCCCTGACTCTGGAAGCCGGCCGTTTATTTCGTATGAATGTTTAACAAACTGTCGTCGTTTCCTTCTGGAAACTGGCCGCACATGACCCAGTGTTAAAAACCACAGGGAAAACTCAACGAGAATAAAAACTCTGAAAACCACATCGCACTTTCATTGTAACTAACAGTTGTCTTGTTGCCTACGCAAATTACATTCCATCGGGACAACGGCCCCGGACCTAACATAAGTATGCATTCATTAACGATACAAAGATTTGTCTGCTATACATTCGTACCGCAGACAAAAAATATTGCTCTCTTTACGTGGAACAAGATACTGCTTAAACAACATACTTTGCAGTTGGGTGTGATGGTCTGAATATTAATTTTTAAGCGAGCGAAGCGAGCTTGCAATTTTAAAGATTTTTGAGGTCGCGGTGCAAAAATTTACATCTTAATAAAGAGTACAAAAAACAAACCCTGATGAGTTTTAAGCACAATCTAATGATGAAAGAGGGAAAAGATCTTTTATAAGTAACATCTATAAATGCGAACGAGCGTAGCGAGCGAGCTTTAGGGCAAATTAAAGAAAAAGGTGCTCTAAGTCGCTTAAACAGTCGATTAAATCGAAGAAGCACCTCATTTACATCGGGCATAAAGTGTGAATTCAGTCTGCATCAGTCACCACTTGAGTAGCCTACTCTATTATGTTCCATGGCGTCCAAAGTTTTGCTTGGGCGTCCAAAGTTTTGCTGGTTGGTAAGAGAGTCCTGCATTATTATGATACTTTTATTATTCTTTATCTTCTTGACTATTATATGTGTCCCACCTTGCATCCTCTACTAGTTCTGGTGAGTTCACAAATTCTAATGCTGAAACACCGATGTGATCGATGATTCCATCATCCTGCAACAAGAGGTTGTTATGGGCGCTCACCATTTCTTCATCTATCGGGCAATAGTACGATCCGGCGGCAATACTCTGGGTCAGAAAATCTCGCCAAGCCTTGTGACTATACCGACACCTTGCATACTCACGAGCGCCATGGTTCCTGCTGATGGGTTTAGATCGTGGTCGAAACGACTCTGACATCAGTTTCTGGACTTCCTCGTCAGCCCAATCAATATCAGTTGCCATCGGGTACTGTCCTCTGTAACCTCCTCTTGGACGATAGTCCTCGTTTAGATGTTCTTCAAACTGCCGTCTCCTTATCTGGACGATGCCGTCGGTGGCTAGTTTTCTGAGACTGGGCCGTGAAAAGTGTTGGTTTTTGAGGGGCCAGCTTCATCATGACAATACCAAATGGGTGAGGAAGACAGTAGGCCAGGCGCATGTTGATCATCAGGGTTGACCTGCGTTTTTAATTTATCTGTTAAAAGAATGAATTCGGAAAATAAATGTCAGGAAATGACTGCTCTAAACTCGGATTCAGGCCAGTTTTTCTATAAAGGTGTAAGGACTTACTTCTTACGATGTACCCATTTAATTACCTGGGTCGAGACGGTCAAAATGAAGTATATTATCTTGCTAGAATGCATTTGGTTTCGCGGCAAGGCAGCTAAGATGTAACACATACAAACTTGATACGTCGTATGCTTATCTAAATGAAATTTATTTGAATGCCGCTTAAGTAGTCCTAACAAAGGGAGGGAGAATTACCAAAGGTCTTACTGAAATCTTTAATCATCTCTTACACATCTCTCAAACGGAACAATACTATATATTTAAGGACAAAAACGTAAAAGCATTTACCCCATCTTGTCTTTGCCTTTTTCAAGACATCAAATCTTCTAATTTTCGAGAGAAGATCGAAAAGAACATTAATGTTTTTCTCATCCAGGGCATCTCTCTCCAGAAGAACTTCTAAGAGATCCAGCGGTGAGCCTTGTGATTTAATCCTTTCCTTTACAGGTTTCGATTTGATGATGTCTGATGTAAGAAAGAGCATTTTATTGAGGTCATCACTGTTGAGGCCTTCTGCGACAGAGTACAACAAAGACCGAAGATTGTTTCTAACGCTATGTTGACGTCTGAGTAGAACAGGAGAATGATCCGCCATTTTCAGACCGAGGCGAGACTCATCATTCTGATCACATTTAGCATTCGACGTACGTCAAAACGATCATATTGAACCCTCAAAATATCCGCAAAGGATAAACGTCCCGACAGAAATTTATCCACCCTCACACTTTATCCCACAATAACCGGTTTTCAAACTTTATACAACAATGGTTCTGATGTACAAGCATAACGGTTTACCTGATGGTGTCCCTCAATAATGTACATGGCGAAAAAATGTTCTGTCGTATGGGTATGGATAATAAGCACCAACGATTGTGTCACATATAGCATTAAACGAACGAAAATGATACAGAACTTTTAAAATCTATCCTTTCTGAACACCGATGAAAAGGTATTAAGTTGACGTCCTTATCGTACGTGATCCTTTCTCAGACTTAAGCCTACAACAACCAGCATGACCAGTTTGCAAACTTCGAAAACAAAAGTTATTATATATATATATTACCATAACCGATGTACGTAGCAGTATACCACATTAGACAACGGAATGTTCTGTCCTTGTATTTTTCATTGTTAAGTTCCTTGTACAACGGTGACATTCTTTTTTTTCGGTGAGTCTTCATTGTGTATTTTTGAACGTGCAAAGATCACCGTCTGTCGCTGTTTGTCGGTGCATAACATCAGCTTTTCAGTCAGTCTAGCTTTTTTCTGTATTCTTTTATGTTTTGTTTTTAGGTGATAAAAGCAACACATTATTATGTACGTGACCGGACTGCTGTTTTTTTTAATGTTTTTTTTTTATAAATCGTAGAATGGCAAGTGAAGGTCGACGGATGAGGCTATGTGCAACGTTTGTACGACCACCTCATAATTATTCATGTTCTTAATGTTAGTAGTACAAATGTAATTTAGGATTTGGGTTAGGGTTCGGGTAACATTTGGGGTTTAGGATGTAGGGTTAATGTTAGCGTTATAGGATTAAGAGGGAGGGGGGGGTACTGGCAATATTCAGAACCTAAACGACATGGAAAGCAACTGACTCTCCCCCTTCCTGACTGGGTCACTGGCCGGGTCTCTTACGTGGAGAAGGGGAGGGGAGGGGAAGGGGTAGCAGGGATGTGTCTCTCCAGTTGGTAATAATGTACATCTTGGAAATAACTAGTTTTCTATCAATCTCTCCCTGTGCCTCTATCTTTGCCCCTCTCTGTCTCTCTGTCTCCTCTCTCCATTTCTTCCATTGTCTTTGTTATTGAATCCATTCGATGAAAGCTAGAGAGTCAAATTCCTATTCTCACGTATATATGACGGCGTTAAGGTAAAAGCATGCATAGTTTGTTGGGGATTTATGGGGGTCTTTTCAACTTTTTAAGCCTACAATAACCTTTCTCAAAGTATAAAATATCATGCAAGTGAGATTTTATATTATTCCATGGAAACGTATAAATGTGTATATTATGTAAGTGTATGTCTTTTGTGAAACGTGTTATTTATGTTCTTATCTATGTATATGCAAGAAGCATGTGCATGCATGTGCAAGTGTGTGTGCAAGTGCTTGGAGCGCTTATTAAATTATGATTTGTATATATATATGATATATATCGTAGTACATGGTTAAACAGTATACTACTAGTCAGGCGCGGATCCAGGATTTCTTAGGGGGCCAAATTTGAATTCATGCGAGCCAAATATTGGTACGTAATGGTGACCAGCAGTGGCGTAATAATGAGCAAAAACGTTGGGGGAGAACAAAAATCCGCATCACCACCACTCTTACATGCAGGCCCCGCTGAACGTTTTTCAAAGTGGGTGGGGGGGGGGGCTAAAGTATTTACGATCATGTAAAGCGTAGTGTAAATTGGCGTGTGGTCTAGGGGAAAACCCTGGCGGGGGTCAAGGGGCGGAGCCTCCGGAAGCTCAGGGGGTATGGGCATGTAAATACGGTCAGATGAGTATATTTTGATACCTTATTCATGACACTGGCAGGTCACAGATTGGCTTGGGGTCCAGGGGGCTGAGCCCCATGAAACTCAGGGATTTGAGGCATTTTATAACGGTCAGATAAGCATTTGGGGGCCCGCCTTAGGGCCCCTGGTGGGGTCGAGGGGGCGGAGCCCCCGGAAGCTCAGGGGTTCTAAATTCCGAAAGAAAATGTATATTTACACCTGTGTGGTCGAGGGGCTCCTTCTTCATGTTTTGTTCGGTAATTAATAAGGTTAGTTTCTGTAGGTGTCATCATGGTCATGTACGCTAACTCCCTCGAAACCCGCCCTAAACATGCATTGAGTTTTGTGAATCCTTATCAGCATACGTCGGCTCTTGCAGGAGCCGTAAGAGTTCATTATTCCTCGGCGATCATATCAAATAGTTATGTATCTGAGATGGCCAGATACTGTAAATCAATTACCATTTTCAATACAATCAATAACCATTTTCAATAGGATCAGCCTAAATATTTTATGTGTGAAAACAAGTCATTGTCGTACGTGATATAATAAAGATGTCGGGCTCGGTATTAAGTTTCGAAAAAGTAGCCTTTATTGACCTGTAATATGATAAGTACAATATGATTACAATTTACAACTTGTGTTTTACACCCTTCAGAACCAGAGCGATAAGACTGGTTGTTTACTATATCACTTTTACAAATTTATACGAAGCAGGTTCTTTAGAACAAACATGCCAAGAAAGACAACTACGATTAAAGTTGTATAGGCGGATACTCCACCCTCTCATACAAAATAGCGTGCAAAGAGCAACAACATGAAAATGGAAAGACACCTCAGGCCCGGGCCTGAGACACCTACTTGCGTTTCATGAGAGGCTGAAGTATCCAGGCCAGCTTTTAATACTTTTTTATTGAGTAAGTTTTGAAGAAGAACAAAAACGAGTACTCACTCTCCAATCGTATTGGTTATTGGGGAATTTGTAATGTCATCAAATATGCTTTTTCCTTTTAACACAATAATTGTTTTGCCACTCAATTCAGGCCTGACTAAATATATACTTTTTCGTAAGGCAACAGACAAGTTATTTTGTCATATAACTGATTAACAGTTAAAGATTTCCTATACTATAGTGCCTGGCCGTGCGTGTCCCATATTTGATCAGGTTTAGAAAGATTGTGGTTGACATGATTAAAAACAAAATTGGTTGGCTTGTACATATCTGTATTATTACTGTATAAAAGGTTAAACAAAAATAAAAGAATATTCGAGTATTCGACAAGGCGTTTCACACAGTAATTGCACCTGAAATTGCATCATGTGCATTATAAGTTCCAAACGCTTTCTTTCATACATATACACACAAAAAGTTCCAAAAGCTTGAATGCATACTATTTCACAAAATGTAATAAAACAATATGATTAATTCTAATGATACACTTACGTGCAAATGCATGATCATTTTGCGTTTCTTTCTGCCTGCAAAATAGTTTTCTTCTGCATTTTGTTTTGTTGCTGTTATGAGTTTATATTCATATTATTGTTATCAAACAGGAATAAATAAATAAATACATAAATACATTTGTACAATGATAGTTGTACAATGATGATAGAAGAAGCGATAAAAATCGCAACTGATCTTCCCTTCTTTTCCCCCTTTTCTTTTACTTCTTCCTCTTTATTTTCTTTCCCTTTCCTTTCCTTCCTTCTCTCTCTCTCTCTCTCTCTCTCTCTTTTTGCTGAGGGGGCTCCCCCATCCAAACGTTGTCGGCGGGATTAATCGCAAATGATCTCCCCTTCTTTTCACCCTTTTCTTTTCTTCTTCCTCTTTTTTGTTCCCTTTTATCTCTCCTCTTTCCCTTTCCCTTCCTTCTCTCTTTGTTTTGACGAAGGGGAGGGGAGAGGCAAGGGCCTTTGGCCCCCTCCCCGATCCACAACGTGTTAGCGGGAAAATCGCAACTGATATCCCCCTTCTTTTCTTTTCTTCTTCCTCTTTTTTTCCTTCCCTTTATCTCCTCTTTTCCTTTTTCTTTCCTTTCCTTCCTTCTCTTTTTTTTTGCTGGGAGGGGGCAACAGCCTGGGAGGCAAGGCCCTTTCGGCCCCCGATCTCCTTCTTTTCCCCTTTTCTTTTATTCTTCCTCTTCTTTCTTTCCCTTTCTCTTCCCTTTCCCTTTCCCTTCTCTTTTTTTGTTGTTTTTTTTGGGCGGGGGTAAGGCCCCCTCGGCCTCCCTGGATCCGCGCCTGCCTACTACATGGTTAACACACTCAGTCCATATTATCAAATCATTAAACTAAAGAGTCAAGGCTTGCACATCTTATATAAAAGCGGTATCAACCCTCATCAATCGCCCCTAATTCCGATGACTAGGAGTTTTTTTCCTGAGGGCATAGAACAGAAAAATAATGTCTCTGTCTTCCACGTGCCATAAGCCCCTATCACGTGTTGGCAAAGTTGGGTAAAATCAGTTTATAGTCATCTGGCTTATATGGAACTATTAAAGGTACTATGTCCCATTTGCAGGCCAAAAAAATGAAAAGGTTAAATTCCAACGGCATTTGAAAGACAATACTAATTTAGAACTTCCCTAAAAAAAAGGGGGCTTGAAAATGTCTTTAAGTGGGAAAATAACGACTATTAGTTGTCGAATCGACTTAGGAGCTATAGAGCCAGTAAGTAATAGTCTGATTTTTCAGACCATTGTACCGAATGGTCGTTGTTTTATGCTGCGCAAAGATTCAATCAGTTTAATTTTGGCCATTACAAGAAGTGGGTTATTGATGTAGACAAATGCTCATGTACCCTTTACAGCTCATTTTATGTATGTTATTACCAAAGATGAAAAAGCCAGTCAGTCACTCAATAGTGTCTGACAGTGAAGTCTAGCAAGTAAACGGGTTTCCTTGCATAATTTGAATATTAGGACACTGCTAACGTTTAAATTTCACAGATAGGACATACATGACATATTCATAATTCCTGCAAAGTTCTACAGAATTTGGTGTTGGCTGCAAAAGGGACATAGTATCTTTAAGACACGCCTCACATAAATTATAATGAGGCTGTAAATCGCCATGGTAAAGTTTAGATACTATTTTACGTGTAAATTAAATTACAAGTGGTGATGTAATATCACTAACGTACTTAATTGGGAAGCGCACTATGCTTGCCTCATGTTAAATCACCAATTTTGCTTATTTATTTAATTATTCATTCATGTATTTTATTTTATTCATTCATTCATTTACTTATTTCTTTATTCATTTATTTTCTTTTTAATTTATTCATTTATTCATGAATTTCCTTATTTATTCATTTATTCATTTATTTATTTATTTATTTGTTTATCTATTCATTTTTTTTTGTGGTGTTTAATTGCATCAATGCCAGTAAACATAATATATGAAATTATGAACCAGGTTCAGTCATACCGCCAAACCGACTCCAAACCAACCGATGCTCAAAATGGTGTGTTGTCGGTCTGGTGTCCATCTGTCACGCCGACATGACCGATACCATACCGAAAACAGACCAAAAACAGACAGATACCAGACCGAAAACAGACCAAAAACAGACGGATACCAGACCGAAAACAGACCGAAAACAGACGGATACCAGACCGAAAACAGACCGAAAACAGACGGATACCAGACCGAAAACAGACCGAAAACAGACGGATACCAGACCGAAAACAGACCGATACCAGACCGAAAACAGACCGATACCAGACCGAAAACAGACCGATACCAGACTGAAAACAGACGGATACCAGACCGAAAACAGACCGAAAACAGACGGATACCAGACCGAAAACAGACCGAAAACAGACGGATACCAGACCGAAAACAGACGGATACCAGACCGAAAACAGACCGAAAACAGACGGATACCAGAACGAAAACAGACCGAAAACAGACCGAAAACAGACGGATACCAGACCGAAAACAGACCGATACCAGACCGAAAACAGACCGGCAACAGTCAGTTGATGGTGTAAAGGTATAATTGCGGCATTATGAATTAAGAAGTTTGGTCAACGTATCTTACTGGGAAAATGACACTCGCGACATCATCAATAATATTAGATGGCCGTTTAATCGAGCAGGTCAATAACTACATCAATCTTGGACAAAATAATATCTTTGGTGATGCCAGGTGCGAGGCAGACATCTAAAGAAGAATTCCTGGCAATAAAATACTTATTTACAGCAAGAAAAATGTAATTTGAACTTAGAATGAGACTGATAAATTGCTATGTCTGGGCCCTTTCTTACAAGGAGTTGCGATCATTGATTCAAATTAATCGCAAGTCCTCTATAATCAATCGTAAGTTTGCAGTCTCCTATATCTCTTATGTACATAGTTTCGATTGATATCAATCGCAAATAATTTGCGATTGATATTAACTCTTTGTAAGACAGGGCCCTGGTCTGTTCTATTGTATGGAGCAGAAACATGGACACTAACCAAGGCTATGGAAAAGAAAATCCCATTATTTGAAATTTGGGTGTATAATAGAATGATGAGATTATCATGGAAAGATTTGACAAGGAACAGAAAAATGTTGCATATGGCAGGGTATAAACAAAGTATCCTTAAAGGAATAGTTAACAAAAGAGAGGCAAAATAATTTGGTCATATTAAAAGACATCAGAGTCTCTTGAAGGACTTGCTTCAAAGTACAGGTATAACTATTATATCGCGGTTCGTGTTATTCAAGGAAATAAAGAACAAAGTAAAATAACTTAAATGATTCCGTGACTTTTTTGAAGATTTTTGAAGAATAATAATAAAGTATTTATTGTGTCAAAACATATAATTGCGTGGATACGCAAGAGATAGTGCGTTGGGTATCTTTACATTATGGAACACAAAATGATATCATATTCGTAAGCCTGACATAAGCTGTGAATTCAAACCATTACATGACCAAGTGCGTCGAGTGCTGTAACACAAGTGCTTCCGTTTTCATCTCCTACGTCAAACAGGTGTCCAACCGTTAAAGAACAGATACATACTGATATTAAAACGTCGTTTGTACAGCATGTTCAAGGCAAACCGCATATTCTTCCATTTCAAAGATTTATGAAACATATTTCGAACCGTATAGTTCATCCCCCAAAAAAAAAATATATATATATTGTTACAAAACTCGAGCTTGGGGATGCTTGTCAATTACTGTTGGCTACAAACTCGACGTAATTATACATGAATTATTATTGTAAACATGGAAGGACAACTTGCTGTTTGACAGGTGTCCAACCGTTAAAGAACAGATACATACTGATATTAAAACGTCGTTTGTACAGCATGTTCAAGGCAAACCGCATATTCTTCCATTTCAAAGATTTATGAAACATATTTCGAACCGTATAGTTCATCCCCCCCCCCAAAAAAAATATATATATATTGTTACAAAACTCGAGCTTGGGGATGCTTGTCAATTACTGTTGGCTACAAACTCGACGTAATTATACATGAATTATTATTGTAAACATGGAAGGACAACTTGCTGTTTGAAACACAAAATGATATCATATTCGTAAGCCTGACATAAGCTGTGAATTCAAACCATTACATGACCAAGTGCGTCGAGTGCTGTAACACAAGTGCTTCCGTTTTCATCTCCTACGTCAAACAGGTGTCCAACCGTTAAAGAACAGATACATACTGATATTAAAACGTCGTTTGTACAGCATGTTCAAGGCAAACCGCATATTCTTCCATTTCAAAGATTTATGAAACATATTTCGAACCGTATAGTTCATCCCCCCCCCCAAAAAAAAAAAAAATATATATATTGTTACAAAACTCGAGCTTGGGGATGCTTGTCAATTACTGTTGGCTACAAACTCGACGTAATTATACATGAATTATTATTGTAAACATGGAAGGACAACTTGCTGTTTGACAGGTGTCCAACCGTTAAAGAACAGATACATACTGATATTAAAACGTCGTTTGTACAGCATGTTCAAGGCAAACCGCATATTCTTCCATTTCAAAGATTTATGAAACATATTTCGAACCGTATAGTTCATCCCCCAAAAAAAAATATATATATTGTTACAAAACTCGAGCTTGGGGATGCTTGTCAATTACTGTTGGCTACAAACTCGACGTAATTATACATGAATTATTATTGTAAACATGGAAGGACAACTTGCTGTTTGACTCCCCCCCCCCCTCCCCTCAAACCCCACCTTCTTTTTCGGCTTTCATAACCCTCTTTCATTTCATTTCATTTCATTTCATATATTTATTGAACAATTGTTTTGCTCTCATTGATAGACCGGCTCAAGTAGTTTAAATTGTATTTGCATTATAGAATCATTCACCAATCGATGATCATTAAGAATGACAAGACATTTATCAGCACTTTCCACACGCGAGCCAGGTGTGGTGTCTGGTATAGGATTATTCCTTGAACTGCAAAGTGCGTTGATAACAATTACTAGAATTGTAAATAAACAAAATCAAAAGCTCTTTGAAAGCGCATAGAGATAATATAACATGATGTGATATACGCTATACAATAACGGAATGTCATTACTATAATTAAGTACTTTTATATTTACGTACACTTTCTACTTACACCATAATTATTGTATAATTTGAATTATACAATCATGGGTTATAAATCTGATATTAAAGGTACTTTGTCCCATTTGCAGGCCAAAAAAATGAAAAGGTTAAATTCCAATGGCATTTGAAAGACAATACTAATTTAGAACTTCCCTAAAAAAAGGGGCTTGAAAATGTCTTTAAGTGGGAAAATAACGACTATTAGTTGTCGAATCGACTTAGGAGCTATAGAGCCAGTAAGTAATAGTCTGATTTTTCAGACCATTGTACCGAATGGTCGTACGTTTTATGCTGCGCAAAGATTCAATCAGTTTAATTTTGGCCATTACAAGAAGTGGGTTATTGATGTAGACAAATGCTCATGTACCCTTTACAGCTCATTTTATGTATGTTATTACCAAAGATGAAAAAGCCAGTCAGTCACTCAATAGTGTCTGACAGTGAAGTCTAGCAAGTAAACGGGTTTCCTTGCATAATTTGAATATTAGGACACTGCTAACGTTTAAATTTCACAGATAGGACATACATGACATATTCATAATTCCTGCAAAGTTCTACAGAATTTGATGTTGGCTGCAAAAGGGACATAGTATCTTTAATGCATCATCATTCATCTATTACATGCATTACGGTACCATAGGCATACAGAGTAGAAAGACAACGTCAGGATTTTTTGTTATTCTCTTAAGTCAGTGGTTTTTATTTTAAAAAAATGCCTAGTGATAAAACATAGATGAATGCCTAGTTCATTTCTTCTTAATCAGCCAGTCGAATCTCGTTCAATGTTCTTATTGAAGCAGAACAGGGAATGTTGAACACCCAATCGCAGGCTTCCACGGCATACAAGGCTAGCTCGGTGGTTTGATGAGACGACGGATCACGTGCACTTAGGAAAGGTGTGGAGGCACCGACCAAACCAATCTCGTAGACGCCATTCTTGAAGCCAACCCAGAAAGCATTGCACGAAGAGGATATGCAGGGATATTTACCCCTGGCCATGACTGTATGTGACTTTGGATAACCGTAATCAAGGATATTCACGTTGTGGTAGCGAGGCTGAATATCTTTAAAGAGAGAGCGAGAGAGAGAGAGAGAGAGAGAGAGAAGAAGAAGAAGAAGAAGAAGAAGAAGAAGAAGAAGAAGAAGAAGAAAATACGATAAAGATGACTGTATCAAATTGAAATATTTTCATTGATAATGCAATCGCGAAGACTTTCAATTTTCGATAGCCTTCTCCATCAGGAGGGGGTTAGTGAGTACAATTTTTTTTTTTTTTTTTTTTTGCTCAACGGGGGTGCTATTTTTGTTATCAACTCCCCCCCTTGAGCGCCAGGGGAGGGGGCCCATCTTCTTCTTTTTTTTTTACAAAAAAGGGTGTTTTTACCTGTTTTTTTTTCAAGGGAGGGCCCGGGCCCCAGGCCCCTCTGGATCCGCCACTGCATAATTGTACTGCCACGGATGACTGAGCAGCAGCCTTTTCAAACAGTATTGTCAAAATCCTCCTGTACCAAGTTTGGGCCGAAGGAATGGATGTGGGTCAAAAGGCATTATGAGTGTGTTATCTCATTCCTTAAACAGTTGCTCACTTATTTACATTGATTAGTAGGCAATTGAAAAGGAACGGTTTAATATCAACTCAAACCAAAAAAAATGCTTGAGATTTATCATATTCTCTTCGTTATGATGATTACAATCTTGACTTAATTTCACATCCCTTGTTTAAGGTAACCTTCCTCAAAGAGAGATACAAAATTGATAAAATTTAAATAGGAGGTTATCCTTTTTTATGAAGTCTACTGTCAATTTCTTTGATACATAATTATCAACATAATTATGTGTTCTTTCTTGCATTTAGGTTTAGTAACCTTGAGTTTTCATTCGCTATTTGAGACACATGCTCATTACGCGTGTAAAATGACGCGGACAAGTGAGCATAGAGAACTTGGATGTCATGAGACAAAAAGTTAGTATATGCTGTTCAAAAAGTTTAAAGTACAAGTCCACTCCAAAAATAACTTACTTTCAATAGAAGCAGAAAAATCAGACAAACCAATCAAAAAAAGTTTGAGCAAAATCGGATAACTAATAACAAAGTTATGAATTTTTGAAAAAGTATGTAAAACTATGGAACAATGGAAATCACTACACAAATTGACAATTTGGATATCAGTTTGTGACGTCATGTCCTCACTATTTATTTCCCCTTTTATCCCCCAAAACTTGATTTCCCCATGCCTTTGCCCAGGTTATATGATTTGTATCATATTGCGTGCATGACATTTCACAAAATCTTTTATGAACTTTGAAGAATTGATACTAGTTCTGAATATTGTATATTCATAATTATTGACTTTTATATACATGTAAATAGTTTATCAAAATTCACATTTTTCATGATTTAACTGGAAAAAATTACTCTATATTAGTGCATCCACACAAAAATATATTACTATCAATATGACTTGGATGCTGGTGTGAAGAAATAAGATTCTTAGGGGGAAAATAGGAAATTTATATTATCAATACATGTATAAAGAAAATAATTAGTGGATAGTGAGGACCTGACGTCACAGACTCATGAGTGAGTTGCCAATTTGTCTAGTGATTTTCAAAGTTTTTCATGTCATTAAAAATGCATAACTTTCTTATTGGTTATCTGATTTTGCTCAAACTTTTTTTGATTGGTTTGTCTGATTTTTTTGCTTCTATTGAAAGTAAGTTATTTTTGGAGTGGACTTGCCCTTTACGGGTTTTCCTATGAATTTAAACAAAAAATTGTGAAAGCCTAGATACGTCTCATCATTTTAAGCACTGAAGCACGAACCATTTAATAGGATTTAAGACCAAAGAAGCACATACATATGGCCTGGCCAACATTCGTTCGATCAGCCCAAACTAGGTACGAGGCGATTTTGACAACACGTTTTAAAGACCCTGGAGCTTAGTCTTCCGTGGCATTATGAATAGGGTATCATTGGACTGAAAACAAGTTACTCCTTAATTATACCTCAGTCACATTTGCCGCGGCTGCCGTGGGGTCTAAAATATATACGACCAATAGCAATTATAGGGCCGCCGCAGCATTCCCTCGGTCACATACTGTAGCAGTCACATAATATTATTAGGGTAGCCGCACGGCGTATTTTGAATTTGTGGAGACAGAAAACCTGCGGCTGCCGTACGGCCTTTCAAGTGATGACGCATGGTCGCCTTATAGGGCGTAGGCGCCCGCAAGGCGCCCGCAAGGCGGCCGCATGGCGACCATACGGCGACCGTGCGGCCAGACTGACGCTACCACTACAAACCTGGAGTATGCATCCGATCTACAATCTATATGAGAGACTCTTATGAATGATAATATACATATGAAAAAACTGGTAGGCTAAATAACATACCTGCTCAAAGCACGGCGCAGACTGCCACGGGGCCGTATGGGAGCCGTGCGTCGACCTTGCGTTGCCCGCAGGGTGTGCCGCATACCGCACGGCCACCGTACGGGCACCGTAGGGACGCCTTTAGGCCCAACGGCGCCCGTGGAATTCCTGCGGCCGCCGCAATATTTGGGGGTCCGCAAACGTCAACTGTAATTCATAAGACCCTAGGGCAGCCGCACGGCAAACGCATTGCCACCTTACGCCCGATGTATGGTCGCCGTGGAACCGCTCTACGGCATGGCTACGGCGTGTCTAATTGCTACGGCGATCCTAGATATGAAACAGTTATAAGAGTACCGAAGCTGTGTCGTCATAAAATCTATTTTTGTAATTTTTAATTTGTTCTTCATTTTCCGAAAGAGCATCAAATAATGTCCAAATGTCGAAAACCAATTGAATCTGTTAAGTATTGGCCGAGATATGACCATCTGAATAAATAGATTGCCTATGGGAACTCAGTGTTATATTGCTCTGGCTCCTAATGTTATGAACCAGAGCAATATAAGACTGAGTTCCCATAGGCAATCTTTTTATTCAGATGGTCATATCTCAGCCAATAATTAACCTATTTAATTGGTTTTCGACATTTGGACATTATTTTTGGTGGTCTTTCGGAAAATGAAGAAAAAATTGAGAAATTCCAAAAAAAATATTCAGGCCTTCTGTTTCGCTTCTCATTATTTTGACACAGCCAGTAAGATAGTTAAATTGATTTACCACATAATATAAACATAAATTAAACATTAAACATAAATATGAATACTCACTAAACAACACCCCGTGCGTCCTTCCGTAAAATAAAAGTTGGAACCTATCAGTAGTATGTGCTTGGAAAGACAACCAAGTTAAGCCTTCGGGTATCTCTACGGATCTGTACCAGTTGTAAATCCAGCTTGGGCCTTTTGGTGCATGAAACACGCACTCTGCAGCATTAGAATTGGACAAACATAAAGAGAGAGAGAGAGAGATTGACTAATAGTGGGAGTATTTTGGTATAATGTCAAGAGCCCCTTATACGAGAGGTCTCGGGTTCGGGCCTTGCTCGGTGCTTTCAGTTTTTGACAAGGTGACATTTTTGCCCAGAGTCGTTCCTCTCGACTTGTGTTTCCGAAGGCTCGTAATTCCGAAACACAAATTTCTCCTACCAGGGGGTTCATAATTCCGAAAATGATATAGGGTTCATAAACAAGAAAACAAAGTACGGATTAGTCCGAAGGTTCGTAATCCCGGGGAAAAAATGAAACAGGTTCTATGTCATTTTCAGAAATATCAGATTTAGGAAATACATGTACCCATTTTGAATTACGAACCCTATTTCATTTCCGGAATTATGAACCCTATTTTTTTCATCGGAAATACGAACTTTCGGAAAAACGAACCATCCAAATCATGGACCTTCAGAAAAACTACATGTAACAGTTTTATGGATATAGCATGTCATGTAACCGAACTGAAATACGTAATGGCGTATTTGAGAACCAAAATAATTTATTTATGGCAAGATTTCTGTTCTTCCTAAGCTAAATACACCTGTACTATGTGGGGGAAAAAAACATTTGCTCATGCAGGGCCTTCGCTTTGAATCGTAATAGCAGATCAGCTGAAGTATTCAAAAATATTCTTAAAACATGTCTATTTAATTCGGAATATAATTAATTGTTCTTTCATTTTCGTACGTTCTTTCAGACTCGTGTTCCCTTGTTCATAATGCATATATGCTTTTTTTCTTTCTTTTTTCCACAAGTGCGTCTTGAACATCATGTTATAGTCATTATAATAATTATTATATATCATTATTATTATTATTGTTATTATTATTATCCACTTTCTCGTAGCGAATTCAACTTTTTGGATGATTCAGCAAGTACATACTCGAAGCCTGCACAATCTTTTAAAAACTAAAAGAAGAAATCATACAGAATGTATGAAGCATGTTTTGGAACTGGCCAAGTCATATTAATTATGATATTACCTGTATAAAATCTCATAATCTAGAAAGTAAATAAATAGTCAGGAGCATGCCAATGGCGTCTCGCTGTATGCGAAGCGTTGCAATTTGTTAAAAATGCCACATTCCACCCAAGACTAGTGTAGTAAATAGGTACCAAGTAGGAAGAAATTCCTTGAAAACTTGAGCGCCTATATCATAATATTATGGTAGCTCGGCTAAAGCCGGGTTAGTAATATTATTGCAGGGCCCTTAAAGAGAACATTATCAATAGTAATGAGGCTACAGTAAAACGAGACATATTATTAGTATTAGTTGTAGTAATAGTATAGTATTATAAGTATTATTCATTGTTATTATTAATAGTATTATTATTAGTATTATTGTTGTTGTTGTTGCTGTTGCTATTATGATTGTTATCATCATTATTATATAATTCAAACCAAATGAAAATTGAAGAAGGGATTTTTTTAAAGATACACATCTCTACGTGTTACTCACCTGTTGGAACGCAGGCGGTGACCACAGATTTTGAGGAGCTATCGAGTGGCGTCACCATACGAGGTGATACTGGGGACACATTTTGCCGGGTGTAGGTTTGAACGCCGCCATGATAACCAATGCCACTTTGACATTCGAATTCAAGTTTACTTGAAGTACATGGGCTGTAAGGGACTAAGATGTATATTCAATATTTTTCGATAAAAAAACGTAAACATTTTACACTTGTCAGTTAAAGATACTATGCCCCTTTGCAGCCAACATCAAATTCTGTAGAACTTTGCAGGAATTATGAATATGTCATGTATGTCCTATCTGTGAATTTTAAACGTTAGCAGTGTCCTAATATTCAAATTATGCAAGGAAACCCGTTTACTTGCTAGACTTCACTGTCAGACACTATTGAGTGACTGACTGGCTTTTTCATCTTTGGTAATAACATATACATAAAATGAGCTGTAAAGGGTACATGAGCATTTGTCTACATCAATAACCCACTTCTTGTAATGGCCAAAATTAAACTGATTGAATCTTTGGGCAGCATAAAACGTACGACCATTCGGTACAATGGTCTGAAAAATCAGACTATTACTTACTGGCTCTATAGCTCCTAAGTCGATTCGACAACTAATAGTCGTTATTTTCCCACTTAAAGATATTTTCAAGCCCCTTTTTTAGGGAAGTTCTAAATTAGTATTGTCTTTCAAATGCCATTGGAATTTAACCTTTTCATTTTTTTGACCTGCAAATGGGACATAGTATCTTTAACTAAGAACATTCGAATCATTCTCGAAGCACAAGAAGAATAGTATAATTGTTTAAAGCAAGAATGTGCATTATCTGTCACTTATATATCTCACGTTTTGATGACTAGTGATGATAATATTTCATTGCAATATTCGGGCACTTCAGTAACGTGTGAAGTATCTAACTAGATATCTTTTTTTAAATGTAAATGTTAATGGCAGGGTATTTTACCGACATCGCTACCACTGCTGTAATGTATTTTCAGTTACGCAATCTTTCGGTGGAGGCGTACATAGAGTGATTTCCGATTCGTGTACCCAAGACATCATCACGCGCGCGTCATCAGTTGGTGAAGAATTATGGGAAAAGGCTGTCGACACATCGGGGCATTGTGCGCAGCAGTTGGCACCAGTGGCGGATCCAGGGGGCCTGGGGAAGGCCCCCTCCCTTGGCAAAAAAATCACTTAAATTGAGCCGTGTTTTGTTAAAAAATAGAAGACGGGCCCCCTCCCCTGGCAAAAAAAAAAAAAAAAAAATCAAAGCAAAAAAAATAGTATACAAATATACACAGTCTTTAGAGGTTCTGGTTAAAACTATGCGCACGAGGTGACTCCCATAGTACCATTTGCTGAGGGGCGCAGCCCCGAAGCAAATGGTACTTTTGGAGTCACCGAGGCCCATAGTTTTAACCAGTACCTCGAATAGAAGGCATGGTATATTTGTTTTATATCCTGCATCAAAAAATTACTTTATAAAAAAAAAAAAAAAAAAAACATTTTTGGGACAAAAAATTTTTTATCTAAAAAGATTTAGAATATTTTGTTTTCATTAAATTAAGATTTGAAGAAAAAAAAAATTAAAAAAAAAAAAAAAAAATTCAACTCCCAAATAGTACTCCCAAATAGTACTCTCATATAGTACTTTCTAAAAATAGTTCAAATATTTCTGGTCATGTGACAAGCTCTCAACCAATCAAAAGCCAACAAATTTTTGATGCAGAATATAATGTTCATTATATCCTGCATCAAAAATTTGTTGGCTTTTGATTGGTTGAGAGCTCGTCACATGACCAGAAATATTTGAACTATTTTTAGAAAGTACTATATGAGAGTACTATTTGGGAGTTGAAATTTTTTTTTTTTTTTTTTTTTGATTGAATTTTTTTTCTTCTTCAAATCTTAATTTAATGAAAACAAAATATTCTAAATCTTTTTAGATAAAAATTGAAATTTTTTTTGTCCCAAAAATGTTTTTTTTTTTTTTTAATTTTTTTTATAAATAAAATGAATTTTTGATGCAGGATATAAAACAAATATACCATGCCTTCTATTCGAGGTACTGGTTAAAACTATGGACCTCGGTGGCTGCGCCCCTCAGCAAATAGTACTATTGGAGTCACCTCTTGCGCATAGTTTTAACCAGAACCTCTCAAGACAGTGTATATTTGTGGCCCCCTCCCATGCCGCCGGCTTGATCCGCCCCTGGTTGGCACTATACATAAATCCGTAGTAGTGTCAGGAGAATACCCTGCCTTTAAGTCTAGGAACTTACGCTGCTATATTGTCAAACCTGCCGTATTGTAATTGTAATCATCAAATCTCATTTTTAAATTATAATCATCATCATTATTATTGTTAATCTCATTATTTTTATTTTTATGATTATTATTATAATTATTATTTTATATGTATATTTGCAATTCTATGCCAGTGTATAATGTTTTGCGTTTAATGTGATACTGTAAACCAAATGTGTAAAATACAATTTGAAACTTTAAATTTGAAGATAGATACGAAATACTACGGGGGGAGGGGGAGGATCAAAATTGTGTACACGCAAGTGACCACAAGCCCCCCACCCCCTTACCATAATGCATGACCGCACAGAGGGATTTTTCCTGTTGGGGACGGGGGAAAAATGCAATGAGTTATTGATAATTTATTGAATTTTCTTTGTTTTTTATATTTGTGGGGGCTGCCCCCTATCCTAGCCCCCGCTGCGTACAGTCGTGATTCAGTGGCAAAGTAATGGCCTCGTAACTGTGAGGCCCCAGGATCAAAACTGTGTCGATGTGCTATTATTATTGCCCTTTTGTGATACATTAATCCTCATTACCGTCAGTTATGACTTAAGGGCGTAGGACTCCTAGTTGATTAGCATAGTAGCATACAGATGCTTAAGCAGTCACGCAAAATAAACACTTGCAAATTATTATTCAATACAATCTGAGAATGTAAACTATTATCTAGATCTATCAGGAATAAATCATTGTCAAAATCATTCCATAAATTGGGGTAAAAAAATATTCCAACTTTATGAGCAACAGTGTAATTATAACATCTATAAATGCCAGCGAGCGTAGCGAGCGAGCTTTGGGGGATATTGCTCTTAGTCGCTTGAAATTAGGGGCACGTTTAATGTTGAGAGGAAAAGGGGACACTTTTCGAAAGGGATAAGACATTTATTCGAAAAGAAAAGGAGCACGTGTCAAAGTACAAAGGGTAATTATCAGAGGTGAAAATGGGGCACTTCTTACACCTAAAAAAGAGGCACTCACCAGGGATGAAAAAGGCACTTATGAGAATGGGAAATGGACATTTGTCGACGGAAAAGAGGCAACCATCAGATTTTGATAGGGGCATTTATAAAAAGTGAAAAGGGGCATTTATGAAAAAGGGACAGGTTCCTTATAAGAAAGGAAAAGGGGCACGTATCATTGTTAAAAGGGTAATTATCAGAGGTGAAAAGGGCACTGACCATATATGAAAAGAGGCACTTATGAGAATGAAAAAGGGGCACTAATAATAAAGGAAATGTGCATTTGTTGAAAGAAAAGGGGCACCGATCAGATTTTAATAGGGGCATTTATTGGGGTGAAAGGGGGCTTTTATGAAAAGGGGAAGGGGCACCTATAAGAAGGAAAAAGGGTATTTATTAGGAAGGAAAAGGGGCACGTGTCAAAATAAAGGGGCAGTTATTAGAGATGAAAAGAGCACTTTTTAGGAGGAAAAGGGGCACTTGTCAAAATAACACGAGTATCTCTCAGAATTGAATAGGGTCATTTACCAGAGATGAAAAGGGGCACTAGTTTGAGAATAAAAAGGAACTATGTTCATATGTGAAAAGGGGCATTTATGAGAAGGTCAGGGGCTCTTTTTTTTAAATGGGGCGCTTATCATAAGGAAAAGGGGCACTTTTAGAAAGGAAAGGGGCACATGTGAAAATATAAGGTGCGCTTATCCGAGTTAAAAAGGGGTAGTTATTAAAAGGGGAAAGGGGCACTTCTTACAAAGGAAAAGGGGCACTTGTCAAAGTTAAAGGGGCACCTCTAAGATTTGAATAGGGCAATTATCAGAGGTGAAGGGGCGCTTCTCGTACCTGAAAAGGGGCACTTACTAGAGATTAAAAAGGGCACTTATGAGAATGGATAATGGACACTATCTTATTGCAAAGGAAAATGGGAACTTGTCGAAGGAAAAAGGGTGCGTGTCAAAATAAAAGGGGCACGTATCAGAGGTGGAAAGGTGAGGGGGCACTTTTAAAAATTAATAGGGGCACTTGTTAAAGTAAAAGGGGCACTTCTTACAAAGCTAAAAGGGCACTTTTCCTATGTATAAAGGGGCATTTTTTGGGTACTTTAAAAAGTGGGGTGGGGACTGTGCCCTGCCCCCCCCCCCGGACCGCCGCCTCTGACTAAGGCACTATTGAGTCGCTGAAAATAACTGTTCCTACATATAAAGTATCTAACTGATGTAACCAATTGAGGGCCAGCATTATACCCGCCAGTTCGGCTCTAGGAGGATGTACCGTCTGACAATCTCTTTGATTGTTGGTACGAGAGGTAAGGTACACAGAAAGCTGCAGAATGACGTCCTTCTTTAGGGAGTTTGGAACCATCTGTAAATATGTGAAGTTGGCTTAACCATTTTGTGTTTATTATCTCTAAACTTTCTGTTGCAAAAGTAATGGATTATCAGATTTGTTTATCTGACTATTCAATACCCTCGAACATATCTCCTAAACAAGTTTTTAAAACGTATACAGTGTATGAAAACACAAAGTTACGTTGCAAATGCGTTTTAACAAACTCAACAAACATACCCGTTTTCCTGTTATCTGGCCTTTTTGGCACGCTAAATACACCACGCGCGTCACTCGCCTTAACCAGAAAAAACTGCCCTTTTCACTGACCCCTTTTTCAGTCTTTCGAATAATAATATAAATATTTATAGCTGTCCTGTATTCAATATATCGAGTATGTTGTAAGACGTACATATATCATTATATAGTTTAGGCCAATTTTAGGTTACCAAATTGCAACACATACGCACACGAACCACTTACCTTTTCCGTAATTTTTTATTTATTGATTTCGTTCAATATAATTTTTTTTTTTTTAAAACAAAATACACCAACACCAACTCCAGCAAACCCACTCACTGAAAATGACCTACCTATTAGCAGCGTTGATAAAATGAAAAGAAATCCCATCTTGAAAATCCTGTCAAAAACAGAAATTATTATTCCATGAATTTAAAGATGAGAATTTCAATATCATGAAAGAAAGTGTCTAGTTGTATTAGGTTCAGACAAATTGTATTATGTATCATTAAATACGTCTGCAAAGATAATGTTAATAGTAATAGTAAAAATAATAATAATAATAATAATAATATTTATAATAATAATAGTACATGTAATAATCATAACCATATTAATGAAAATAATAATAATTATAACAATAATAACAAAAACTGTATGCGGCGGTCACATTAACACGTATAGCCTGCCTGTAAGGACCATGAATAATCACAGCAATAACAACAACCACTATAATGACAATAATGATAATGATAATAGTAGAAATAATAATAATACAGGTGTATTAATAAACAAATATACCATGCACTGAGAGGCTCTAGTGGAAATTATGGATCGAGGTGGCAGGAATAGCACTATTTCTGTCGCCGAGGAATCCATAATCTCACTAGTGGCTTGAAATAGTGCATGATATATTTGTTTTATATTTTTCAAACCAACCTTCATAAAAAATAATAATAATAATAATGTTAACTTTCACTGAAGTAGTGTAGAGCGCAGTGAGAGCAGAGCGTACCGCGACCGCGACCGATAGCACATTGATCTTGATCAATCGCATATATATGACGTCATCCATGGTAAAGTGCCATGGTATAGTGCATTATATCCTGCATCAAAAATTTGTTGGCTTTTGATTGGTTGAGAGCTCGTCACATGACCAGAAATATTTGAACTATTTTTAGAAAGTACTATATGAGAGTACTATTTGGGAGTACTATTTGGGAGTTGAAATTTTTATTTTTTTAATTGAATTTTTTTTTCTTCTTCGAATCTTAATCTAATAATGAAAACAAAATATTCTAAATCTTTTTAGATAAAAATTGACATTTTTTTTGTTCTAAATTTTTTTTTGTCCCAAAAATGTGATCTTTTTATTTTTAATTTTTTTTTTTTTAAATAAAATGAATTTTAGATGCAGGATATAAAACAAATATACCATGCCTTCTATTCGAGGTACTGGTTAAAACTATGGGCCTCGGTGACTCCAAAAGTACCATTTGCTGGGCTGCGCCCCTCAGCAAATAGTACTATTGGAGTCACCTCTTGCGCATAGTTTTAACCAGAACCTCTCAAGACAGTGTATATTTGTATACTAGACCATGGATGACGTTGTGGCGTGCGCCTGTAATCCAGCTAACAGTGGAAGTTACAAACTGATTCAGCCGAGGACGCAGGTTCGAAACTGAGTCACGTCTTTCGGATGGTGACGTTAAAGGTCGGTCCCCAGACGTAAATAATCATATCTGATTGATACACGTCTGTAAAAACCCAATCACACCCACACGTCACGGTTACATCATAGCAATGTTATGTTTGGTCACATAATGCTATGTTGACCAATCACTGAACAGGATTTCATTGATCAAAAATATAATAATAATAATAACAATAATAACAATAATAATAATAATAATAATAATTATAATAATAATAATAATTATAATAATAGATACATTTCTTTTGTATACATATTAATCCCAGGGAATCCTCAAGACGCATACAAAGTACTCTTATTACCCTGACTTTAGCACCGGTGCCCTTATATGCCAAAGGCGCTGAAAGCAGTCAAGGAATAAGTTCTTGCCATCGGCAGAAATCATTATTGGGGCATTAGTGCCGCTCCGGGACTCGAACATCCACAGCCCAGTGACTTATCCACTAAACCACAACAACTCAATATGAAGATATGCAGAGAAATTTTCCTTAAAACTTACCTTCATAAAAACAAGCAACTTATCACAATGGCAGCTGACTTCATACTGTATTAGTATTATGAATACTCAAATGTCAAACAATGCACACGGACTTGCAGAAGAACAGCCATTGGCTGAAGCAAGTGATCCGTGTTGAAATAAAATAAAATGAAACCATGCAAATCCACTTCAACATTTATTATTGAGAATTTATGGTTGTAAGAAAGTAATGAAAGAAACAAAAACCCTTACCCATATAATGTAAGAAGTTTTATATATTATAGTTTTGTATAAGGGTAAAATTGCCATTAACTATATAGAAAGAAGATGATCACTATATTATAGGTCACCAAATTGCCATGGAAAGCCACATTTATTGAGAAGTAACTTGAGCTAATGGTAGTTCTAAAAGCAGTAAGTGATTTCGCACCTCGGTCTTAAAGTTTTAATGACAGGTCGGATAGGGGGAAGTGCACGGCTTAACGATCGGTATTAAAGTACGGGTTCAAAGAAAATCACAAATATGGCAAATAACACATTACTAGAAACTGGTAAGCTAATAGATGGCCATTGAACAAGTTGTAGGTCAACTACAAATCGGATGATTTATAAAAATACAAATAAAACCACCTCCATAGCATCTGGGATATGCGAGAGATTCGCCAGAAAAATAACGATGTTTTAATGCCGTCACAATATGAACCAATCCTGCCCAAGCAGACGACATCCCATAAAGAATGAACATAATTGCAATGCTATTATTTCTCAAATTATAATGAGTTTAGTGTATATAAATGTGATGGAATTTTACACCATTCAAAAAGGGATATGACCCCGATTCTGATAACTAAATTCTTTTGTTTGTAAATACACAGGATAGGGGTTAATGAACAATCAAAGAAACCACACTTTCAAATTAAAAACCCCCTGGAATGAAAGCATGGACGCATTTGTTCCCTCTTGAAACGCCGAACATACCGCGGTGTATGCAGCTGAAAATACAATGGCGTCTTATTTTGTTTACAAGCGACGGATTCCTTTATTTTTTATCGCTGCATTTTTCATCAAAATAATACCATGCGCGGGGTTTAGAGTGAGGCAATAGATTAAACATTTAGTCTGACGGTAGTGAAGTAAGAGAAATAACTGAAGAGAAGACGACGAAACAGGCACTGAAAATGTGTGAGATGTCATGGGACATCGTCTGCTTGTGCAAATCATGTTCAACATGTGACGTCACACATCTCAGCAGCGATCGGAGAGCATTTCAGGTGCTATGTCGGGGCTGTATTTAAGAGTTTTGTAATTCATAATAATCATTACTTCGAATGTTTCCGAGCATGGAATTTTGATAACCTTGTCAAATCAAAGTGTTACCTTTGCAATAATGACAATAAAGTTAGTTTTTAAAATCAATGAACCTGATCTTTAAATAAGATTATTAGACTAGATTTCAAATCACCACTGCTGAAGAACGAGGTGATCTGCAGCGATCTGAAAATTACGAAGGAATAATTGCCAAACGGTATCACTGAATGCCCAGTTCACCCTACATTGTGAAATCATAATCATTCTAAAATAAAAGACTTTGTACACGAGTTTAATTCTGATCTCAATATTATGACAAACAGTTAAGGGCTAAGAAGGAGACTATAATAGAATCAAAGAAAGTACAGTTAAATCGTACAGTTGTGTTGATTTGAAGCCGATGGGTTACGTGAAACGTTTCCTGTGATTTTTTTCCCTGTAGATTTTTATACACGAATATCCGACTATAACATCTGGCTACACAATAAGAATAGGTATAAGACTACTATGCTAAGTAAGAGTTGTTTTTTCGATGATGCATTAGATATACATATAGTATAGTATGAAGACGAGGAAATGCGACACATTTTATATGAATTTGATTATCCGATTAGCTTTGTACACTGGAAATTTGGAATGCAATCACTCGTAAAATCACAAAAGGTCTGGGCATGAGACTAATGTATTTATGTATCAGGAGGAGATCTTCAATGAAACACATTATATGAAGTTTGTAAGTTATCCCACATGAAATATGATTTTTGTGATAATTAATTTCCCAGAGATTTACATATTTCCTCTACAGGATAACGTGTTTAGACCGTAAGACAGATTTTGCATTTTCGTATTCAATCAACAATTCCAATATGATTGTTTATCGAATTTACAGAAGAAAAAATAAGCACTGTCTTAATAATACAATTAAAACCATTAATATCCTGTGGGAGGTAATAATATTGCAAAAAAGGGCAAACGAGCACCCCCCCCCCTCCCCCTATATTCGGCGAACTGCTAACTTGGGAAGTAAGGTCCTCTTATTGAAGTTGATATATGTTATAGTGCACATCCCCACCCCATTTTGACGAGAACATTAGGTTAAATCTTCCATAAGCATGGCTAGGAACCTAAGGAAAGAGCAATTTCATGTTAGTGCGTAATTTGCATGGAATCCTCTCATCTACATGACACATCTTAGAATTGTCTCTGAATCATGAATCATAATAATGCACTGTTAAAAATACGAACGCAAAGACTTGTGGGAAATCAACGCAGGGGCCTTTTCAATGTCCTAATGTTTGGCCCATTAAAATCGTGTTCGGATTACGTAATATGTTGCCTGAGGTTGATTTCTCGAAAGTAGTTGCGATTGTGCTCTATTCTTATTCTTAATATAATTATTAACATTATTATTATCATTATTGTTGTTGTTGTTATTATTGATATTACGATTGTTACTTTTCTCATTATTATCATTCATTGTATCAGTATTATCATGACTATTCTTATTACTTATTACAACAGAATAAAACATATCCGGGCTGTCACTGGCAGGACGAGATGAGAACGTAGAGGAGACCATCATGAACATCTGCAAGGACGACCTTGATGTGACCGTCGAGAAAAGTGACATTGATAGATGCCATCGACTTGGAAACGTGAACTACATAGGAAAGAAAACTCGTAAACAGCATCGGGACATCATCGTGAAATTTACGAACTACCGCAAGAGAGATTCTATCTACAAGGCAAGATTTAGTCTACGAAAAACATCCAGTAAGTCAAAGTCCATCTATATCAATGAAAGCTTGACACAAAATCGTAACAAACTGTACTGGAAAGTTAAAAGAGGTCTGGAAAGTAAAGATTACAAACTCTGGACACAAGATGGCAAAATCATTGTCAAGAAACCGAACGGCGAAAAGGTGACTATTGTCAGAGAAAAAGACTTATCGAAACTAAACTGATCACTCAAACGAACTACAAACTGCCCACATAAGAGGTAAACCGTGGCATTTGTTGTTTGTTATAATGATTTCTGCCGATGGCATTATGTGACCAAACATAACCGTGACGTGTGTGTGTGATTGGGTTTTTACAGAAGTACTCTTATTACCCTGACTTTAGCACCGGTGCCCTTATATGCCAAAGGCGCTGAAAGCAGTCAAGGAATAAGTTCTTGCCATCGGCAGAAATCATTATAGGGGCATTAGTGCCGCTCCGGGACTCGAACCGCGAAACATGTCATCCACAGCCCAGTGACTTATCCACTAAACCACAACAACTCAATATGAAGATATGCAGAGAAATTTTCCTTAAAACTTACCTTCATAAAAACAAGCAACTTATCACAATGGCAGCTGACTTCATACTGTTTTAGTATTATGAATACTCAAATGTCAAACAATGCACACGGACTTGCAGAAGAACAGCCATTGGCTGAAGCAAGTGATCCGTGTTGAAATAAAATAAAATGAAACCATGCAAATCCACTTCAACATTTATTATTGAGAATTTATGGTTGTAAGAAAATAATGAAAGAAACAAAAACCCTTACCCATATAATGTAAGAAGTTTTATATCGCGATCAAAATAATTGCAAGTGGTATAAGGGTAAAATTGCCATTAACTATATAGAAAGAAGATGATCACTATATTATAGGTCACCAAATTGCCATGGAAAGCCACATTTATTGAGAAGTAACTTGAGCTAATGGTAGTTCTAAAAGCAATAAGTGATTTCGCACCTCGGTCTTAAAGTTTTAATGACAGGTCGGATAGGGGGAAGTGCACGGCTTAACGATCGGTATTAATCACCACTGCTGAAGAACGAGGTGATCTGCAGCGATCTGAAAATTACGAAGGAATAATTGCCAAACGGTATCACTGAATGCCCAGTTCACCCTACATTGTGAAATCATAATCAATCTAAAATAAAAGACTTTGTACACGAGTTTAATTCTGATCTCAATATTTTGACAAACAGTTAAGGGCTAAGAAGAAGACTATAATAGAATCAAAGAAAGTACAGTTAAATCGTACAGTGGTGTTGATTTGAAGCCGATGGGTTACGTGAAACGTTTCCTGTGAGTTTTTTCCCTGTAGATTTTTATACACGAATTTCCGACTATAACATCTGGCTACACAATAAGAATAGGTATAAGACTAATATGCTAAGTAAGAGTTGTTTTTTCGATGATGCATTAGATATACATATAGTATAGTATGAAGACGAGGAAATACGACACATTTTATATGAATTTGATTATCCGATTAGCTTTGTACACTGGAAATTTGGAATGCAATCACTCGTAAAATCACAATAGGTCTGGGCATGAGAATAATGTATTTATGTATCAGGAGGAGATCTTCAATGAAACACATTATATGAAGTTTGTAAGTTATCCCACATGAAATATGATTTTTGTGATAATTAATTTCCCAGAGATTTACATATTTCCTCTACAGGATAACGTTTTTAGACCGTAAGACAGACTTTGCATTTTCGTATTCAATCAACAATTCCAATATGATTGTTTATCGAATTTACAGGAAATAAAATTAGCACTGTCTTTATGATACAATTAAAACCTTAAATATCCTGTGGGAAGTAATAATATTGCAAAAAAGGGCAAACGAGCACCCCCTCCCCTCCCCCTATATTCGGCGAACTGCTAACTTGGGAAGTAAGGTCCTCTTTTTGAAGTTGATATATCTCATAATGCACATCCCCACCCCTTCCATAATAAATCTTCCACAAGCATGGCTAGGAACCTAAGGTAAGAGCAATTTCATGTTAGTGTGTAATTTGCATGGAATTTTCTCATCTACATGACACATCTTAGAATTGTCTCTGAATCATGAATCATAATAATGCACTGTTAAAAATAGTGAGCACTTTTTTTTTGCCTCCGAAAATAGCAATTTTTTAAAACCACCACCCCCTTGAGCGTCAGGGAGGGGCCCATCTTCTTCTTTTTTCACAAAGGTTGTTTTACCTGTTTTTTTCTAGGGAGGGGCCCCCCCCCTGGATCCACCACTGCTGGTCTATACCTTTAATAAGGACACCACCCAACAGGTATCACTGAAGAAAAATAAGAATGTTAAATAAAAACAAAGCAGAGCTCAACACTAACGAGGACCTATGACAAATAGCACACCTAAAATAAGTCTGGACAACCCCCCAAAAAAAAAAAAAAAAAAAAAAAAATTATAATAATAATAAAAGATACAGAAATCGATAAATAAATAAATTGAAAATATTAAATAAATTGAAATTGAAAAAATGCTTTGTTTTTCTTTTTCTTTTTCAAAATCACAATTTCCCCATAGCACACAGACCTTAAAATTTTCAGTCTGAATCCATGACGATTGAAAGGTAGTATGGAGCCTTGTAAAAGGTAAGATAAATTATTCAAATTGGCTTTTTTCTTTGGAAGTTATACTTTATTAGGAAAAACACAATATAATTGACCAAGAGCACACTTTCACCAGTATAAATAAAATGGTACAAAAAATTGGATATAAAATGATGACAGAGCTAGGAATGTTAAATACAAATACAGCTGAAACCTGAGGGTTATATCACACGTTTTGGAGGCACCATAGCTTTATGTAATATCTTTATAAGCTAATTTACAGCGTTTTTCTTCCTGTTTATTAAACAGGGTAGATTGTAAATCTTGTTTATAGCAAATACTGAATGGAAAATTCACCCTGTAACTTCTTCATAAACGATCAGCACTTTTGATACATGTATATACATTTATAGAAAATGTTGCATAGTCATTTCAATTTGCATAAAATACATGATTACTAAAAAACAGATCGATCTTGAATTTTGAATGAGAATATATAGTGTACGTTTCTAAAATCTTTACATGTAGCCTTTCAATAATGATGTCCAGTGATGAGCAATAATAATAGTAGAGAATTTCATATTTTCCTAATCATACTTGTTGAATAATCAACATCTTGCATTTTCTGTGATTAAATTCACATGATTTGAATGACTTTCAAATCAAAACATTTAAGTGAAATTCAGTAAACATTTGACTGTCACTGTATATTGTAAAAAGAATTACATGGCAGCTATACATGTATACATCACTAGGACAACTATCTTTTTTTATCATCACCAAATTCACCAATTTGGACATGAATGTCCGTAATCTAGAACTCATGAAAATAGAAAATACCAAATATACACATCAACCAAGAAATACAAGATTACTGCCAAAGTCTTACTCCATCCTACTCACTACTCACTACTCAAACTACTCAGTGCTAAAAGAAATATGTGTTTGTTAAATTACATGATCCAAACTATCTTCTATTTACTATTTTTCAAACATGATTCGAATGAAATTTCTATCGTCAACTACATGTATTATTGTACTCTAGTAATACTATACCTACATGTATGATTGTGCGTAAACCAACTCCTATACGCATGCCAAGTACCAGGAATGCAACATCCAGGCTTGAATCATAACTACACACATTGTAGCATCATTTTTGGCTTGCTTTACTTAATTTAGGTTTACTGTTTGGCAAATTATTGCAAAATATGTGACAATTATTTTCGGAATGCAATCTTGATCAGGTAATTTGTGAGAAATATCCCACATGTATTTTATAGTTAATTAGATCGACATTCAAATTTCAAAATATTGATTTAATATCTCTAATGAACAAAATACATGATTATTGATTCACACTCATTTCACAGTCAATAAATATTCCTTCAATTATTCTTTGTGATTAAAGGTGACTCAATGACTATCACACACTATGCAATGTATGCATGAATACACACAAAAAATATCCAACTTTGCAAAACCTAGCCTCGGTTTCGTAAACAGTTGGTGTGAATTTTGCAAAGATGTTTCTTGTTAGTTGACAGATACAGAGATTACATTGATCTTTAAACTTGGAAGAAAATATGCCCGGCCTCATCCACTGCAAATTAAGTTATCAATCACCAATACTTTATTCAGAAAATTAAAGTCCCTTAACTTTGGTATATGCTTGAATGGTGGGTTGGTAGATGAAAAGAATAATCAACCATACTGTGAGATTCTGATGAGGGGAACTCTTCACTCACTCACTCGAGCTTAGGCCAGGTGGATCTTGCTGTGTACGTCCTCCTCACTAGGTGCGCATCCAGGATTTCTTAGGGGGCCAAATGTGAAATTATGCGAGCCAAATATTGGTACGTAATGGTGACCAGCAGTGGCGTAATGAGCAAAAACGTTTGGGGGCATGCAGACAAAAAAAAAATCCGCATCGCCCCACTCTTACATGCAGGCCCCGCTGAACGTTTTTCAAAGTGGGTGGGGGGAGGCTAAAGTATTTACGATCAGGTAGAGCGTAGCGTAAATTGGCGTGGGGTCTAGGGGCAAAGCCCCGGCGGGGGTCAAGGGACGGAGCCACCGGAAGCTTAGAGAGTATGGGCATTTAATTACGGTCAAATGAGCATATTTAGATACCTTATTTGTGACATTGGCAGGTCACTAATTGGCGTGGGGTCCAGAGGGCGGAGCCCCCGGAAGCTCAGGAGTCTTAGGTAATAAATTATGGACAGATGAGCATCCAGGGGCCCGCCTTAGGGCCATTGGTTGGCTCCAGGGGGAAGATCCCCCGGAAGCTCAGGGGTTTTAGGCGTTTAGTTACGGTCAAATGAGCATATTTTGATACCTTATTTGTGACACTGGCAGGACACTAATATGGGTGTGGTTGAGGGGGCGGAGCCCCTAGAAGCTCAGGGGTTTCAGGCATTAAATTACCGTCAGATGAGCATCCAGGGGCCTACCTTAGGGTCCTAGGTGGAATCCAGGGGGCAGAGCCCCCTGAAGCTCAGGGGTTTTAGGCATTTAATCACTGTCAGATGAGCATATTTTGATACCTCATTATTTTGTGACACTGGCAGGTTACTATTCTTTCTTTCTTTCTTTCTTTCTCTTTCTTTCTATTTCTCTTTAATATACCCTTTTTTTAAAGGGGGGAGCTCGAGGCCCACGAGCCCCGCCGGTTTTGCGGGCCCTGACCCCTGATGTAGGCCTCTAAATAAGCATATTTCTTGCCTTACTGTAAATTTAGGAATTTATCATTTTCCAACAAACGCATAAAGAAGTATAATTTACTAATAAGTGAGGAAAAATCTCGGAAAATTATATCATTTCAGCAACATTTGTAAATCATCGGTATTGAATCAGAAATAAACCACGTTTGCACCCCCCCCCCCGATCTACACCTTGTTGGCGGGAAAAATCGCAACTGATCTCCCCTACCTTTCTTCTTTCTCTTCTTTTTTCTTTCCTTTTCTCTCCTCTTTCCCTTTCCCTTCTCTCTCTCTTTTAGGTTTGCTGGAGGGTGGGGTAGGGGGAGGCAATTGCCTATCGGCCCCCCGATCAACACGTTGTTGGCGGGATTAATCGCAACTGATCTCCCTTTCTTTTCACCCTTTTCTTTTCTTCTTCCTCTTTTTTGTTCCCTTTTATCTCTCCTCTTTCCTTTTGCCTTCCTTCTCTCTTTTGTTTGGCGGGGTGGGGGAGGAGAGGCAAGGGCCTATTGGCCCCCGATCCACAACTTGTTGGCGGGAAAATTGCAACTGATACCCCCTTCTTTTCTTTTCTTCTTCCACTTTTTTCCTTCCCTTTATCTCCTCTTTTCCTTTTGTTTCTTTCCCTTTCCTAATTCCTTCTCTATTATTATTTTTGATTAGGGGGGGCAACAGCCTGGGAGGCAAGGCCCTTTCAGCCCCCTCCGATCTCCTTCTTTCCCCCTTTTCTTTTCTTCTCTCCTCTTCTTTCTCCTCCCTTTCTCTCCTCTTTCCCTTTCCCTTCTTTTCCTCCTCTCTCTCTCTCTCTCTCTCTCTCTCTCTTTTTGCGGGGCAAAGCCCGCTCGCCCCTGGATCCGCGCCTGCTACTAGTTGAGAGACTATTCCATAAGTCAGGGCCAAGGTGTCGGATAGATTGATCCGCAGTTAGCAATTTTGGGTTCATCAAATGAAAGTTCTGAGAGTTTCATGTCTGATAAGCATGGATTGTGTTATTTATAACAAACAGGTTGAGGAATTATATGCTGGAGGAAATAGGTTATTGGAGTATTTGAACAGAAAGATTGCAACCCACCTGCCCGATGAAGTCGATGGCCCGTCACCCCTGCACTTAAACACTGTGTGGGAGTTAGTTTGTGGTCAACTTCTTTTATGAGACAAATCCAAGCAAACGTTTCCATATGGGTGCACTTGTCACAGGGAAACTGGGGCACTTATTAGAAGGGAAAGGGGCAGTTCTTACAAAGGAAAAGGGGCACTTGTCCTATGTAAAAAGGGGTACTTTGGGGTACCTGAAAAAGTGGGGGCACCCCCCCTGCCCCAAGGAGGGCCGCCTCTGCTTCAACTACATGTACTTCTGCCAATTCTACCATCTTCCACTACATGTACTTCTACCATTTCTACCATTTTTCATTACCTCAAAAATTTCTGCCAAAGGGGGGAGGCCGGTCGGGGCATGTAAAGTCTATTAAAATTTGGGACAAAAATGCTTGACTATATGCTGTATGCTAATTACGATTGTTGGCCTTTTTAACAGCCATAACGGATGGGCTCTGGGAGCAAATTGCACGTGGACGTAGGTTAATTGCTTCTCTTCGACACGATGACAAAAATAATGTCCGATAATTCTTTATGAAATTATTAGCTGCCAAATGGGGAAGGGTCGGGGGCATTTAAGTATATTAAAAAACCGGCCCGTTCAAAATGCTTGACTACGATTATAATGCTGCTCATTTTATTTTTTATATTTTTTAATAATTTTTTAAATTTTTTATTAATTTTTTTATTTTTTTAATTAATTTATTATTATTATTATTATCATGTTTTTTTGTTTTTTTTGTTTGGGGGCATTGGACTCTGGGAGCAAATTACACGTGGATGTAGGGTTGCTTCTCTTCTACACGATGACGAAATTTCCATGACGAGGTTATTAGCTGCCACAGTTATAGGGAAGAGCCGGGGCAAATTGATGAAAAGTCTATAAAAACAGGTTCATTAAATGCTTGACAATATTTTGTAGACTACTGATAGTTTTTTTACCTGGGGAGGTTGGCGACCGAGTAGTGAAACTTATTCAATCTTTTTGGGCACGTACTTCAAAGCCTAAACAATATGTTGTAGCATTAACTCTTACTAATTAATGATTTATAATCAAATTTCAAAATTTTCAAGATCTCCCTACAAAATTCTGAGGAGAAGAAAAGTGTCCTTCCTAAGTTTGCCCTCGCGAACGGCTTGCAGTAAAATGTTTGGCATGTACGTTTTATATCAACTGTGTATAAAGTGGAGTATAGACCACTATAATAATGGAGGCTAGCTGATATGATGGATACGACAGAATAGCCGCCCCTAGCTCCTATCCTCGAACTATCCACAACTAGATTGAAATCATAGAGATGAAGAGCGCCACCTTGTGATAAGTTCTTCACAACGTTTTGACTTTTGTGAAGTGGGTGGACTCAAATCTGGTGAGTAGGCCTTACCTTTTTATTACATTTCTTTTTTTACTTCAAATTATGTATTAGAAGATATACATTCAGTATATGGTAATTCACAGTACAGGCCATTTTGTAATGTTAGTTTGGAAAAATGCAGTTATCTGCAGAGCCAAAATGCCTGTTAATGGGATCATATGGTGGCGTGGAGATGGGCATACATACAGACAGAGGGAGTTGCCCTGCCGGGAGTTCCGGCTTGCCAACGAGACAATAATGCACTTCATCTGCTACAGAATTGCAGAAACGCGGATCAATATCAGAGTCGCGTTAGATGATTTAAATATTTAAATATTTTAGATTTAATATTTTTTCCAACATCGGTGTGTTAGATTGATTGCAATTTCCTGCTATTAAGGTTTATCGTCACTAAAAAGCTGATTTTTGTGTATTCCTATGAGTATGAGTTTTGTTTTGCCTACCCATTTCTGGCAACTTGTAAATCAAATGCTCATGGGAATCACGATAATATTTTTTTAAATGATTTTTTAATCCTTTGTTTTGTATGATTTTTTCTTGAACTATGTAATTCTTTTGTATACACTTTGTTTTGCCGAATGAAATAATAATAATAATAATAACAGTAGAGCAGTGTTTGAGAAATTTTAGAATCGACAGGTGTCTTAATTTTTTAAAATTACCGGTACACACCCATGGCCCCGTTTCTCGAAACCGTCAAAAGTCTAACTTCTTGACTAAATCAGCATTTGTAAGCTACTTGTCCGCTACGTGTTTATGAAGCCCTCTTTGCCAAGATCAAGGTTTCAAGGACAACATCCTGGTGTGTTGGCTCAGTCAGTAGAGCGTCCGCCTCACAACCGGGAGGTCGTGGGTTCGAAACTTCGAACCCCGGCCACGTCATACCAAAAGACGTTAAAAGATGGGAGTTGCTGCTACCTTGTTTGGCGTTCAACAATAGGGGATAGAGCAATGTCGATCTGGCGCTGCTCAGTGGCTGCCGGGCTCACGATCAATTGGGCACAAAGAATTTCCATTTTCGGTTTAATAAAATTTGGAATGGACTTTAAAAGATTATTATTATTATTATTATTATTATTAAGTAGACCTAGATCTAGTTACTTATGACGCAAAAAACCCTGTCCTATCTCTGTCATAACTTTTTAGTCGATGGGCAGCGCCATCACATACATATGTTCATGTATCATTTATTGGGTAGACTATGGCTTGCAAAAAAGGACAAGAAATCCTCCAGCTATGATCTTTCTACACATTCACTTAAACAGGGAATTATCATTTTTTATATTTGAAAATCTTATGAAAATATGCCTTGTTTATCTACATGTAAGGCTTTTTCCACTTAATTAAACTGATTAGGTCTATACACGTTTAATTTCCACGTTGTAAAATCCCAAAAGGGATGGGTTATCTGCCACTGCAGGCAAGCTATGGTCAGAAGTGTATTCTCTAGTTTTTAGACCCATATTAATTTCAAATGTATTAACTGAATAGTTTAATCCATAACGTTTGGAATGTTGAAGTTTCGTCATTTGGATATTGTGCTGACGCCTAAAATATTGGACGAAACTTACATAACGTCGTATTTTTACTAAATAATATAAGGGTGTATTTTTTATAAACTATCAAATGAAAATAATCGGGGGTACCCATCTCAAAAACAAAACTGATTCACCGGTCATGAAATGAAATACTCACAAACAAGAAAAAACAATTATATTTTACAAGTAATTCTATGGTATAATCTACACAAATTTTGAAGTACAGTATATATTGCATCTCCTATTCCTTGGTACCATTTTCGATCTTTTTCTATTCCTAATTCATTTAAATAATTGCAGTTTTCCTAAAATTACTTTTTTTTGGAATTGTGGAATTGCGACTTAAAGGATATGTCTTGGCTCCTCTTCTCGCCGATAGTATCGATTTCACGAGATGTCTAGCTAGTTACAGGTAGCTCTTTGTGAAGCAGTTTAAAAAGATCAGAGACATCTCCGCAGTTGGCGGATAAAGTAATGACTGTTTTGTCGTTGGTTTTAAGGACAGGCCCCAGTAAACTAAAGTTGGTTGGATAATGGATATTCAAAGTGTGAAGTTGGTTACTTGCCCATGAATATAATCTTCTTTTGGACACCCTTTAACCCTGGTAAAGCCATTAGGCTATTTCTATAGCCCTATATATTCATGGAGTACATTTCAGAAATTCCTTGAATTACTTGCCCGTGAATAATCTTGTTTTGGACACCTTTAAAGGCAAAGACCAGTTTTGGAAAAGCCCCTCTCTCAAAAAATTCAAATTTGAAGCTCTCATTACCAATCATGTGAAAGAATATGTTTTTACTATAAATACGTGATGATACAAATTTTCCCGGGCAAGTCGGGAAACCGCCTACTAATTGATATATTTGGTAATTTATTATATCTATTGGGACCAAATAGATATCGCGCACGTGGTCGCGTAGTCCCATATACATCTTTCTGTGTACAGTGCTTGTAACTTTACCGAGACTGGGCCAAATTTCTTATCATTTTGATGATTCCAGAACCTTGCAGTACACACCAATACTTATCTGCTAGATGATCAACCTTTTCTGATCAATTCCACAACGTTTCTTTCACAATGCAATCGCATGACCAGAACTGTTCTTTATCTTTAAGCCCAGTGGGCCAGGGCAAGCTAACTGATTTTGGGTAGCCCTGACCGTGTTTGACCCTTTTGGTTAGCTGCCTGCCCCGGTAAAGTCGTTGGGCTATTTCTATATAGCCCTATATAATTGAATCACGGATATCATATATCCCACCAACTTTGAATATGAATATCGAATATCCAACCAACATCACGCCGCTGTATAAGAATGCTATGATTGGTAATTATGATGGGGTGTCCAACGTTCGGGCACGTCGCACATAAAAAAAAAAATAGGAATGTGATATTCAATCAGTAATTTATAATATTAAAGTTACATGAATTTAATTAGAGAACTGGTGTTGTACCAAATGGACAGAATTTTCTTGCTGTTTTTTTCTTCTTCCTATTAGACCTATTGTTGAGCCTATTGATGTATATTAGTAGGTCTATATCAAATAGATATATATATTGTATTTTTCTAAAGGCACAAAGAAATTTATTTCATGAGAAAAGCTGCAGAAATCTTTGATGAAGTAGTACTGTATGTAAATTAAGGAATATATTAGTTTTCTCAAGAGTCATGACATCACAGGTTCATAAATGAAAATCAGTTGCCACTTTGTCATATTCAAGCAATACATTTTGTAAATCATTTTTCTAAAACTAAAGGAAATAATATTTTCTCTACCTGATTTGCCTTAAACCTCTTTTGATCATTCAAAAAACTTTGAGGAAATTTTTTCAATATGATCATAAATTTTTATCCTTAACATTGTGTGCAATCATCCCTTTCATTATCGTGATATGAATATTTGTTTTCTTCAGTTAATTACTTGTCTACCCCTTCGCCATTTGATCACAAGTTATTAATCACAAGTTTTTTTTGTATTGTGACAGACTGACAGTCATGTTGAGCTCAAAAATTGAATCCTCTGAAATATTGGCTTGATTCATGTACTTTGTTTTTGCATATATATCATACCATATTTTGTCTCATCATTATCTTGGAATAGTGATATGCTTAACACTTTGTAAGCCTGGAACTTCTGGAATCTTAATCTTATCCTATGCACTCGCATCACATTCTCAGTCAATTATGTTACGTATTTACCATGAGAAAATTATTTCTAATTTACTTTGCTGATGTACATGTACTGTACATGGATTTCTGTTTTATAATGTTGTCTGTGGATGACAACCTACTCTGTTTATTTATTCTTCTCTTCAACCCTCCCCTTCTCTATCTACATGTACATGTATTTCTCTCTCTCTCTGTTTGTCTGTCTCTTTCCCCTACCACTCTCAATCCATCTCCCCCTTTCTCTTTCTCTAATAATCTAAGTACTCTTAGCCCCCCTCTCCTCTCTCTCTCTGTCATCCTATCTCTCTCTCTCTCTCTCTCTGACTCTCTATGTCTCTTTCTATCTCTGTCCTTCCCTCTCACTGGCTCTCTGCCTCTGTCTCTCTCTCAGTCTCTCCCTCTCTCTCTGTCTCTCTCTCTCTCCATCTCTCTCTCTGTCTCTCTCTCTCTCTCTCTCTGTCTCTGTCCCTACCACCTGTCTTCTCAAAATGTATAGCAGGTATAGTGGTATGAATGCCTCGCCTTTCTTTACATTATGTGGTAATATCCTTTTCATTACATTTACATTATATTGACCGTCACCTACATGTACATGTATACAACCCATGCAATGGAAGACAAACATGTGTGTATTATGTTCATGTGTAATTCACAGCTGCATAAAGAGATATAAATTAATGATGACTTATTGTTATGATTCTATTATATTATTTAATTAAATGTATTCTAAAGATCCTTTAAAAAATCATCATCATCATCATCATCATCATTGTAGCTTATTTTTGGAATTGACTTGCATGTTAATACATGTAAATGTACATGTATCTCCAAGCTATGTATGTATTACACTGTAGAGTGTAGGCCAAGTAACAAAAATATTGTGTTTCTCGTCCGGACAAAATCAGTAAGGGAGACCCTTACTATTTGATATTTTGTTTAAGATGGCAGCTATTTATAAAATGGCTGCTGAGACAAAGCTTTTTGATCATATATTGTATCTATATGTAGTAAAGTGGATGATATTTTATCACATAAGTTTGTCTTCAGTTTGTCAAATCAGAAACAAAAATCAGAAATTAAATGATTTTCTCTCTCTTTCACAGACCACAGACAAGCACTATTAACATGCAGTGACTAAAGGTTTAATACCCTACAGTGCAAAAAATTAGTGCTTGCCTGTGGTAAATGACTACATGTATGTACGTACAGTGTAAGTACAAACAAAACACAGTGGCACAGCAGTATAGGATTGTTCTTTTAATCAATGTGCAACATTCAAACTATGAATCCTTTAAAAAAAGGGGGGAATTATAACAAAAATATTGAAGCGGCACAAACAATCGGTGCGGGCTGGGACGAAAAAAACACATAATTTTTGTTACTTGGCCTTTAATGTAAGATCGTAAAGATGGGCAATGAAAAGAATTGCCATGACTTATAAACTTGTTTCTGACGAAGACGGGTGAAAACTTTTTTGGCAATGTCCAAAACTGTATGAGTGTTACTTTATACATGTACAGTACGTACACAGGCTTGGCTACTTTTTAAGAGGAAATAGGGATTAAAAATCCATACAGTAAAAGATATGGACCACACTCCCCTGTGGACTTTGATCTCTAGATGAAGCTAATTCTTTCTGAAATTCTATTCACCTTTACTTTAGAGGCATTACATTTTGTATGTTCTCCTAGGGGGAAACAAAAGTCCATCCTTCCTTTTTGGAATTATTATGGGTGAGGCTACAGTGACTGTAAGAACATGTAATGGTTTTTTTCTTTTTCTTTTTTTTTGTCCTGTAGTTGTAAATGGTGCCATACAATCACAGTGGGAACTGTTTAAAAAAAAGAAAAAAAAGAAAAATGTAATCTCAAAATTGCCTACCGGTACCTGTAAATGCTGCTTTGGAATAAATGTTACTGTAGATCTTTTTTTATATTTTCTAAAATTACTTTACGAGGAATTCTTTTTGGTAGTTAACATTGATAACAAATCTAATAAAGCCAAGTTTCTTTTGATATCTGTTTCTGTTGATTCCCCTGTAAAGTTAATTTCTCTTTACATTTTTGTTTTGTTTGTTATCTGTTTGTTTTTTGTTTGCTGTTGTTTGTTTCAAACCATTTTCTATATTTTAAAGGTGTGATTTTCATATTATATACATATATATATATAGGAAAGTAGTTTAATTTTTTTTGTTTTTTTGTTTTTTGCTTAGAATGTAAGAAAATTAGCCCAGCAAGTTTTAAGAAATTGACCATTGAAAAGAAAGCAGTAATTTGTGTAATTATTCATGATTTATAATCCTCAAATCAGAGCATGAATATCCATCTATATTTATACTACATCACTCATGTGGAATTAAAATGCAAAAATTATGTTTGTCCAGCACTTGATATAAATATGTACACTTCGACCCTCATAATGTGTGTGTAAAGTGATTTCCATTTGCACATGTCTATTAATTCCACCCAAGTAACTTGTTTATAGATCTATCTATACGACAGCTTATGCCCTAATGACATCCCGGACACATTAGTAATTATTAAAAAGATCCTTAAACGACTCATTAAACCATGTTTCTCAATCCCTTGTGATAGATGATTCATGAGCACTTGCCTAGCCAAGAGAAGGAAGTTCCACTTCGCTTTGGTTGCCATTGATCAAACATCGACTCCGTGACGACGACTCTCGCTGACTCGTGTGCACAGCTCGGCTCACATGCTTGGTTGCTCCAGTGCCGCTGCTGTCAGCCGGTCCCATCTGTCACCAATGCGTTGGATATTACATCAATCTGTGGCGGGATATTGAGGCTATATATGCAGTACTTACAAGCTTTGTTGATGGAGGTTTAATTACGTGCAGGTGAGTGAGTAATGATGTCTTGTTGTGCATGCCCATGATATGGTGTGGTATTACATGTACGTTATCAAATTTTGCGAAAATATATGAAATGAATAGTCTTGTCATTTCTTTACAATCAATAAAAAACATGCAATCGTATTAAGCTTTAAAGGTTCTTAATGGTGTTTGGGAAAGAAAGGTGCTTTCGAAAATTGATTCTTGATTGGTAGATTAAAAAAAGTACAGTACATGACTAGCTGTACTACATACTACAGTGTAGGTCTCATAATACACAGTCACCATTTAATTCAAAATAACACCATGTTATATTTGACAAATTTGGTATTGTTTATTCTGTGAAAATGAATTTCATCTGTTTTCGGCATACACATCTGGTATTTTCTAGTGGTAAACTTCCTGTTGATCCGTGAGTAAGCATGGGATATATGCTGTACATTCATTTATTTCTTATTTGCATGCATGCTATGTTGTGTAAGTACGTATGTAAATCCAGTTTGTCACCGAGTATCAATGTCAAAACAGAGGAGTTAATTAATTAATCTGACACAGTGGTGATATAAAGTGACTTGGTAACATTGCCTCAGATTGTGAAACAAAATCCTGGATTTATTTAGCTCATGCTGCAATCATAATTATAAATCTTTGGGTCAGTCAGGAATCCCATGACTTTTACAGGCCAATCGCTTGACTGATTATCAAGATATTTATGATTCGAAATCGAAATTTCATTTTTCGTTTTTCGTTTTTTATAAGTTCACTACAGTCTACTGGGGAAAATGAGTATGGTAAAACCAGTCACTCAAAGATTTTTTACTTTTTTGAGGCACTTCATGGTCATTTTGAAGCGCAATTTTTTTAGGGCTTCAATATTACACCATATCACAGACACTGATAACACGTAGGGCCATGCATCTCAGATTTAACATTGTTAAACGATGCCTTTAATGAAAATCTCTGTTGATATTGTCCCAACAGGGATTCATGTCATTTTTTCAAAGAAACACTTAATTATGGTTGTCATTGTTGAAGGACTACAGAAATGAGAGTGCAAATTTTCTCTTGTTTTCAGCAATAACAAATGTTCAAATCGAAAGTGATTTGAATTTTTTCTTTTTTAAATAATACGCTGTCATTGTGGGTTTGCCCTAATCATGTAAACATAGTGTCAAATTTTGGACAAAATGGTTATGCACATATCAGGGAGTGATATATACATGTAAATATATAGAGAGATAGAGAGAGAGAGAGAGAGAGAGAGAAAGAGAAAGAGAAAGAAAGAAAGAACATATTTATTGAATTCCACTTAATAGAAATTAGCATGTAGTTCATTGAAACCGGGCATTTTTACATTGTGAGGAGCAGAACAGAAATCAGCATTTATCAATTTACGGTACTCATAATATAAAAAAGCTTGTTATTACGGTATTTACATGTATCTGTGGATGAATGCTTTCTCTTGTGATGTCTAAAAGTCATTCTGTAATTGGTAGTATTTTTTATTTTGAGTGTTTGAATTTGCTTTTGTTGAAGACAGTGTGGTGAAAACTCAAAATATGAACCCTTCCACATGACCATTCAATCTAAAATTGTATAATAATAATAATAACAAAGTCATTTACATGTATATAGCGCTCTCACACATATTAAACGGTTTAGAGTTCACAGAGTTCAAACAAATTAACATACTGTACAAGTACATGTAGCAAAAGTAAACAATAATCATTGAACAGGAGAGCTTTGGAAGCCTTCTTAAAAACATCTAGTGAAGGATACAGATCATGGTGCAATTTTCCTTGCAAACTTATGTTTGGGGGTAATTGTCTTGTAGGCATTTCCCGGTGGGGTCACTCAATGTGACTTAGGGACTGCATGACCGTTACCAAAATCGCGGATAAAGGGGTCAATTTCAAGCAATGTCCGCGGACAAAATATTCCTCGAAATATAGAAAATAGGGGTGCACAGGTGTCCTCGAAATTGATAAATAGGGGTCAGGAAAAGGGAAAAGAGAAAACCAGGAAGAAAAATTCTCGGTAATATGGTAAAATAGGGGTAAATTTGCGAAAGTGTCCTTACAATCTTATAAATAGGGGTATTCCAAAATACGATTTTGTCCTTGTTTTGACGTAAAAAGGGGGGTTAAATTTCACAAAATGTCCTTGAAATTTATCGCAAAAGGGGGTTATTTGCATTTGTGGTAACGGTCATACGTGTCACCCTCTGTGGGGGAGTGACCCCACCGGGAGGCAATTGCTCTATTTGACCAGGATGCTACAAATATAACTCCACTTAATAACATCTTAGTTGAAACACTTATATTGAAGTGGGGGAAGATATGGATAAGTGCCTCTTCTAAACACGGACCATGTATGATAATAATAATACATTTATAGACTATAGAGCGCATCAACTATGCAACATTAAGTATATATTCTACTGCGCTATATTACAAGAGCTCTTGATATGCTTAGATTTACAGTTAATTGAAAAGGTGTGCTTTCAGTTACCGGTAGTCTCTTTTTCTTAATATAAGTTCAATACCACAGGATATTTTGCAAATTCTGGCCTTTTGCCTAATCTGAGAGTTTGGCACCAGCTAGGTGTTGTTGCATCCCTCAACTATGAAAGTTCTCAAACAACCTACGTGTACATGTATATTTAAATTCATATATGTACATACATGTACTGTATGTACATGTACATGTTTTAAGTAGATGTGAGATTTTACATTTTTATGTATACATCTATTAAGGAGAAAAAAAACACATCGCCTGGACGCCCTAGACATGTACAGTCAGTAGGTTAGAATGTACAGACATGGTAAATGCAGAGAGACATATACAGTATGTAAAAAATCATTTCTACATTGTACATATCATTAATAACAAAAAAAAAATCAAAGCAGCACAATAACAACAACAACAACAGCAGATGATTCTCTGACCATCTGTCCATAAATCTAAGGTTACTTCTCTCTCTATTACTAATATACGGACAGACCTTATCTCAGTACATGTACATTTGTGCATTATTTGTGCCAGATGATACATGTACATGTAGTTGCTTCAAGTGGAATATCATTTTCACAGTGAAGTAGAATAACCAGAACGTTTTGAGCGGCACCTCGAAATATAATCTGTCATAGTCCGTTGATTTTGTTAAAACATAAAAATTTCATTTATAAGATTGTAAATGTACAGTGTACATGGATGTTGAGATACATTAGCCCATCCCCCTTTTTGTATCAGTCTACACCCCCTCTCCCTCTGTCTTTCTGTCTGTCTCTCTCTCTCTCTTACCCTTTCTCTCTCTCTCTCTCTCTCTCTCTCACTCTCTCACTCTTTCTCTCTCTCTCTCTTTCTCTCTTTCTCTCTCACCCTCTTTTTATCTTTTCTTCATGTATTTTTAAAAATCTCTCCCATTTTATTTTTACACATTTTCTCTCCATCTTTAGGAGTGTGTACAACACATTTCCTTTATTTCACGGGCATTTTACTAAATTAAAAATATTTTGAAGAAAAACACAGGAAATTCTAAGCCAAATTTACATAATTTATAATATGACTAGCAGACTACATTTTGTATAATATACCCTATTACGATTGATTGGAGCAAACCATGCAGGCACATGTACATGTAAGGTCACATTAAACCAAATTTATTCTGCAATTCAGGAAATAGATTTGCATCCTAGCAACAATGAAACATAAAAAAGCACCATGTACACGTTCATGTAATGGTAATATCCAAGTAGGTTACAAATTGTTTGATGTACAGCTTTTTTTTCTCTTTTTAAAAATTTAAAATGATGTATTGTGTATTCTATGAAAATTTATACCCAGTTTTGTCAGTCTCTGATTAAAGTCAAATTATATGATGGTTAACTCCAGCTCTCATGGATCTGCCTCCAGCAGTAACCATTATAATCAACCGATCGACTTACGGTCAATTGTAAAATCTATTATTTCTCTTTTCTTCCTCCAATTAATTGTCACTTACCATGCATTAATTGCTTCATTCTGTAACATAAAACTGAATGCAAGTTACTATTGATTGTGAAGATACATTTGAGTGTATGGTTTCATAATTACCCAGAGGCCCCGGGTTCGAAACCTATTTGATATGCTAGTGCCCTTTGGTATGCCCTTTGGTAAGGCATTACTCCAAATTACCAAGTCCCTTGGAGAGGACTTAAAGCTGTCGGTCCCCTGGTAGCTTACTTACAAGCATACACATGCTATCTAATTAGCAATCGGGTAAAACAAATTAACCAACCAACCATCCAACATTGAAGGAAATGCGATTTATTTGGGTGAAACAATTGATTTTAACTCCAGATGTACATGTATATTACAGGATCCCTAAGATGTAACAATACGTAGGTGATGTCATACCAGAACACACATACTGACCATCCCATCAGGGTCCTACTAACCCCACCATGTGGATACTGGGACTTCATAGAATCAACAATCTGAAGAAAAGAGGTCATTTTGTAAGACCGAATTCGTTACTCTGATACCACCATCTTTTTCATGTGGAAGTGCTGTGGCTTTATAGTGGTTCACTCAATTGACTTTCAAATCTAAAGGTTGACAAGGGTCCAAATCCCAGCTAGGCATTAATCCATGTGTGCCCCTCCAAACCTTGGTATAAATACATGTAGACACCCAATATGCTCCATAGAGCACTACATATTTTGCTGTTTAACTTTGATCAGGATTGTGATGTTAGAGTGCCACAAGTGTCATAACATGACAGACATAATCACTATGCAAGAAGCCATAATTACTGTTTACATGTACATGTATTATTATTATTTTTCTCCTTCTTTCCATATTAATGCTATAGATACATAACCAACCCATCAGATCACTTTGCAGTGACTCTAGGAAACTTACGTCAACAACCATTCCACCCTTAGTACTCTTCCCTGGACCAAAGCCCAGTAATCATCCGTTACCATGACGATCCTTTACAGCTGCATCGCTAGAGGAACCACCATCCTGGTGGAGCTTTCTAAAACAACGAGCACAACTTCCAACAAGTGGTTGCTTCCATGATGCAGAACCTAGCATCTCATGATAACTATAAGTCTGTCTATACATCAGATGAGTAAGTCTAGCAAAAACTAATATTAGAATGTGTTATAAAACTGTCCACGGGCTTCATTCCTTGATTAGCAGTTCATTGGGTGCTTTGTACGCTGATCGGGCGAGATAATCTTGTGCAATATTGAAACAATTTTTCCATAAATGTTGCATCTGTGCATTGTAAATGCCCCCGCCCACCAAAGGCATTATGTTTTCGGGTTGTCCGTCCGGCCATTCGGCCGTCCCGCTTTCTTGTTATCGTGATATCTCAAGAACCACTTACATTATAAACGTCAAACTCTCCTATATGCAGTTGCATTTGTCTTGTTTAATATCTGTTTCTAATCCAAGTACAATTCTGTCATCGATCTTTATTGAAAGGGCTATCATAACACATGCTGTTGAATACACACTTATAGGGAAACTATCTGTAACATCAATTCTTTGAAGGCGGCACACTAGCAGTACAAGTTCAGGTTCCATGACCATCACTGCATTTACCAATATGCACTCTTTAAGGACAGGGTTTAATTTTAGGGCTAAAGTGATCACATGGTGTTCTTAAAATTGGCAACAATAATATCTTTCTTTCATTGCTACATTGTTCTAATAGAACCTAATATCTCTGAAAACAATATACGTGGGTGAAACCTGTGTGAAATTGTTTTTTAAGTTGCCAATTTAAGGATTTTAAAGCCTATTTTGCTTTTTAAAGTTCCTTGCATCAAATGCAATGTGATAATGCAGCAAAAATGAATGCAGTGTTCGCAGAAAGGTTTTCCCTTTCTACTCATGCATCTGAAATTAAATACTAGGGCTCTGAATCAAAAGATGTTGAGCCAAACCACGAAATGTGGAGTGCCTGTTGCAAAAATGGTAAAAAAAACCAAGCTATCTCTCTGCTGAGGTTTAGTTGTCTCCTATCCTGCATCATTTCTGTGTGGAAGATTACCAGAGATCCAATCATCTTCTCTTCCAGCTATCTGTTCCATGTCATCATCAAGGATCGCATCACGTACATGTGTGCCACCACAGTGGACTTCAGGAAGCAGACAGCGTATTCCTTCATCATGGAGATCATGACTAAGGTGGCTAACTGCAGTCTGGCTCAGAGGGTCCATCATGCAGGAGAGATGGAGCTGGACAGAGATTTCAGCTCAGTCCTCGGCCAGGAAATGGTAAGCAGTGGAGCAAATTTAAGGGGGCTGAGGGCATTTTTTCCATGCAACTCAAAGCCCTGTCTGTTCCATTCATATGATTGAAAAGTAAGGGGGCTGGAAAGAGAATAACTCATAAATCATCTCTTAAATACGAAGTATTTGGATTCTGCAAGGAAGGGAAACATAAGTTGGCAAACTGCAGTTTGACAAGCGGGGGAGCTGAAAAGAGTTTTCAGCGGCCAGGAAATGGTAAAGGAGGAGAGAACATGGTTGTGTTTTATTGCTAGACTTGTCTATTGTCTTCTCAATTGTCAGCAGTTTCTTCAAACATCTCAACCTTGAAACTATACTTGTGTTTTTATGACTGTTCCTTACTCAGTGGCTATAGATTCTGGATTGAGATGATTTGAATGTGGAGCAAATACATAGTCTGCTGACAGCCAGAAGGGTGTTTGGAAACTTATTTATCATCTTTTCGTAGAGTTTAACACTCTTGCCTTAATACACAGTAGATATAAATAGGGTAAAATGACAATGCACATTCATTGAATGATCTGAACTTTTGAAGACACCATGCACCCCTACAGTGCACCTGTCCATTTGATATAATTTTGATATAATACAGTATTTGTACTCTCACGTAGTAATATAATACAATAGAATAAAATAAAGTTTCAGTTGATTTCTTTTCTCTTGTAGGACCACTTTTCTAATTTGAAAGGAGGTGGAAACGACAAGATGGCTGTTCTTCAGGATCAGGTTGATGAAGTGAAGGACATCATGACACAGAACATTGACAAGGTCCTAAGCAGAGGAGAGAAACTTGATGATCTTCTCGTCAAAACAGAAGATCTGGAAGCAAGCGTAAGTCATAATGATAATAATCTGTCTTGTTCATGTTTAGCCAGGAGAGCTTCATCATTATTAATACTGTTCTCTCCCTGAAGGCCTTGCAATCTTATTATTACCCCAGCTTTAGCCAAGCTACATGGTAGTCTACTTTATTTTCATACTCTGATGGTAATATTCATCCTGTTTTTATGCCTCCGCCACCGAAGGTGGTGCCGGAGGCATCATGTTTTTGGGTTGTCCGTCCGTACGTCCGTACGTCCGTACGTCCGTCCGTACGTCCGTCCCGTTTGACCGTTATCACAATATCTCAAGAACCATTTAAGATTTAAACTTAAGACTCGGGAATAGTATTTATCACCATAGGAAGACGATCTGATTAGATTTTGGAGTACGTAGGTCAAAGGTCACAGGTCACAGAGGTCAACTTATGAAATTCCTTGTATTGAGTTTGTTAGCCGATATCTCAAGAACCATTTGAGATTTAAACTTCAAACTTAAGGATAGTATGTATCACCATAGGAAGACGATCTGATTAGATTTTGAAGCACGTATGTCAAAGGTCAAGGGTCACAGAGGTCAACTTATGAAATTCCATACATTGAGATTGTTATCATGATATCTCAAGAACCACTGGAGATTTAAACTTCAAACTTAGTGATAGTGTGTATCACTATAGGAAAACAATCTGATTATATTTTGGAGCACGTAGGTCAAAGGTCAAGGGTCATAGAGGTCAACTTATGAAATTCCATACATTGAGATTGTTATCATGATATCTCAAGAACCACTGGAGATGTAAAACTTCAAACTTAAGGATAGTATGTATCCATAGGAAGACGATCTGATTAGATTTTGGAGCACGTAGGCCAAAGGTCAAGGGTCACAGAGGTCAACTTATGAAATTCCATACATTGAGATTGTTATCATAATATCTCAAGAACCACTGGAGATTTAAACTTCAAACTTAATGATAGTGTGTATCACCATAGGAAGACAATCTGATTAGATTTTGGAGCACGTAGGTCAAAGGTCAAGGGTCACAGAGGTCAACTTATGAAATTCCATACATTGAGATTGTTATCATGATATCTCAAGAACCACTGGAGATTTAAACTTCAAACTTAGTGATAGTGTGTATCACTATAGGAAAACAATCTGATTATATTTTGGAGCACGTAGGTCAAAGGTCAAGGGTCATAGAGGTCAACTTATGAAATTCCATACATTGAGATTGTTATCATGATATCTCAAGAACCACTGGAGATGTAAAACTTCAAACTTAAGGATAGTATGTATCACCATAGGAAGACGATCTGATTAGATTTTGGAGCACGTAGGCCAAAGGTCAAGGGTCACAGAGGTCAACTTATGAAATTCCATACATTGAGATTGTTATCATAATATCTCAAGAACCACTGGAGATTTAAACTTCAAACTTAATGATAGTGTGTATCACCATAGGAAGACAATCTGATTAGATTTTGGAGCACGTAGGTCAAAGGTCAAGGGTCACAGAGGTCAACTTATGAAATTCCATACATTGAGATCGTTATCGCGATATCTCAAGAACCACTGGAGAATTTTCACTTCAAACTTAATGATAGTATGTATCACCATAGGAAGACGATCTGTTTAGATTTTGGAGCATGTAGGTCAAGGGTCACAGAGGTCAACTTGTGAAATTCCATGTCTTCAGCTCGTTTAATATGACTTTACATTTGATATTCGATATGATGTAATTTTAATGGAATTTCTGAAAGGATTATGCTTTTATTGCAAGACTTTTCGCCTGTAGAGTATGACGTCACTCGGTGTTGAGGCTGGTGTTGAGCTATCGATAACGCGATCGGTATCGTCCTTCTAAACTGACCGTCGGTGTTGGAGCTCGGTTTAGCAGCCTTTCCATGCTCTCAACACCAACACCAACACCGAACACCGTACTTGAAATCACTCAATGTCTTATGGGTACACAGTTCATGAGAAAAAGCAAAAGGCACTGACAATTGAATTTCATATGCAGCGCATGTCATTCTTTAAAAAAAAATCAAATGAAAACGAGCTTTAATTCTTTATAATGGCAATACATGGTTACTTTTTTATGCCTCCGCTACAAAGTAGCCGGGGGAATTATGTTTTCTGGTTGTCAGTCCGTGCGTACATACGTGCGCACGCACGCACGTCTGTGCGCACGTCCCGTTCGTGATCGCGTTATCTCAAGAACCAATTGATGGATTACCGCCAAACTCAGGTCATGTATGTATCTTGCAGAGCTAATGAACTGATTAGATTTTGGGGTCACGAGGTCAAAGGTCACAGGGTCCATTATGTATGCAAAAATAGCTCGTGATCGCGTTATCTCAACCGATTGATGGATTACCGCCAAACTTGGGTCCTGTATGTATCTTGCAGAGCCAATGAACTGATTAGATTTTGGGGTCACAAGGTCAAAGGTCACAGGGCTCATTATGTATGCAAAAATAGCTCGTGATCGCGTTATCTCAAGAACCGATTGATGGATTACCGCCAAATTTGGGTCATGTATGTATCTTGCAGAGCTAATGAACTGATTAGATTTTGGGGTCACGAGGTCAAAGGTCACAGGGCTCGTTATGTATGCAAAATAGCTTGTGATCACGTTATTTCAAGAATCGATTGATGGATTACCGCCAAACTTGGGTCATGTATGTATCTTGCAGAGTCAATGAACTGATTAGAATTGGGGTCACGAGGTCAAAGGTCACAGGGCTCATTATGTATCCTAAAATAGCTCGTGATCGTGTTATCATTAGAACCAACAGATGGATTACAATCAAACTTGAATTTTTCAAAATTGCTTCCATTTTGGTTTGTAAAATTGCTCTATGGCGGAGGCATTTTTCGACTGCGCGCAGTTGAAGTTCCATCTAGTTTCTTCTTATTTTCTTGTGATCAGGCGAGGACGTTTCAGAAGACGGCTGCGAAAGTTAGCAACAAGTTTTGGTGGCAGAACACAAGAATGAAGATCCTACTCTTCGTCGTCATCTTCATCGTAATCATGGTCATAGTCCTGATCGGCCTCCACCTTGGCGGAGTAATCTAGGGACTTGCGTGCCCACCTGGAATCTCTCTCCTAGGACTTTGTGATTATGTAGAGACTGATGGAGATAATGCCAAAAATGTTAGAGTGACTATTCACATGGGATGCCATGGATTCTGGATCCTGGATTCTGGGACGTGTACCCCCCTGAACTGTCAACTTGCATTCAAGTAACAACTTAAAGGGAATGGGTATCTTTGTCTCAGATTCTAAACAAAATCCTGGATTTAGCTCATGCTGCAATCATAATTATAAACCTGTAGGTCAGTCAGGAATCCCATGACAAGCCGATCGCCCGTCTGATTATCAAGATATTTATGATTGGAATTCAAAATTTCAAAAACCGTTTACCCAACGGTTTTTATTACACTACAGTCTATTGGGGAAAATGAGTACCGGTATGGTAAAACCGGTCACTCAAAGATTTTTACTCTTTTGAGGCACTTTATGATCATTTTGAAGTGCAATTTTTTTAGGGCTTCAATATTACACCATATCACAGACGCTGATAACACGTAGGGCCATGCATCTCAGATTTGGCATTGTTAAACAATGCCTTTAAAGGCCGATGATTCCCTGTCCGACCCCCTTTCCTCCTGTCCCCCTCCTCAAATATATATATCCAAGCAATTACCGGTAGATACGGATCAATAAGGGGACTTCGGGTATCATAAACCATTTTTTTAAAGGAATTTATTACAGATGGGGACCATAAAAAGGACTCTCTGACAGATTTTAAAGTGCAGAAGAGCTATATGTACATGTATTATGTAATAATACATACACATATAGCTCTTCTGTACTTATTTGGGACTACAATTATGTTATATGTCATTTTACTCAGAACTTTGTAAAGATGTCAAGAAAGAAATAATTTCTCACAGACATTCTAACTATTAGACTAGAGGATAAAGATATTAGTTGAAGGATGTCAAGTTTTATGATGTCCGAGGAGTGATTAAATCACACATTAATTGATGGGAATGAGTGCCTGCCTGTATGTCCATGTACTTTATACATATGTGTCTGTATATACTGACGTACACTACTTATTTACTGTTGGGAAGTTGCACAATGATGAAAGAAAAACAACATCCTGTAGTTTGAGGGTACAGACAATTTAAATCAATGTAAAATTGGGAAACAGTTATTTCTTTCGAATATAATTTTATTTTTAACTTTTTAATTTATATTCAACCATAAGTATCCACCACTATTCTATGAGCTCAAGAATCAGAGAAATCATACAACTTTTTTGTGTGTGTTGCTATATCTGTTTCGTATCAACCAGATTTGCACATCATATGGATGTACTAGAGATTTATTTAGTGCTGTAGAAGTTAGCTAGATCATGGAGACGTGTGTGGATAAAATCCAGTTCATGTTGCTAAATAGTATAGCCTTAAAATATAAACCAGAAGGCTCTATATACTGATTACTTGATTATGGTCAGTTTTCAATGCAGCTTACCATGGCCTGTAAGAGGAGCATAAAAATAACAAAATTATGATGGCAAAAGGGCACTCCTAAAGTGGCTTTAAAGGGAGTGTAGCATGACGAGACTGTGTCTTTCCCGTGGCCCTACTCGGGGCCAATCGGGTATAATACGACTACGGACGACATGACCGCATCATTCACGTGCGTGCAACATACGCGAAACCAAGACGTGAGGAGAACTTCAGTCTGTTTCGCGAACGCTAGCACGCGCTGACCATGTAGAGATTAAGTTGCTGACTACCGTTAATCAAGTCCATTGTTTACGTGCAGTTGTCCAAAAGAAGACGTAGATGGCGTTAACCAGTATTTGCCATGCTACACTCCCTTTAAGCGTTATCATTCTTTAGAAGTGCATTGTAGCCTTGAGAAATTAAGGCATCGTTTTGGAGAAAAATGATCACTTTTATCTGTGGGTTATCACTTTGATGGGAACTCTTTTGTTGCACGGTAGGCGTGGTAGGAGATGCACAGTCACATGGTGTCATTTGACCAATTAGATTGCCTACATTCTAGAACCCACTTTATAATTTTAATCTTTGAAGGCCATAGATCCTATAGACAATCTAAGTATGATTTTACTCTTGAAGGAAGTTATACTGAATTTTTAATTATGATTTGCAATATGTAAAGTTATGTTCATCTCAGATTATATTTTCTTCTATCTAGTCTATATTCATCAGTGTGTTATATTTATTACTCTCAAGTTGTTGCTCATTATATGATCATTATATTTTGTTACTAAGAAACAGTAGACATCTAAATTTGTTTTGTGTTTAGATTGATTTGTTCATTTATAATTCAATTTACTTAATTGAAAAAACGTTCATCATATTTTGTCACTGGAAAATAGTTATTATCAAAACCTGTGATATATTTAGATTCCTTCATCATTCAGATCTTTCAATTTTTCCATATATTCACTTCATTCCCGTTTATCATTCCATTTTCATCATTCTTTTTTCATTTCATACCAGAAATCTTGGCAAGGTTTCACTTTCATTATAAAGAGTCTTTGATATCCAAGCTCAGTGTCTTAATGACATGGTGCTTTGATTGCGGTCGTAATTGTCTCCTTTCCTGTATTTGTTTCATCTCTAAACATTATATTCTGCGTACTTCCTGCAGTTGGCTAATTGCTCAATTCAGGAAAACATCATCCTGTATTGGTTAGTTGCTGATCTTGGAAATACTATATCCTGAACATGTTCAGTCAAATGTGCCTCAAGAGTGACTTCTATAAACCACCTGTCTACAAAGACCACCTGTTTCTGAGTCATCTGTGATTCTCAATCAAATCTAATTGGAGGCTACCTGTCTATAAAGATCACCTACCGGTACATTGTATTCATGATCAATGTTAATGATTGAAACCTACCTAACCATTATATAAGCTACCTGTGTCTTCTTGTTTTTCCTGACATGGTCCCAAAGGTAGTGGTCGTAGAAAAATAACAGTTTTGGTCAGTAATCATTCAAACCATTTTTGGTAAACTACTTGTCATTTAGCCAGCTCAATTACTAGCCTAATCATACTTTTGCCAAATCTACAACCAATGGGTCAATGATTACTCTGCTGATCATGTTATTATGTTAAAATCACTATTTTCATTTATTTTTTGTGTCTGCATAAATTTTACAAGTCTTGCTCTTTCACTGTCTATTCTTTCTGCTATCAAGTTGTCGGTTGAGTTCTGTTCAGTGGAAGTGTATGTGTATAGCGACCTCTTTCTCTCTGTTTCTCTCTCTCCCTACCTCTCTCTCTCTTTTTCTCTTCCAACCACCTTCTCTCTGTCTCTCTCTTTGTCCCCCCTTCTTCCACTTCTAGCCTTCTCAATCAGCACCCCTCACTAATCTCTCACTCCTCTCTCTGCCAGCCATCCCTGCAGATTATCCAACCACAGCACACTTCTCCTATCCCTACCTCTCTCTCCCTTGATCATTTCTGTCAATGCTACTGCCATCAGAGTTCGGGATATTACTACCGTATGGATGTACATGTATTTAATAAAGGAAAGACATTGACTGTTTCCCCCAACCAGAATGCTTTTTGCTCTTGCACAATCAATGTTTCTATCAAGTACTATTCTAACAACTCGAGGTAGAATTTTTTTTGGAATGCTGCTCAATGTTTTTACGACTGATGTCATGTTACCACCCAAGCCTTTCTTTTAATCTCTGTTTGTGTCGTCTGAACCCTCAAGCTAGCATGCTATGGGCACTATCCTACAGGATATATATATATGTATGTGATATGTTTCGTGGGGTCCTTCATATATTGCATATATATGTAGTTTCACAAGCATTTCTCAGTGTTGATATGGTAATATAATACCTTGATGTACTAGACATTGTTAAAGCAATAGAGATAAAGGATACTGACATTGTAATAAATTAGGCCTTTTGTTTGTAGAATTGTTGAAATGATGTCATAATGCATTATCAAACAAATAATGCAATAGATAAACTGTAATTATATGTAGTAGTCAATATCCCTTTGTAGGTATTGATATCAGAGCGCCTTGAGCACCTTGCATGGTGGATATGTGCGCTATAAGACTATCCAATATCGTTATTATTATTGGAATTAAGATCCCTCTGGGAATTTATTTAGGAAAAGCCTTCTCCAAATGAATGATATTTTTCACGATTTACATGTAAAATTGCCACTTTGTGCTGTCAACGTCATTCTGCCCCAATTATTTTGTGTGGAAATCTTGCCTTGAAAATGTATTAATGTGAACATGTTGATTTTAATATTCGTATTGGATTGCAGACAGAAGAAAATGCCTTGATCCTAACAAAATCCTTGATAATTCTTCATCTCAACTGCCTTGCTAATGTATAGATGGAGTGATATATCTGTATATCAAACTGTGTACCTGGACATAGAATATACATATTCAAGTAAATTCCCATATTTTCCACCATTTTGGGGTACTGATAGAACTAACCCTCAAAATGCTCATTCAGATATGATGTGGAAAAACCCCTGCAATGTTTTTTTTAATTATCTGACATTGTAAGAAAATAGGCCTATTGTTTTGTAAAATAGTAGAAATGATGTCATATTGCATTACCGTTGGATATAACGTAAAGTGCTATACAATTTAATACACATTTTAAACAAAATACAGGGCAGCTCTTTATATCTGAACAAGCTTTCAGTTATTTGAGTGACAATGTCAACTGCCAGAAAGTACTTACTGTGTTTGTTGGCTTGTAAATAATCAATGTAAGTCTTGATTTGCTCATTTTTGCCACAAAATTAATTTCATAAGCATTATTTATTTAGCAACAATGTACTTGCAAGATTTCTGAATTGTTTGTGGCTTTAATGTGTGTGGTATTAAGTTTAAAAAAAAAAGAATCATGCCTTTTGAAGTTCTTGTAAACAATTTTTAATAAGAATTCAGTTGAAGGAAGGGTACCCTTTGCTTGGATTAGTGTCAAGGAAATTCGTTCGGAGTTGAAGCATTTTCAAATAATCTCTCCGAGCTAGCCCCAATGGCTAAACTGTATCTTTCGATCTCAGCCCCTTTAATAATAATGCCAACGGTTAAGAATAAAACCAATGCAGATAAATAAAATCACACCTTTGCAATGATAATGCATTTAAAAAAAGGAACCTTTTGATGGAAATGTAATTTGGTAATTGGTAGGTGATCCTTAAAAAAACCTCTTTGTGGGATTTTAGCTGGAGGTGGTTGTGGTAGTCCGTAGAGGGTGGACTGAAGGGGAGAAAGGACCCTTGAGAAGGGTTACTTTACATTTAGTTGCATCCAGTTGGGAAACTACGGTATGAAGGATGCAATCTGTTCCAAGCTTTGATCGTGTGAGGGAAAAAATTGATATAACATGTATTTTTTAGGTTTTGTGAAATTGTACTTGCCACAATCTTGATTATTCATTATTACCGTAAGTTGTTTTTGACATTTTTTTTTATTGTTGTTTAGAAAATGGTGGGCTTATATAATGGCCTCTGCAACCTTAAGCAAAACCAAAGGTGATGTTTATTTTACATCCATTCATCACCAACCTGTCAGAGAAGTAATTATTAGACTTGGGTCAAGGGTCAAGCAGGTTTTTGATTGTTATCACACAACTTGTTTGTTCATGTATTAAGCCTTCACAAGCATTCACAAGTCAATGGGATAATTCAATACAGAAAAATGGATTTTATTAAACCTGCCTTGGGCCCCATTGCGTAAAATTTACCATTAAAAGGATTGGGTTTAATCCTGGATTTAGCTCATGATGCAATGATAATTATAAAACTTTAGGTCAGTCAGGAACCCCATGACTTTTACAAGCCGATCGCCTGTCTGATTATCAAGATATTTATGATTGGAAATCGAAATCAAGTTTTGCGTTTTCCTAACGGTTATCATTACACTACAGTCTATTGGGAAAAACGAGTATGGTAAAACAGGTCACTCAAAGATTTTTATTTTTTTGAGGCACTTCTTGATCATTTTGAAGCATTTTTTAGGGCTTCAATATTACACCATATCACAGACACTGATAACAAGTAGGGCCGTGCATCTCAGATTTAACATTGTTAAACGATGCCTTTAATGGTAATTTCCATAGAAACCTTGATTTGATTTGCTGTTGAGTGATGTTGCCATGGTAGTTTTTAAAACTGATTGCAAAGTTACCATCAATGGTAAGTTTATGCAATGGTGACCAGTAGTACTGTTTGTTGATTTTGAAGTTGATTTTCTTGGCAATACACTTATTACAGGGACCAACTTGTACCTGCAGGCAATGGGTTAAGAGTAAAAGGGAATGGGGGATGTGATGTAGACATTGAGACATACATGTACACTGCCCTACAAAAGTTTGGGTACACCTGGGCCTCGTCTTAAAAAAAGTTGTGATTAATCGCAACTCTTTTGTGATCCATATCAATCGCAACTACATACATAAGAGATAGGGGACTGCAAACTAATCGCAACTCTTTATAAGACGGAGCCATGTAATCGGTACTAATTTTTCAGAATCGCCCGCATTTTATTTATCAAGAAGCAAAAATGCTGGCACAACTTACAAAACCAGTGACCTCCTCGTTCCATTGGGAATGATATTTTATGGGGTAGGTAGCCTGTTTACACGCATGACTGCCTCCTGAAATGATTTGCACTTGTTAAAACTGTTGTCAACTTGAACGCCGATGTCTATTCTTCAGTTTGATACCAAATTGTTGCAGTGGGCACACCAGTCTGATAACGAATAAATATATGGATGATAGTGAGAAATCGGTTCTGATTACAGGTGTACCCAAAATTTTTTGGGCAGTGTACATGTATATGTGCCAAGTTATAATTGAAATACATTTGACACATATATACCCCAATGGCAATGTGGTACACATCTTTTTAGTCTATCGCACAGGCTCATAATATCAAGAAGATTTACAACATGTACACTGTATGTACGTCGTGTCATATCGACGAGTGACAATTATAGTCTTATTTGTGTAGATTCTTTTACGGTGTTAACTTTTCATGTTTTTCTACGAGTAATTTTGTTGAGCTACATGTTCCTTATTTCTATTGCCAAAAGGTCCTTCTAGGTTGAAATCTGATTTGTATATTGAAACCCTTTTTAATACAACTATGTCAACTGTAAATGAAGGTATACTTCTTTTATCTACTTAACAATGTTTTTCACAGTGAAGGATATTGATGAATTTCTGTCTGTATGCCTATAGATATGTTGTGTATGTATCATTGTAATACAAGAGTGTTCTTGTTTATCCCTGTTTATCTGTATGTATTGTTTGTATTTTATTGAATGATGACAAGATAATTATATCACGGCTTCCATGATATCGGATGGATTACTATTAAAATGATCTTCAATGAGATCGAGGAAAAAAGGTTACCCAAATGTTCGAATTTGTGATGAATTTACAGTCCTTGTATGAGAATGCATTTTTTTTTTTAAAGGCAGCGACTGTCGGGATTTTAGAAAGTTTTGACAGACAGACAGAAGGAAGAAGTGTGTAAGGGTGATATGACTGAATCATCAATAGCCTGAAGATTCCTCATTTTAATAGTGATCTTATATCTTGATTCCTTGTCCGATATTTTTGTTACTTTCCACTTCTTCTCCCTCTGATATTTCTCAAACTTCCATTTTTTTTTCTCCCTGATTTGTTCACATCTGTTTCTAGATACCAACTGTCTACGAATGGCTAATTCTCCTTTTTATATTTTTTTTTGTAAAGCTTTTATGGCCATACACAAAACATCACCTCTATAATATATGCAATGGGTTTAATAAATTTTATGTTTTATTTTTCACTACATTCCATGGACACCACCTGATTGTTTTTTTAGAATTTGATATTACAAATTATATCATTATTTACTGTAAAATATTTTCATCTCTACAGAATATAAAACATGATCAAATATTGTACATCGCAGAAATTACAAAGAATTTTCCAATTATACATGTATGTTCATCATCCTGAATTCAGTAGAAAATAGAAAGACACATTTTGACAATCAATGAAGTCTAGAAGGCAATCAATGAATTCTAGAAGGCAATCAATGAATTCTAGCAGACAATCAATGAATTCTAGCAGACAATCAATGAATTCTAGAAGGCAATCGATGAATACTAGAAGGCAATCAATGAATTCTAGCAGATATTCAATAAATTCTAGCAGACATTCGATGAATTCTAGCAATCAATGAATTCTAGCAGACAATCAAATTCTAGAAGGCAATCAATGAATTCTAGCAGACAATCAATGAATTCTCGAAGGTAATCAATGAATTCTAGAAGGCAATCAATGAATTCTAGAAGACAATCAATGAATTCTAGCAGACAATCAATGAATTCTAGAAGGTAATCAATGAATTCTTGAAGGCAATCAATGAATTCTAGCAGACAATAAATGGATGCTAGCAGACAATCAATGAACACGTAGAAGAATCATTACTGATAACTTTATACTAATATATACAATAACCCACACAATCTAATCTGGTGACACATCTTTGTTCCACAGTTGCTGATATTTAGATTGGATTTGTACGTACATGTAAGGTGAATATCTTTGAATTTTGTAACAGTATCTTTCGATAGCACTAGATAAAAAACACCCTAAAAGGGAGATTAATGTGAAGGAAGCAACATCAGCACCATTCAGGCCACAATTCTTATCTAATTCACAAGTTACAGACTCGCAAATGCATATAAAATCAATATTGAAAATTAGTACTGTCATCATTGGCCTTGCCCATTTATGTGTACATGGTTCCACTTTAAATGACTTGAAGACAAGCAGCGGAAAATGCATCACTTCCCTACCTCATCTGATAGGACTACACTTGAATAACATGCATAGAAAATCTTCAATTATATTCATGTAAGAACACTAAATATTTAGATTTACAGGTGGTTCAGGATGTTGGTAAAAGTCAAGGGGTAAAAAGAAATAAAAATTTCTCTTTTTAATAACTATTAACACTTTAGACACAAATAGGTGGAAAGTACACAGCCGTGCTACAATAGACTTTCCAATCCCTTCATTTTTAAAGAAATCACTTGTGTGGCATTTCTTTTTATTATTTATTCATCATGTAGAGTCTTGTATCACTGCTCCTTTGCATTCAATATTTACAAGTAAAATCATCCCAGAGCTACCAATCCTCTAAAAATAATTTTTTTCTGCTGATTACCTGTAACCTATAATGTTAAAATATATGATAGTAGGCATTTTTCAATCAACGATTACCACATAAAGGTACATTAATAACTACTGGTCGTAAATGAACAATTTTGTCCTCCTACAAAATTCCAGTCTGTTTCCACTAAAATATTATAAGTCATTGATTTGATGCCGAGACCATCTAAATGCAATGGACAAAAACTCCTTTTAACCACATCCATTATATTGACCAATGATGTGTTTCAACTTTTTTTAATGATTAAGAAATCCCTTTCCTGAATCAATCTAACTGCATATTTGATAAAAGACGTCGTCTCACAAGACCATCTGAGGCAGCTTAACCAGGCCATATAAATAAAGGCCCAGGGCCGGTATTCAATACAATACTTGAATTATGCATGTCCATATTTCACTTAGCATTTAGCTTAGCTAAGTAACAAGGGAAACGCTCTCGGTGGTTTTGCCTGCATTATGCAATTCGATATGATGAAAAATTGAGGTCGGGACATTATTTATAGGCAGGATGGCCAATTAGCAGGCCCCCAGAAATGAAATCCTCTGAATGTAATCAGCATTTTGAAGTGAATTCTGACTAAGAATCATCAGAAGAATTATTTACTATTATTTGTACCAAGATTGATAACTTTCATGAAATATGAACAAATAAAAAAAAATTGATTTATCAATTCTCATATTAAGTTGTAAAAATATAATCCAAGTCTACTGACCTAAAATGACCTTTGACCTTGAATTTGTGACCTGGAATTTGTGTTAATGATTTGTAATACTTGATGAATCTTGGGTACACGTTTCAAGGAATTCCAACGAACACTTTTGAAATTATGCTAAAATTTCAAAATCTTGATGTTGATGCCACAACAAAGTCTTAGTTTGTTGACCTGAAATGACCTTTGACATTGACTTTGTGACCTGAAATTCTACTCACATGATTGGTGACACTTGATAACCCTTATGTTCAAGTTTCATGGAATAGGAATGTACACTTTCAAAGTTATGATACAAATTCAAAATCTTAACCTTTGATTAAGTTTTTGATGATGCTACAACATAGTCAAGTTTGTTGACCTGAAATGACCTTTGACATTGACTTTGTGACCTGAAATTCTACTCACATGATTGAGGATACTCTTTAGTCCAAGTTTCATTGACTAAGAAATTATACTTTCAAAATTATATTAAAAATTCAAAAACTTAACCTTAGGTTAAGTTTTTGATGTTGATGCCGCCGGAAAAGCAGCGCCTATGTCTCGCTTTTGCTATGCAGGCGAAACAAAAATGGCTGAATTCTTATTCAGATCACATCTACAGGTACCGTAATTAATGTTGTATAAACCGCCCTCGTGTATTAACCGCACCCCTCTTTTTCGCCCTTTAAAAAAAAAAAAAAAAAAATTTCGTCCGCGGGAAGAATTTTTTTTTGTTTGTTAAAATTGTTGATTTTACCGGCTTTTACGACACAAAGTAAGCCGACGACAAGAAAGAAATGAATGAAGAAAATGATTGCCGACACCACCATGGCAGCATTTGAGGAACAACATAAGAGACAGATCGAGGGAGATCGAGAGAGAGGGACAAAAGGCATGCCGACGGAAAGCAAGAAAAATAATTGCCGATACCACCAGCGTTTGAGAAAAAAGAGACATCGCGGGAGAGAAGCGAAAACAATCGCTGATATTTAATAATTAGGCTTTTAATTTTATAACAAAAAATAAGCCGACGGAAAGAAAATAAAATATGAAAACTAAAAGTAAGATTCAAAGTTATCACTGATACAAATTAGTGCGGCACATCGCGCCAGGAAACAAAGATGTCTTGTGATAAACAAAAAAGCAGTAACCATCATAGCATGCGCCAGCCCAACAAGAATTTTATTCGGCCGTGAAATAGCCTGCTATTGTATTAGCTTGATCAATCGAGCGGGACGCCGGCGGAGGTGGACGGCCATATTGTTTTTATTGTTATTGGGAGATTAACTCAATTAACACAAAAGTTGGTGAGTCTTAGCAATGTTTAACATGAAACAATGAGATCTCGGACAAAACATAGGGAACCTTTTGACTGGGATCAGGGAGGTAAAATTCCACCTCCCTGCTGGGATAGCGTCAGTCTATGTCTAGTACACGTTGTCTCTTTTGTCCTTCTCTCCAGTTGGTTACGGATTAAGAGGAGATCGGACTTGTCTAGGCACGCCCGACGGCTAGGGGTGGCTACGGTGTGCGATGGGCTGCCAAATACTCGCTCTAGATAGCGTGGCTTCTCGGCCAGAATGCCCGTCGTTCCACTGATATTTCTCATTAAATTTAGTTTACTTATTAAATAATAATAATAATAACACCGGTGGAATAAGTAAAACAACATTAGAATAGACGGACTTCACACAATTTGCACTAGATCTAGAGTCTATGTTACACAAAAATCGTAAAATGACCTAGGCTCACATCAATACGAATCATTGAATTAATAATAGTATTTAAAAATTATACAACATAATCCCCCTTTTCGAGAAGTCTCTGAATAAAATGTTAATTATAAATCATCAAATCTATCTCTTTAAATTAAAAAAACAACATTTGTTGCCCCTTTATTTTTTAAGAAAGAAGGTTGATTCATGATTATAATTTTATTCAATTATTGAAACAGCTCTGAAGACGAGACTAGGAAAAAGAAGTTATCTTCATCATCATTCTTCCTTCCATCTCTCCCTTTTTTTCAATTCTATTTATTCATATTCGAATATTTTTAAACCCATTTTCCCCCTCAAATCTTGCCTTTACAATTTGATCTTCTTTCTTTAAAAAGTACAGAATTATTTACTTAATGTAGTTTTCGCATGTTGTCTTTTCTTTCTTAAGTTTCTTTTATATTGTCTCTCGATCCCTCCCCAAAATTCATTCACCTCTCATATTTCTTTCACCATCATGTCGCAGAAATTTAGAATACAAAAACATTGCCTATCAAAGATTAATGCATGCCAGACAGCTGGCGCTCAGCTGGGTGTAACATTACACCGCGGTTTCTTTGAACAGGGTTCAAAGGTTCAAAGGTTCAACATGGCCATTGTCTGTCCGCGTATCACTCAGCACATTCCAAAATATATGCAAATCTTGGTTAAGCGTATAGCATGTGCCTTACATGTGATCGTTGTTTTTAATTGACAGACAAACAGACCAATCATAATAGAGCTTGTTGGATGGGCACTCTGACAGGGACATGAGTATTTTGAGGATCATGCCTACATGTAGCTAGCCTTATGCTTCATCTTTTTAGGGAGTGGTCTAGATTAAGGATGATTATTTATGCTGACCTGGGACTCATTTCTGGACCGCAGACAACATGATAAACAAAATGTAGCAATGTGCCCTCTATTCAGGACAAGGTCAGTGGGTCACACTGTGATCATAGGAATTACATGAAAAGTTATCAGATACAAGATTATAATATAACATTGACATTAGATATATTTTTCTGATGTCAGAACTTCCGATGGATGATTTGAAAAGCGTTGAAAATGAGTGTCACTTTCAGGACGATGGTATATAACTAAGCCAAGAGCTTCAGGATATTTGTCGCATATCATTTTGGGGACATCCCCCAATCCTCTCCTAAGCGCGAGCACTCTTGGTGACACAATTTGACCGCTGCTGAACGCGGAGATTGCAACATACCTAGAGTTTGCAGCATGGTGCATGTCTGTAACGGTGTATAAACCGCACCCCGACTTTTGATGTTTGCCGGCGGTAAAAAAAGTGCGGTTAATACACCGTTAATTACGGTAAGTATTTTTTTAAACTTAGGTTAGCCAAAATACCTTAATGTACTGGTGACAAATGTGTCATGACATAGCCAATCCAAAATCATGTGCAACAAACGTGTTGCAATAAATGCGCGCTTATCCAATCAAAGCCTCCAAATAATTGGCTTTAGCCTGTGAGGGAGCTGTCTTATAACTCAGGTAACATAGTTAGCAAAAAGTTTCAACTGAATACCGAAGTTGACTAAGTATTTCACCTAAGCCGATAGCTGAGTAAAATATTAATCTTTCTGACGTAGTATTGAATTGAATACTGGCCCAGGACCGTACTAGTCTCGTTTATTGATCATGATCTCATAGGAGAGAAGGAGTCTTCCAGATGCTGTCTGAGGAATCATCTTCAAGATGTCTTCGGACTCCTTTCCTGGGGCCTTGCTGAAGGTGTAGTTCTGCATGAACCAGGTGAAGATAAGGAAGAGATCAGCCTTGGCCACGGCTTCACCTAGACAGCCACGACGACCCGCTCCAAAGGGCAGGAAGCTTGGAGGATGCTCACGGACAGTGCCACTACCATCCATGAAGTGCTCTGCAGAAAAAAGAAATGATTTAGTTTAGTGCACTAAATAAAGAAAGCACAAGGGGTGAATACTCTACAACAAAAATATTGTCCTGTCCAATGTTTTTTTAAATATCATATTGTAGTAGGCTTGGAGTATCAACAGTGAATTGATTGTTATAATCAGTATGACATGTTTTTAGACATGAAAACAGTGAGTGCCAACTGCAAAAAGAACAATCATTTGAATAGGTTTGAGCCCCTGCAACATATCAATCTACATTTACCACCTTTTATCTAGGAGCAATTTGGCCAGTTGGTCCTGTTCTTGAGGGAGAATGTGTATGGAGTAGTCATTGATCATCAATGTGGTTCTTTAGAGAAAGAAATAACTACCTGAAAAAACTGTTTATTTCCTACCCCCCATCCTCCCAAACCAAGCTAATAGAGTTTAAGATATCCTGGGAGAGGCATCATAGAATTTATTTTTAACCTGGAAGGAACTCATCCTGTTGATCCCATTCTTGAGGATCATAGTGTATATAGTAGGTGTTGATCATCACTATAGTTCCTTTGGGAATGTCATAGCCACATCTCACATCACTTAATTCCATACATCCTTATCCCCCATGCACTCATCAAGTCTAAGGTATCCCTGGCAGAGGTACGTTGTAGAATTCATTTTTACCTGGACGGAACTTGTCCGGTTGGTCCCATTCTTGAGGATCATAGTGCATGGAGTGTGTGTTGATCATCACGACTGTCCCTTTGGGGATAAGATAGCCACCTGCAAAGTCAACGGAAGCAAGAAACGATCAATGGAAGCAAGAATTTGTGGTTTTCATACACAAGCAATCTGTAACACCGGTTCCATTTACAATGTAGTGATGTTCAAAAGATACAAAACCATGACCTTTATAGACAGGTGGAAAGGATGAAAGGCAACACTGAGTGCAGTTGAAACAAGTACACTTATCAATCGACAAAAGATGATGCATTCATAATATTCATATACCGTAACTTATACATCACACGTGTAATATTAAAAATTGACGAATTTTTTCTTCTTCCATAACCTTGTGGATGAGTTTAGGTCTATACATCAACAAACTGTCAACTATTTGATCTAGATACATGTATGTATCATAGTATATTTTGGGGGAAACATTTTCCTCAATTTTTCTGCAAACTGCTGAGCCTCACCCCTGAAAATCCTCAAAAATTATCTTATACCTCATGTAACATCACAGACAGCTAAAGGAAGAATAAGAAGAACACAGGAAAATGCATTTAACAATACCTACGAGCACTTGCAAACACTTTATACATGTAGCGCATGATAGCTTTTCACACAATACTGCCTCACAATCTTTCTCTCTAGGCAATGCTGGAACATGCCTGACATAGCAGTGGCTAGCATATATTTCAAAAGTTGTGCCCCATACACCCTCCATCCATCAATTAAGACGGCTTTTAATTGATGAAGATGCTTTCTCATAATTACCAAACTCTGTATCCCTGGTAGTAGCATGAGGAACAGCTATGGGAGCAATACTGCTGTACCGCAACACTTCATAGAGAGATGCCTCTGTGTAGGGAAGGTTCCCGCGGTCACTGATGGTAGGAAGACAATCGCGGCCGACGACATCGTCGATCTCGGCGCGGATCTTTACCTGGATTTCTGGGTAGGTCACAAGGAGAGCCATGGCCCAGTACAGGGTCTCAACGGTTGTCTGAATACCAGCTATAAAATACAAAAATATAGAGTTTGGGCATTAATTAGTTGTGACATTTGAGAACTCCTAATTTCTTCAAATTTTGAGATTTATCAACATCAATGACAAAAATCATAAAAAATAAGAGTTTTTGTCCTCTCAGAATTTACTTTTTTTTGGAGGAGTTGACCGAGATTTATTATCAACATACATTTTTTTAATCCATAAAGACACATCTAATAGGAACATCAAATTAAGTGGTTCAAGCTAGTGTACTGAATTGAAATACATTGAATAGCTGTTTCTCAAAAAATTTTACATCCGGGATCCTGAACATGAGAGATTAAAGGGCAATCCAACCTTTGTAATAATTTCATTTGTGTGCAAGCAGAAAACAAACAAAAGAAAATGTTTGATATATGATATCAGTCACTACATCTATGAGAATCTCAAATAGGCAATCTGGTTAGTGGATTGTGATGTATTCATACCCAACGCTAGTGTTTGTTGCATATATACCGGTACTGAAATCATGTGTAGCACTTACTTCTTATTTCTAATCTATTTCAAATACATTACGAGCACGTCCATGGGGCGAGGATTCTGCGCCCCTCCCTAGCCCTTTTAGAATTAATACAGGAGCATCGTTTCCTATAGTCAGTATATAGGAGGACTGGTCCGAGAATGAGGATCGTCCACATTTTTGCGGACGTTTTTTTTCATCGGCGCTCTGGGTTTCGGGTTCGCGAACCGCGCGCTGGCGATGCGAATAACGGATTCCACGTAATCAAATACCCCCAGTTCACCTTCTAGTTTTATGGGTTGTCCGCCTTCCCATGATTTATTGCTCATAACGTGAAAGTCTCTGTACAAAGTCAATGTGAAATGCATCAAGAAAATCATTGTGGAATCCGTTTTTCGCATCGCCAAGGCGCGGATCGGTCTGCATTTTGCCGGTCACGTCTGTCCGCATTTATGAAAAGGATCCTCGTTTATGCGGATGATCCTTATTCTCGACCAGCGCCCCTACCGATAGGTAACAGGGTAATACATTAATCATGCATGTACATGTACCTCCAAAGATATCAGCGACCGTCTGGAAGATGTGAGTATCGGTCAGTTTGTCCACATTCTCTCCTTCTTTCCTTGCGTCTTCTTGAGCTTTGAGAAGTAGACTGTAGAAATCATTGATGTTCTCTATGTAGAGGATTAAAAAATGCAACACATGCATTTTATAGCTATAATGACTCAGTCATGTTTATAAAGGTGGACTAAGTTTCATAAAACTTTTCATCAATAACAAATGCTAAATTTCTATGACAGATGTGCTCTCAGCCAATCAAATACCGACATTTCAGTAGGTTAATTAGAGCAGTTATTGTGACTTGTCATTGATAACAAGTTTTATGAAACAGGGCACTGGTTTTACTTAGTCTACTGATTTATGGAGTGCCAAATGTCAAGCTCTCTTTTAAATTTTTTTTACTGTAAGGGGTTACGAAATTACCCTGTGACCTGTAGAGGGCGGAGTGCTGAGACAAGCCGGCACTCTTTGCTTGGCCCTCTCACAGGTGAGTTGACCAAACTTGAACCACTGTTATGTTTAGTAAATATTAATGTTGTTATGCTAAATATGTGTATACTGTACATATGTGTATTGTGTTAGAACGATTTGAGTGATTATTTTGATGTATCATATGTGTTGATATGATTATATCGAAAGCGAGGATTTAATGTTAAGATGTGTGATGCTTAGCGTTATGATTTGTTATATGCATTTACATGGTGATGTACACTAATAAGTTGAACGCGCGATACCAAAACTGGGTGTAGTGCCTGCGCGCTACGCACCTGGTCCCAGGGCCAGGGACAGGGCCAGGGTTAATGACGCTCTAAGTTATTTGATGAGTATAGGTCTTGGTTGAGGAACGATGTCAGTGATAACGGTAGGGAGCATAGAAAAGAAGTGCTTATGATAGAAGTTGAGTCTTTAAAAGCATTACATGTTGTTTGTATTTTGGTTGCTAAGGGGAGCCAGGATAGCCCTATTTAAGTTTATGTTATCAGGATATTTGCATTGTCTTAATATTACAATGTGCAAGTTAAAGGTATAGTTTATTGAACAAGAATTGAGTGGTGATAGAGAGGTCACATGATAAGGTTATTACACCTAACTTGGTGTGTTGGTTTATCCAAATTGGTGAATGTGTTGCTTTATATGAGTTTTATATTGACTGTTACTTATTTGTTTAAGTATTTGGGTCAGGTATTTACCTTTGTTAATGTTGAGAGTTTCAGCTACATTGTACTGTGGCAATTGGTTTTTAAAGGGCAAATTTACTCGTTTTATATTTGATAACATGACATGTTTTGGGGAATGCATGATCTCCATGATTGTCGGCATTATTATGTGATATGTAATGTGTCAGTTACTGGTTACTACTAATAAAGACTCTTTGCTTGGCCCTCTCACAGGATCTGTCTGTCATTGATTTCGAGTTCTCGACCACCTCACATAACAATCAATTTCAACTTGATCTGATTCATATTTCTTCATTTAGCTTGAACAAAATATTTGAATGTTAGTTATGTTGATAAGGTGGTTCACACTTTATAGTGCTCCAGAAATCAGTGTATGAAATCTTCATACCTCTCCGCCTCAGGACAATTACTCCCTGGACAATCACCCCCCCCCCAAAAAAAAAAAAAAAAAAATTTCAAGCAAGACCATAAGAGGTGATGGTTATTTGAATTTGAGATGACAGCTGCCCAAATATTGGAAATTCTTACTAGTGCTCAAGGGAGCAGCAGACCCCCCTGCCCACCCCAACCCACCCCTGCCTTATACAGAGATATATGCAGAGATGCCAACCTTCTTCAACAAAAAAAAATATTCTTAAAAGGAAAAAACAGTAGTTTTGAAAAAAATCTCTGACCTTTTAATAACATATCGCCCAATCGAGCAGCTTTGAAAAAATAGGCGAAGGCGGTACCAAGTATACGTACCCCAGATCGGAGCGCGACGTGCATACAGTACACATGGGTTGTTCGCAACGTGTGCAGTTTGGGGCCCTGTATCACCATCCTGCGTGCATTGTTTGAAGACATAGGTGCATAATACACATACAACACAAAGTCCATGATCGGAAATTAATTTAAAAAACATCAATTAAACTAGATGGAACTTCAACTGCGCGCAGTCGATGATGCCTCCGCCATAGAGCAATTTTACAAACCAAAATGGAAGCAATTTTTAAAATTCAAGTTTGATTGTAATCCATCTGTTGGTTCTAATGATAACGCGATCACGAGCTATTTTAGGATACATAATGAGCCCTGTGACCTTTGACCTCGTGACCCCAAATCTAATCAGTTCATTGGCTCTGCAAGATACATACATGACCCAAGTTTGGCGGTAATCCATCAATCGGTTCTTGAGATAATGTGATCACAAGCTATTTTGCATACATAATGAGCCCTGTGACCTTTGACCTCGTGACCCCAAAGTCTAACCAGTTCATTAGCTCTGCAAGATACATACATAACCCAAGTTTGGCGGTAATCCATCAATCGGTTCTTGAGATAACGCGATCACGAGCTATTTTTGCATACATAATGAGCCCTGTGACCTTTGACCTTTGACCTCGTGACCCCAAAATCTAATCAGTTCATTAGCTCTGCAAGATACATACATGACCCAAGTTTGGCGGTAATCCATCAATCGGTTCTTGAGATAACGCGATCACAAGCTATTTTGCATACACAATGAGCCCTGTGACCTTTGACCTCGTGACCCCAAAATCTAATCAGTTCATTAGCTCTGCAAGATACATACATGACCCAAGTTTGGCGGTAATCCATCAATCGGTTCTTGAGATAACGCGATCACGAGCTATTTTTGCATACATAATGAGCCTTGTGACCTTTGACCTTGGACCTCGTGACCCCAAAATCTAATCACTTCATTAGCTCTGCAAGATACATACATGACCCGAGTTTGGCGGTAATCCATCAATTGGTTCTTGAGATAACGCGATCACGAGAACGGGACGTACGTACGTACGTACGTACGTACGGACGGACGGACAACCAGAAAACATAATGCCTCCGGCTACGTTGTAGCGGAGGCATAAAAAGAAACATAACAAAATATACAAAAAACGTACCGCCGTATTCATAGCAAAGAAACGGAACAAATACGGCAAAAACGGAACAGTTGGCATCTCTGTATATGTATCTACTTATTCTCTCACCGGATCATAATGTTCTCTTGCTTCATCCACCTGCGAACGCACGAGGCCAATAAGCTGTCCTGTGACTTCCTTGATCATCCGTGGACCACTGCTGGGAACATACTTGGCCCATGAGAAGAAGTCTGCTGCTAGACCTAATCCAAATTTTTCGTTGACGTCATTGTTTATGTTCATCCACTGCTCAACATTAGGGTCTTCCAACTCATAACTGCAATCCAATAACGACATGAAGAAAAAATCAGTTTAAAAAAAGAAATTGACGGCAGAGCAATTGTCGCTGGAACACGTATTATATAACCTGTAAAGAACTCAAATGAAACGGGAATGAATACGAAGCATCCCAATAGTATTATGGCTGTGATCTAGTTTGATTTTCTTAAACTATATATACAGAAAAAAGTCGACTCCGTGCAGTCGAAAATATGCCTCCGCCTGCAACATAATCAGTATTTTCTAATTATCAGATATTTTAGCACATTTAAATTGACCTCTGACCCTTGACCTCTTGACCCCAAACTGTTATCAGGTTATCTTTATATGGTCATACATACTCTTACCAAGTTTCACTATGATAGCACAATTTGTTTTCAAATTATCGTGTTTTCAAGATATTTTAGCACAATTTAATTGACCCCTGACCTTTCACCTCTTGACCCCAAAATGTAATTAGGTAATCTTTACATGGTCATACATATTCTCACCAAGTTTAACTATGAAACCTGGATTCGTTCTTAAGTTATCGCGTTCACAATAATAATTACGGACGGACAACCCAAAAACCTTCATGCCTCCGGTACTAGTGGTGGAGGCATAAAAAGGTTAGTGTTTTTAATGATACTACATGTATAGTATTTTAATGGGCATTACAAAAAACAAGAAAAGCAAAAAGAATAGAGAGTTGTCCTGCCTCACAGTTGCATAACTATTATTAAATTTAAATTTGAATAACTAAATTTTCTTACTGTCTATGTAAAGTTTCTTTACAACTTAACTCCATCTGTACTGCTGATTTTTATGCTTCATAACAAGCTGATTTTAAGATTGGATTGCTTGCCTTTTGACTAAAAAACTACTAAATAAAAACCTTGCTAACTCACAAGTATCAAAACCGTTGGACAGAACTCACCTTCGTCCAAAGCACATCTGTCTTGAGTACGTTGTACATGATTAGAGTGAGGAGGACCTTAGGGTCTATTGGTTGTCCCTCCGTCATGGCCAACTTCTTCTCAACCTTGGGGTAGACGCTGGAGATAAGACCCTGAAGAGGCTTGCCTGTTGCAAAATGCCTGGGAGCAAGAAAGAAAGAAAAGAGGCGTCATAGTCTAGTGGTTTGAGCACTTGACTGGAAATGCGAAGGTCGTGAGTTTCATCCCTCACACAGCAATAATGTCTTTTGGCGAGGTATTAATCTACATTTGCCACTCAATATCCAAGAGAGAAAAGGGGACATGGAGGATGATAAAAGCTTTTGTGTTAGTAATTGCTATATGCCCTCACTGTGACCATATTGCAGATATACTCCCCTGCGAGTGGAGATGGTGCACATTGTATGTCAATGGATCGGATGACCGGGGTAATGATATATGTAAAGTGCTAAGAGACTGTATTTAATATTAAGCGCTATATAAATCCAGATTTTGTATATAAATTGTTATTATAAAAAAAGTTAAATGCAATTCTAAATTCAGTCTATTAAATGAAGTATAATCAAATCACATCAAATCAAACTTATTCTTCTAGTCAATTTTATACAAAGGCACCCTTTGAGTGACCAGTCTATATGTATATGTCAAAGCATTCTAGGTCTTTGATCCATCAAAGTTTAAAAATGGACTTTAACCCCTTTTAAACCAAGTCATCCTTGGACGACTATCATAAGCAAATTTTAAAAAAAATTGGACTTTGGACTTAGAATGCTCCCTTACACTAATAAATTGGGCCTGTAATATATTCCATAGGCACAAACTTTATAATATCTGTTTCTGTTTCTGAAAGAAAACACAATGTTCAACACTCAAATTCTTGAGCAGGTTTTGATCCAGACTTAGATTCGGACGCCCATGTATCCCGGGCACCTGTTAGTGGCGAGCCCTAGATACAATGATTCAGTTCCCTGTTCGCCCTCCAAGACACAGTTGAAGCTGAATACATGACAATGATCATGATAATAATAAACACCCGGTATGTGCACTGTTTATAAAGACCGCTAATGGGAGACGAGTAAAGTGGTTTTTAAATGAGAAGCCATTTTCAAGAGAAACAAACAAATGTGGCATTTATAAAGCTGGGGTAGTAATACGATTGCAGGGCCCTCAGGGAGAACAGTATTAATACTGATGAAGCTACTCTGGGTTAACATTTCTTCTTCTTCTTCTTCTTCTTCTTCTTCCTCTTCCTCTTCCTCTTCCTCTTCCTCTTCCTCCTCTTCCTCTTCCTCTTCCTCCTCTTCCTCTTCCTCTTCTTCTTCTTCTTCTTCCTCTTCTTCTTCTTCTTCTTCTTCTTCTTCTTCTTATCATTATAGACAGGTAGTCTCTCTACACAGGTGGTCGCTAAAGCAGGTCTGACTGTATTAGCTAAGTTTTACCTGAGAGCTGAGTGAGCCAACTTGCGATGAAGTTTCCAGGTCTCACTGTACGGGCTGAACACAATATCCTTGAATCCTTCCGTGAAAATGTTCACTAATAATTGAAATACATGAAGAAAACAAAATATCAGCAAGAATATACATGTACATGTGTTTGCATACATATATCTATTTTACCCACTTCTGTAAAGATCAATACTAGCAGACAATTTGGATGCCCTTTTAGTCAACCAAATTTGACTGGAATTATTATTTTGGTGACCCAGAGAAAACAATAAAGTACAAGGTTTTTTTGTTTAAAGTGAATTTCTCTCTCACATATTGTCTTGTCTTTCTCTGAATCGTCAAGAAACGTGACAGACTGAGCAACAAGTGCAACAACCTCCGGAAGAGAAAGGGTCTCATCCCACATGCTATGGAAGAGCAGCTTTGTGACCTCAAAAGAACACTCCAATCCAAACTCAGGAGAGCTACGTCGAGTCCATCTTTACTTCCATTGAAAATGATGACGAAGGTCCAGGGAAGCACAACTGCATGAAGAGATTCTGACAATTCATCAAGCATAACAGAACCAACAGTGCTGGAATTGCTGAACTCAAATCTGACGGCCTGCTAATCAGTGAACCTGCCGAGAAAGCTGAATAGACAGTTCAAGAAGGTTTCCACACAGGAAATGCCAATCCCTCCTCATCTGTTGCCAAATACTTCTGAGCACGAATCAATGCCTGACATCATGATAACAGTGAAGGGTATCGAGAGGATGCTTGAGAAACTCAAACCACATAAAGCAACAGGACCCTATGGGATCACCCCACGCATCCTGAAGCAGCTATCCAGGGTCATCGCTCCCATCCTCCGCAGCATCTACAGACTCTCGTACGACACCAGCGAGATACCAGATGACTGGCACAAAGCAAACAGGGTGCCTGTCTACAAGAAAGGTGACAGAACCAATCCAAGCATCTATCGCCTGATCTCCCTCACATGCATCTGCTGCAAAATGATGGAGCACATCCTTGCGAGTAGCATCATGAGGCATGGCGATGAAAAGGACATCCTTTACCCCCTCCAACATGGGTTCTGACCAAAGAGATCCTCCAAGCAACAACTACTGAGATTCGTCTGCGACCTCCACAAGAACATGGAGCTAGGACTTCAGCAAAGCCTTCGACAAGGTCGGTCACCAGAGACTACTGCACAAGCTGTACTATGGAGTGAGAGGCAAAAGCAACAGGTGGATCACCAACTTTCTTCACCATCGAACCCAGAAAGTTGTTCTAGAAGGCCATGCATCACCTGAAGTTGACGTCGACTCAGGAGTACCTCAAGGCTCTGTCCTGGGTCCCTCTCTATTCCTGTAATACATCAACGACCTGCCAGACAAGCTCTCCTCTCCGGTACATCTCTTTGCAGACGACGCCATCATCTACCTAGCAATCAAGGGCAGACAACACACTCTCGAACTACATGAGGACCTCAATAGACTTGCTGAATGGTCCTCTGATGGAGCTCAATACAGACAAGTGCAAGGCCATCACAGTGTCTAGGAAGAAAAGCCAGATACGACACCAGTACATCCTGAACAACACACCACTGGAAGAAGTCTCATCAGCCAAGTACCTTGGCATCACAATCACATCCGACTTGAAATGGGACAAACACATCACAAGTATATGCCAGAAAGCAAACAACACCCTCTCCTTCCTCCAACCAAATCTCCGGATCAACTCACCAGACCTGAAGAGTACTGCCTACAAAGCTCTAGTTAGACCACTCGTTGAGTACAGTCCCACAGTGTGGGATCCCTCCTCGGAAAACCACATCCACCAAATAAAAATGGCACAAAGACAGGCTGCTAGATTCACCCTAAATCGGTACCACAACACCTCTAGCATGACCTCCGTGCTCGAACAACTTGACTGGACCACACTCGAGCAACGCAGAGAAAACTATTGACTGGTGATGCTGTACAAGCTCCACAAGAACCTGGTAGCAATCGACACAGCACCCTACATCAACCCTGTCACAAGACCCACCAGGACTACCCATGCACATAGCTACCAAGTCCCCCGTTCAAGAACTGAGCAACATAAGCAGTCCTTCTTTCCCAGGACTGTGAGGACTTGGAATAACCTGCCATCAGGAACAGTGTGTGCCATATCCGTTAATGCCTTCCGTCAATGCCTGACGGGAGGCCGCAACCAAGTCCGGGAACTTTTTACTTGCACCATGGTAATAGCATTGCACTATGCCTCTGGCTCTTGAAAGCACACACACACTCATCAGTCTGCAAGAATCTTCAACTATGAAGGAGGCAGACTCAACCCAAAGAAGAAGAAGAAGAATCTGCACATCTTTGTTTCATATAACCTCTCTGCTCTTTCATCTTCTATCTGATGTTGCAAAGATAATTTCAGTATCTAAACATAACAAAAACAATTACATGATTAAATAATCAACAAAAGCAAAGCAACATGGTTACAATTAAGTATATCTGAAGAAGCAAAGGAAAGAAGGCAGGAAAAGCTAGAAAGGTAGTGGATTTGGATGTTGTGTTGTTTTTGTTTTATTGGCGTGTTTCATTCAATTATGAATATTTACGGATGAATTATGAATATTTACGGATGGCACAATTATAAAAAGCCTTACATTAATTAAGCAACCATGTCCTGGAACTCCAACATTTTTACATCTGTCAATTAAATCATAAAATATTATGTTAACTATAATTATCCCAGTCATACAGTGTAGCATAAATATTACTTGATATCATATAGCAATTCTGTAACTGTCTGGTGCTCCAACATTATTACCCCAGTCATAAATAAAAAAATATTATCCCTGTCATGGCATAAAATATTGTGTTGATATTTAATTACTAAATCCTATCCACTTACCAGAGTAGAAATCTGGACGATCAGCAAAGTCCACGCCCTGTTTGAGGACAGCTTCCTTGATCAATGCCTGACGGTTGAGGACCACCATCCATCTCTCTCCCACCTTGAATCCAAAGACATCACCGTACCTCTTGGCCCATTCCCCAAAGACAACCTCGGGAGAATCATTCAAACCTAAAAACCAAAGGAGCATCAAAACATTAATGATTTAACTACCAGTAAGATGTTTCAAGATGAGATTTCAAGAGGATAAGTCCTATGATAAAACCTAAAAAAATAACAGTAACAGCCAAAATAAGAAAGCACAAAACTTAGTCTAGATGTACTGTAGATCTAGAGTGCAATGTCAATGAGAAAATCTCGTACCAAACTATCGAATAATGTTTTTGAATACTTTCTTGTGAAAAGGAGCTCTTTTTGGATTTGGTATTATAACTTCTAATAAGATTCTTCACAGACATTAATTTGCATGACTTTGTATTTCATTATGTTTTCTCTTCTTTTCTATTCTATTTTTGTATTTTTCTCTTTCTCTTCTTTCAAAAGAGTTCTTTTGGAGCTGAAGTTTCTGGAGCTGAATTGCTCTAGCTCCACCATGTGTATTTTTCTTCCATTGTGTTGGAATATCACTATAAGTTGGTGCCTGGTAAATTAAGATCTACATTTGACTTACTGAAGATGCTGCCAACGATAGGCAGGCCTCTTGGACCAGGAGGAAATCGCTTAGGCCTCATGATGGTCCAGAGGGCCAATGTAGCAGTGACCACGCCAAGGGTTGCTGTGATGGTCAGGGCATTAACCTGCCCAAAGCCAGCCTCTCCAGCTCCAAGAAGGTTAATCATGATGGATTTTAATGCAAGCTAAAATAAATTAAAGAAGAAGTTTCCATGGATTAGCATGCATATACATGTATAATATATGGTTAATAGTATACTGCCATCATTGGTAATTGATTTATATGGTAGAATGACTTTAATAACTAGCTATTACGTACTGAACTTGTCTCAAAGCTAAAGCCAAAGTTATATCCTTGTAGGCTAGCTCGTATTATAAGTGTGAAAAGCCAAAGCCCAAAAGCAACATACCTGCCTGAAAATATAGAGCAAACGAAAAACAACTGAATCTTTCAAAATGCTTATAAAAATATAAGGTACATGGAACAATTACCCGGTAGCATAATGACCTTCCACGACTCCTCCCGCAAGCACACTAAATACATGAGTCCTATCTTTCATGTGACAATGCCAGACGACAGACATAGCGACTGGGAATTACAGGCCAACGCCTAAATACTATAATCACTTATGATGATGATCAAATTTACTAAAGAGCATTAAGGCAGGAGCGATTAACACTAACATACAGTATAGTTCTAACTGTAAGATCTTTTATGAGAATAATCAGATGGACGTGTATACCAATTGGCCCTGTCCATATCCAGTACGTACCACCTTAGATGTAGATGTACTATGTAGAGTGTATTTTTACATTGAAATTATATTAAGTAGGTCTATAACTCCATGCAGCTGCAGGGAGCACCACTGCAAGCTAGGAGCGAGCGGCAGCTAGCGCAACCGGAATTAGACCTAGCTCTACTAATTATATAAAATTAGGCTCTATAGGCTATAGCTCTACTCCTCTAGCCTAGGACTATATTATAGGTTTATAAATAATTATATAGACAGAGTATAGACTCTAGTCTCTAGACCCTAGATCTAGTTTAGTAAGTTTAGGCCTCGATCTAGGCTTTTTAATTAAAGATCATCATCTAGTCTAGCTAGTAGCTAGAAATTGCGCTGCACTGCCTTCATTTCAATTCAGTTTTCAGTCTTTTCAGAATGCAGAGCAGAACAAAGCAGATATCAGATCGCAGTAGTCGATCATGCCCCGCCCCCCAAAAAAAATAAAAAAAAAAAATCACCTGTAGAAATTCATGAACATTTCTACATAAATACTAGATCTATATTGTTACACATCCCCTTGGCCTTGGCTAACTCCAGGGAGCTCCGGCGGACTGGCCTGGACTGCTTGATGAGTAGGCCTAGGCCTACGGAGCTGAGCTGAGTTAACCCCTTGGCGAATTGGCCTGATGCACGCACAATTCACAACAATTCACAATCACAACACACTCAAGTCTTAAGTTTAACCAGCTGCAAGAAAGAAGAAGAAGAAGAAGGCGAATCTGTTTTTACCTTTGGCTTTGATTTCCTCTTAGAACAATGGCAGAAACTTGATTAGTAATAGGCCTGGTAATATTGTACTATACTACTAGATCTATTTCATCATTTGTAGCATAATAAGTCTAGATGCAATGGATCAACACGTCTATGCTTATAGTGACGACTATGCTATATATAGCATAGTGACGTATCCCGCTGTTGTTGTTGTTGTTGACGTTGTTGTTGTTGTTGAGATTGTTTCCATCGTCATGGGATGATTTTCGCCAGGCAGTGAGAGAGGGCGTATAGTTACTGGTCCTCTCTTAGTACTTAGTACTCGGTAACTCTTAGATAGCCTAGCTAGCTAGCTAGTGGCGTTGTGTTTATGAAATTAACAATGTCAGTAAATTGTTAGTATATAGTTATTTTCTGTATTATTATGCAGCTTGTTATTTTAAAGAATAAATTAGGAAAGAAGGGATGAAGTGGTTGAATATTAGTTGCGATCAGTTCAGTACGTTAGGACGTTATAGTTTAAAGCCTCTCTCCGTATAATGAAGCAATTTGTACAATTTATATAATGAAGCAATTTATACCGATCGAGGATAGTACCACTGACACTGTCACTATAATAGATAGCGAAACGTAATTAATACACTATTTTTATAGCTGCATGAGCATCACAGTTCGTTGTACCTTCCACTGCCTTTTAAAAAAGCTACCACCTTTCCTATATAATTCCTCGATCGTTTCCTAGTATAAATGACCTAGATTTTGATTTTTGGTCTTTAGTGCTCTGCAGCGGGGCGGATCCAGCCGGCGGCAAGGGAGGGGGTCTAAAAAGGGGCCCACTTCGTGCGAAAATTTGAAAATCGTGCAGGTCGATTTTTCGCTCAGTGGGGGGGGGGTAGTGAGCAAAAAAAAAAAAATTGGCACCCGAAAAAAAAATTTCCCTCCGGGAAGGGTAATTTTTTCCACCGCCACCCCTTGGGCGCTAGGGGTAGTGAGCACAATTTTTTTTTTTGGCACCCGAAGGGTTATTTTTTGTTTCGTCTGTAAGAGAAAGTAAGGAGAAGAAAGAGGAAAAGCCAGGAGAGAGATAGAGGAAGAATTAAAGAGAAAGGTAAAGGAAAATGAAAGACAAAAATGGAAGAATGAAAAGGGGATCCCGGGGAGGTATTACAACCCACCCCCACTCACACACACACACACACACACACACACACGCGCACACACACACACACGCCAAATGTTTGTCGGCAAATGCAGTTTTACCAAAATGCCACAAATGGATTTCGAGTTTTTTTTTACATGTCATTTTCAAATCAATGCTGCTCAGTGAAGCGTGTATGGATTAATGTAAGCAATCATATCTATAAAGCTCACAGTTCGTTCACAATAAATATTGGATTTAGGGTTTAGCTTTTTTTTAATTCTGGGACGCACTGTAAATAACAAAATATATATAATTACGAGTTTACGACACTCACGCAATGAGACGGGGGAGTGGGGACATAATAGTGAGAACAAAAGAATCAAACATGTAACGAATTCTTATATGAAAAACACATAGCATTTCAATAAAGGGGACATGTTTAGAGGTGTCATACTCCACCTTCAACCTCAAAATTACAAGCGAATGTGTCTCCGAATTGAACCATATATATATACTCTCTTGTTACCAAGAATATTAAATACTCAGGCTGAAATTCAGATTCGGTATGTAATTGGTATGTAATGTTCTTTCTATTGAAATGCAATGTGCTTTTCCTTTTCACTGTTTTATTTTGTGTTTCACCTTTTTAGAAATTTGTAATACATGTATATAAATTATGTTGTCATGCATAATTTAATATAATAAAAATCATTTGTAGGGAGTTAAGTAAATTGCATAACTTGAGGTGGGGGAAACCTTATTATTTCAATGTTATGGATGTGAAGTATCAAACTTTCCCCAACATATTTGACATATTTAATTGACACACAAAAACCTGCCTTTTTTCCCATTATTTTGTGGCACATTAAAATTGTTTAGAAACAATGATGTTGACGCAGACCTCCAATTTTGGGGCAACCATAAAAGAAAGAAAATTATCGTTGGAAGCAAGATTTTTCCGGAATGAAGCTGCTGTGGTTTTGTGGTTGAGTCACCGGCCTTTTAGTGGTTCGAATCTCAGACGCAACTCATGTATTCATCAGTCCACCCAGCATTTAATAACCTGGCAGGTAACTATTAGGCACAAGAAAACATATGGGATTGCTCCTGTCAATTGCCTTTGTTTATAAACTATACTTTGAGCATAAACAGTCATTGTCTTCAACTATAATAATTATATTTGGTTGAAAAAATCTGGTAGAGTTTTTGCTATTATCATGACCAGTGGTGGAGATCTGTTATTAGCCTGGGGGAATGATTTACTGACGTGAAGAGGCAGCCCGCTCCGGGGGGCATGGTTACAAGGGAAAAGTGCCCCTATTCCTTTTGTAAAAGTGTCCCTTTACCTTTTCACTTCTGATAAGTGACTCTTTTATTTTGACACGAGCTCCTTTTCCTTCAACAAGTTCCTTTTTTTTTGCAATAAGTGTCAATTTTCCATTCTCATAAGTACACTTTTTAATCTCCAACTAGTGCCCCTTTGCAGGTACGAGAAGTGTCCCTTTTCATTTTTGATAAGTGCCCGACTTCACCTCTGATAATTGCCCTATTCAAATCTGAGAGGTGTCCTTTTTAATTTGTAAGTAGTGCGCCCCTCCCCTTTTTTTTAGAGCCCCTTTTTAACCCAGATAAACGCACCTTTTATTTACACATGTGCCCCCTTTCCTTTCTAATAAGGGCCCCTTTTCCTTATGATAAGTGCCATTAAAAAAAGGGTCCTTTCCTCAGGGGTTTTAGCAGGCCAGGGGCGGCGGAGCATCATTCAAAGTGGGGCGGGGCACAACAAACTCTACTTTCCGGGAAAAACACCTACAAAGGGAAACCTCAAAGCGAAAATATAGAGTTGTTAGACATTGGTATATACCCCTACATTGTGATTACATTATCAGGGATGATTTCAATGCTTGTTTCTCTCTTTACATGGTCCAAGATACTGCGCATCAAACACGTACTTCGCAGTTGGGTGTGATGGTATGAATATTGATTTGCGAGCGAGCGAAGCGAGGGAGAAACAATTTTGAAATTTGTGAAGTCGCAGTGCAAAACAAATATATCTCAGTTATAAAGAGGAAAAAACAATCCTGATGGGGTTTTAAGCACAATCTAATCATGAAAGACTGAAAAGATCTATAATAAGAAAAATAATAACTACAACTTTAAATACGAGCGAGCGTAGCGAGCCAGCTTTTGGTGAAATTAAAGAAAAAGTTGCTCTTAATCGCTTTAAATTAGGAGCACATTTTATTGGGAAAGGAAAAGGGGGCACATAATTGCCTTGCCGCACTATTTATAGAGGCAACAACTGTTCATAATTCATAGTACTGAGATTCGAACCCACAACTCCATAACCTACGGTGTATTAATTACGCTGTCCTTTGATGAAAGGTGGGTTAATTTGCATGATAATAATAATGATAATTAATAGATTAATAATAATAATAATAATAATACAAATCAAAATGACAATAATAAAGGTGATGAAAATTAATACTACTATATAATAATGATAATAATATGTATTTAAGAGCAAATTGAAAATGTTCCTCTGTATAGCCACTTATACCTTGTTCATCCCATATGGTTCCCGATACATACTGGTCTTTGCGTTATCTCCCCTCCCTCTTCAATTATTGACTTTCATTTATAAGGAATCTACAATTAAGCCTAGCATTTTACTAGATTCCCTCAAATTTCACTGCAAATATATTTATCTAATTTCAATTTAAATACCATGCAATAGTATTTAAAGCTCTGTATGTTATTTCGATGTATGATTACTTTCATGGCTTGATATCATAGGATGTATTATTTTATACCTATTGAAAGATTTTTTTGTCATGTTTAAAATTTATGATTTATTTAATGAATGTGAATGTGAAATATGGAAAAACAGTCATCTGAAACTAGATAATAATAATGATAACAATACTTGATTATGATAATGGTGAAGGAGAAGGAGAAGAAGAAGAAAAAGGAGGAAAAAGCAGAAAAAGAAGAGAAGTGAAGTCTGGTTTCTACGCAACTATATATATACCTCTCTCTCTCTCTCTCTCTCTCTCTCTCCCTTTTCTCTATTGCCCCGGCCCCCTCTCTCTCTTTCCGACCTCCTCTCTCTAAGTTTCTTTCCCCCACCTCTGTCTAACCTCCCCTATATATATCTTTCTCTCTCTCATCTACTTCCAATCTCCATCCCCTCTTTTCTCTCTTCATCCTATTAATACAGTGTATATATATATATATATATATATATATATATATATATATATATTTTAAATTCAATGGAGACCATTCAATTATTTGTTAATTCAAGAATTTGTTATTACAAATTATATTATTATTTACTGTAAATATTTTCATCTATACAGAGTATAAAACATGATCATAATTGTACATCGCAGAAATTACAAAGAAATATTAGATTTTATGTACATCACCCTGAATTCAGAAGAAAATAGAAAGACACATTTTGACAATCAATGAAGTCTGGAAGGCAATCAATAAATTCTAGAAGGCAATCAATGAATTCTTGAAGGCAATCAATCAATTCTAGCAGACAATCAATGAATTCTTGAAGGCAATCAATAAATTCTAGAAGGCAATCAATGAATTCTAGAAGGCAATCCATGAATTCTAGCAGACAATCAATGAATTCTAGAAGGCAATCCATGAATTCTAGAAGGCAATCAATGAATTCTAGAAGGCAATCAATGAATTCTTGAAGGCAATCAATGAATTCTAGAAGGCAATCAATGAATTCTAGCAGACAATCCATTGATGCTAGCAGACAATCGATGAATAATTACTGATAATTTTATACTAATATATATAAAACCCACATATTTTTATTCCACAGTTGCTGATTTTTAGATTGGATTTGTTATGCCTAAGTAACATTTGCTGCGGCGGCTGTGGGGTCTAAAATTTCTACGGCCAATAGCAATTATAGGGCGGCCGCAGCATTTCCATGGTCACATACAGTAGCTGTCACATATGTTAGGGTAGGCACACGGCACCGTATTTTGAATTTGTGGAGACAGAAAATCTGCGGCTGCCGTACGGCCTTTGAAGTGATGACGCACTGTCGCCTTAGGGCGTCCCTGCGGCGGCCATAGGTTTTTGACAAATACCAAGGCAGACGCAAGGTAGTCGCAAGGCCACCGTATGCCAAACGTATGGTCGCCATGGAACCGCTCTACGGCATGGCGTATTGCTATGGCGAACCTAGAAATGAAAAATGTTATAACTCCGCGCTATAATCCCAAATGTATCTCTCGCGATTTCGCCGGCACCGTATCCTAGCCATAGAGCAAATGTAACTTAGGCATTAGTAAGGTGAACACCTTTGAATTTTCGAACAGTATCTTTCTATAGCACTAGATAAAAATCACCCTAAAAAGGGGGCAATAAATGTGTAAAAAAAAGTAGCAATGTCGCACAATTGAGGTCACAATTCTAATCTCATTCACCATTAGTAGATTCACAAATGCATTAATTATGAAGTCAATATTGAAAATTAGTACTGTCATCAGGTATACATGTAATATTATCATCATCATTATTATTCTGTCGTTGGTAAAAATTTACAAAATACATTTGCAATGGCCATTTACGGGTATGGAATTCACTTTCAATGAACTGAAGACAATTAAGCAACGGAAAACCCATCTGATAGGACTACACTTGTATAACATGCATAGAAAATCTTCAATTATATTCACATAAGAACACTAAATATTTAGATATACAGGCGATTCAGAATGTTGGTAAAAAGAAATAAAAAATAATTTGTTAATATCTTTCAATACTTACAAATACACAGCCCTGCTACACTTGACTTTCCCATCCCTCCATTTTTTTATAGAAATCACTTGTGCATTATTTCTTTTTATTATTTATTCATCATGTAGAGTCTTGTATCGTTGCTCCTTTGCTTTGAATATATACAAGTAAAATCATCCCAGAGCTATCAATCCACTGAAAACAGCTTGCTTATGCTGATTAATGTTAAAATATATTAAACAATACTTGGGAATTTTCAATTAAAGATACTACACAAAGAAACATCTATATAACAACCGGACATACGTAAACATGTTTGTTCTCCTAAAAAATTCAAGTCTAATTTCACAAAAATATTAGTCATTGCTTTGGTATCAAGACCATCTAAATGCAATGGGGAAAAAATTCCAACTGAGTATTTTATGAAAGACGTCGTCTCACAAGACCATCTGAGGCAGCTTAACCATAGATAAAGGCCCAGGGCCCGTATTCAATTCACACACACACACACAATGTAAGGGCCGGTATTCAATTCAATACTTAGAATAAGTAAGAAATTTACTAAGTAAATTACTAAGCTAAGAACTTTACTTATCTCGTATTCAAATTGCATTTTAGACTTTTACATACGTAAGACAAAGTCTATGTAAAATTCTTACTGAAAGCATTGTGACATCACACGATCAATCAAAAGTAATGCTCAATTAACGCGTCGCAATAAATGCGCGCTAATATAAATGTGCGCAGGTTATGACAGTGTTAGAAAACCATATGCCTGCCAATTAAGGCCTCCAAATAATTGGCTTAAGTCTGGTAGGGAGCTGTCTTAAATTTAGGGTAAAATACTTACCGGTAGCTAAAATTTTGAACTGAAAACCAAAATTGGCTAAGTATCTTATCTAAGCCGAAGACTAAGTAAAATACTCATATTTCAAACTTAAGTATTGAATTTAATACTGGCCCAAGGCCCGTATTCAATTCAATACTTGAATTATGTCTGTTTGTCACTTAGCATTTAGCTTGGCAAAGTAAAAATGGCTCAATTCTTGTTCAGATCATATCTAATTTTTTTGTTTAACTTAGGTAAGCCGAAATACATTAATGTACTAGTGACAAATGTGCAACAAACGTGTTGCAATAAATGCGCGCTTATAATAATTTGCTCATTCATTCAGAGATTACTATGGCTGCATGCCAATCAAAGCCTCCAAATAATTGGCTTTAGCCTGAGAGGAGCTGTCTTATAAACTTAGGTAACATAGTTAGCAAAAAGTTTCAACTGAATACGGAAGTTGACTAAGTATTTCACCTAAGCCGATAGCTGAGTAAAATATTAATCTTTCTGACGTAGTATTGAATTGAATACTGGCCCAGGACCGTACTAGTCTCGTTTATTGATCATGATCTCATAGGAGAGAAGGAGTCTTCCAGATGCTGTCTGAGGAATCATCTTCAAGATGTCTTCGGACTCCTTTCCTGGAGCCTTGCTGAAGGTGTAGTTCTGCATGAACCAGGTAAAGATAAGGAAGAGATCAGCCTTGGCCACGGCTTCACCTAGACAGCCACGGCGACCCGCTCCAAAGGGCAGGAAGCTTGGAGGATGCTCACGGACAGTGCCACTGCCATCCATGAAGTGCTCTGCAGAAAAAAGAAATGATTTAGTTTAGTGCACTAAATAAAGAAAGCACAAGAGGTGAATACTCTACAATAAAAAATATTGTCCTGTCCAATGTTTTTTTAAACATCATATTGTAGTAGGCTTGGAGTATCAACAGTGAATTGATTGTTATAATCAGTATGACATCTTTTTAGACATGAAAACAGTGAGTGCCAACTGCAAAAAGAACAATCATTTGAATAGGTTTGAGCCCCTGCAAGATATCAATCTACATTTACCACCTTTTATCTAGGAGCAATTTGGCCAGTTGGTCCTGTTCTTGAGGGAGAATGTGTATGGAGTAGTCATTGATCATCAATGTGGTTGTTAGAGGATGAAATAAATACCTGGAAAAAACTGTTTATTTCCTACCCCCATACTCCAAAACCAAGCTCATAGCCGTTAAAGATATCCTAGGAGAGGCATTGTAGAATTTATTTTTAACCTGGAAGGAACTCATCCTGTTGATCCCATTCTTGAGGATCATAGTGTATATAGTAGGTGTTGATCATCACTGTGGTTCCTTTGGGAATGTCACAGCCACATCCCACATCATCACCACATCATGACATACATCCTTATCCCCCATGCACTCATCAAGTCTAAGATATCCCTGGATAAGGTACATTGTAGAATTCATTTTTACCTGGAAGGAACTTGTCCGGTTGGTCCCATTCTTGAGGGTCATAGTGCATGGAGTATGTGTTAATCAACACCACTGTCCCTTTGGGGATATGATAGCCACCTGCAAAGTCAACGGGAGCCAGAACCAATCAATTTAAGCAAGAATTTGTGGTTTTCATACACAACCGGTCTGTAACACCACTTCCATTTACAATGTAATAATGTTTAAAAGATACAAAGCCATGATCTTTATAGACAGGTGGAAAGGATGAAAGGCAACATTGAGTGCAGTTGAACAAGTACTTTTATCAACTGACAAAAGATGATGCATTCATATTTATATAACTTATACATCTCACATTTTATATTGATATTTGAAGAAAAAATATTTCAATAACTTTGTGGATGAGTTTGGGTCTACACATCAACAAACCATCAACTGTTTGAACTAGATACATGTATGTATCATGGTATATTATATGGTATAGCCTTGCCCCGTGAAAATCCTCAAAAATTATCTTATCCCTCATGTGACATCACAAACAGCTCAAGGAAGAATAAGAATACAAAGGATAGTGCATTTAACCATACCTACGAGCACTTGCACATACTTTACATGTTCACGTAGCACATCATAGCTTTTCACACATTACTACCTAATGATCTTCCTCTCAAGGCAATGCTGGAACATGCCTGACATAGCAGTCGCTAGCATATATCAAAAGGTGTGCCCCATACACCTCTCCATCCATCAATTAAGACGGTTTTTAATTGATGAAGAAGCTTTTCTCATAATTACCAAATTCTGTATCCCTGGTAGTATTATGAGGAAGAGCGGTGGGAAGAATACTGCTGTACCGCAACACTTCATAGAGGGTTGCCTCTGTGTAGGGAAGCTTCCCGCGGTCGTTGATGGTAGGAACACGCCGCTGCCGATGACATCATCGATCTCGGCGCGGATCTTTGCCTGGATTTCTGGGTAGGTCACTAGGAGAGCCATGGCCCAGTAGAGGGTCTCAACGGTTGTCTGAGTACCAGCTATTAAATACAAAAAAAGTTTGGGCCTTAGCTTTGACCTTTGGAAATTCGATCATCTTTTCTTCAAATTTTGAGAACTAAAAAATCATTAAAAATAAAAAAATTTGGGCTCTCAGCATTTGCTTTTTTTTGGAGGGGTTGACTGAGATTTATTATCAATATACATTTTTTAATACATAAAGACATATCTAATGGGAACGTCAAATTAAGAGGTACAAGTGTACTGAATTGAATTACAATGAATAGCTATTACACAAAGTCAAAGGATTTTACATCCGGGATCCGGAACATGAGAGATTAAAGGGCGATCCAACCTTTGTAATAAGTTCATTTGTGTGCAAGCAGAAAAACAAACAAAAGAAAATGTTTGATATATGATATCAGTCACTACATCTATGAGAATCTCAAATAGGCAATCTGGTTAGTCGACTATGATGTAGGTATGCATACCCAATGCTAGTGTTTGTTGCATACTGAAATAGCACCAATTTCTTATTTCTAATCCATCTTCAAATACATTATGAGCACGTCCATGGGGGGATTCTGTCCCTCCTGCCCTTTTAGAACTAGAAATATCGCAATCTGTATTGCCGCGCAATGCGAATGTATCCCCCGGCAGTGGCAGCGATTTTGTGTCATCCTAATGTTCGAAGGAGGGACAAAGATCCCCTCTCCCCTCCCTGAAACAAAAGGATGATGTAGAGATCACCACTGGTGGCTCGGACTATTGTCAAGACTAGGATAGGAACAGCATCACCAAACCAATATGTGTGTAGATTAGAGTTTAATGCATCTCTGTAGAAATTTTGAAAGAAATCTTTTAAGAAATATGGCAGTTAGAGCGCACAAAAGACAGCCACCAAAATACGGCCTTTGACCCTATAACATACGGAACACAGGTGGCAGCATCACCAAACACTAAAGATGTGTACATTGTACTAAGACACACCTTCATACAACATTTGAAAGAAATCCGTCAATAAATGTGGCAGTTAGAGCGCATAAAAGACATATGACCTTTGACCATATAAAAGACGGAACAATGAGGGCAGCATCGCCCAAAAGTGTAGATGTATAGATTGTACCAAGATACATCTCCTTTCAAAATTTGAAAGAAATCCGTCATGAAATATGACCTGTAGAGCGCACACTCGACACCCACCAAAATATGACCTTTGACCCTATAAAACACGGGACACTCGTGGCAGCATCACCAAAAACTATAGGTGCGTAGATTTTACCAACATACACTTCCATACTCAATTTGAAAGAAATCTGTTAAGAAATGATGTAGTTAGACCACACACTAGAGTGCACACAAGATATATCAAAATATGACCTTTGACCCTATAAAAGACGGAACACTGGAGGCAGCATCAGCAAAATCTATAGGCTTGTAGATCGTACCAAGATACACCTTCGTTCAAAATTTGAACAAAATCCCTTGAAAAATGTGGCCTATAAAGCGCACACAAAACATCCACAAAAATATGGGCTTTTACCCTATAGAAGACGGAACAATGGGAGCAGCATCACCAAAAGTTATAGGTGTGTAGATTATACCAAGATACACCTCCATACAAAATTTGAAAGAAATCCGTCAAGAAATGATGCAGTTAGACTGCACACTAGAGTGCACATAAGACATCTATCAAAATATGACTTTTGACCCTATAAAAGACGGAACACTAGAGGCAGCATCACCAAAATCTATAGGCTTCTAGATTACACCAAGATACACCTTCATTCAAAATTTGAACAAAATCCCTTGAGAAATGTGGCCTATAGAGCGCACACAAACCATCCACAAAAATATGGCCTTTTACCCTGTAGAAGATAGAACACTGAGGGCAGCATCACCAAAAGTTATAGGTGTGTAGATTATACCAAGATACACCTCCATAAAAAATTTGAAAAAAATCCGTCAAGGAATGTGGCAGTTAGAGCGCACACAAGAATATGACGCGGCGGACGCGGCGGCAGCGTAACGCTGCTGAATCTAAAGTACCCCACCGGCATACTGCCGGGGGATACAATTAATATAGGAGCACCGGTACCTACAGGTAACAAGCTAATACATTAATCATACATGTACTGTACCTCCAAAGATATCAGAAATCGTCTGGAAGATGTGAGTATCGGTCAGTTTGTCCACACTCTCTCCTTCTTTCTTTGCGTCTTCTTGAGCTTTGAGAAGTAGACTGTAGAAATCATTGATGTTCTCTATGTAGAGGAATCGAAAATGCAACACGTTTAGCTGTAATGACTCAGTCATGTTCATGAAGGTGGACTAAGTTTAACCTGGGCCCTGTTTTATAAAACTTCTTGTCAATAACAAATGCTAAATTTTGCTCTCAGCCAATCAATTACCGACATTTCAGTAGGTTAATTAGAGCAGTTATTGTGACTTGTCATTGATAACAAGTTTTATGAAACAGGCCACTGGTTTTACTTAGTCTACTGATTTATGGAGTGCCAAATGTCAAGCTCTCTATTAAAATTGTTAACAATCAATTTCAACTTGATCTGATTCATATTTCTTCATTTAGCTTGAACAAAATATTTGAATTTTTATGTTGATGAGGTGGTTTAGTGCTCCCGAAATCAGTGTGTGAAATCTGCATACCTAAACCTCGACTGAAAATAATATGCTTTTATGAATTCTATCCAAGGTATTTTGACTGTCGATAAAAATATGTAATTTATTTTTATTTTTACCAAGAGCACTTAGGGATATCAAGACAGCATTAGTTCATAATAGGTTCCCAACTTGTGCAGTAAGTATCAAATGGTAAATTGTCTGCATCAAGATGAACAAAGGAAAAGTTCTATGATTTAAAGTGGTGTACATGTAGGAACTATTGGAAATTTTTAAGTTCTCAAGGGAGCAGCAGACCAAAGCCACCCCTTCATCCCCTCCCCCCTGCCAAGTGCCAACCCCTACCCACCCCTGCCTTATACAGTGATATACAGTGCGTCCCAAAAAAAACTATACACTTTTGAAATGGCTGCCGAATAAAAAAATATATGATTCTGGGGGAAGAGTTTAATATGTATGGAAAGCTCATAAACTCAACTTTCATATGACACCAAAAAGTCCGAAAATAATTTATGCTTGGGTGAGCACTGCTCACTTTTGTAAAGGGTATGAAAATTAGGTTGCGCAGGAATTAGCCTTCAATTTGTGAGAGGTAAATCCTTTGGAGCTTAAAATTGAGGGTGATATGATTCATTCATGATTTGCTGAGTGAATTTCATGGTTTATTAAACCAAACTTGTATGCATGAGTGAACAGGAATTGCATTGTTTATTGTAGCATTGTAACTTTCCTGGTAAACTCAGTGGTGAGTTCATGGGAGTCAGGATGGGGTGATGGTACATGTTTTAATTTCCATATTACAAACTGTTATTTTTTACATCTGTGACTTTGAATAAAAGCCTTCACCCCACATTTCAGTTATTGTAAGATTAGTTGAACATCTCATTGATTTACTCAATAACCAGATGGGGATTATGTAAATTGATTATTCAAATATGGTTTGTTGAAAAAAGGAATGTCACAGATGTTGGCTACTTATTATTCAGGTTAATGGGTAACCCTATGTAAAAATAACAGTTTGTAACATGGAAATTACAACATGTACCATCACTCCATCTTGACTCCCATGAACATACCACTGAGTCTACCAGGGAAAGTTACAATGCTACAATAAACAATGCAATTCCTGTTCACTCATGCATAAAAGTTTGGTTTAATTAACCATGAAATTCACTCAGCAAATCATGAATGTATCATATCACCCTCAATGGTGTAAGCTTCAAAGTAGTTACCTCTCACAAATTGGAAGGCTGATTCCTGCGCAACCTAATTTTCATACCCTTTACAAAAGTGAGCAGTGCTCACCCAAGCATGAATTATTTTCAGACTTTTTGGTGTCATATGAAAGTTGAGTTTATGAGCTTTCCATACATATAAAACTTTCCCCCCAGAATTATATATTTTTTTATTCGGCAGCCATTTCAAAAGTGTATAGTTTTTTTTGGGACGCACTGTATATGTATCTACTAATTCTCTCACCCCGATCATAATGTTCTCTTGTTTCAGCCAGCTGCAAATGCAAGAAGCCAAAAAGCTTTTTTGTGAGATCCTTGATCATCCGTGGACCACTGGTAGGAACATACCTGGCCCATGAGAAGAAGTCTGCTGCTAGACCTAATCCAAATTTTTCGTTGAGGTCGTTGTTTATGTCCATCCACTGCACAACATTAGGGTCTTCCAACTCATAACTGCAATCCAATAATGACATAAAGAAAAATCCTTTAAAAAAAAATCAGTAATTGCACCTTCTTGTAAGGATTTTCCCGGACACTTGCGGAGGACGCAATTTCACCAGGCGAATCCCGGACCTTGTGATCCACAGTCCGGTGACATATCCACTCGACCGCGACACCTGTAATTAGGGTTAGGGTTCACGTTGCAACTGAATTTTAAAGTAGATTACTTTAGGTTTAGGATTTGGGTCAGGGTTGAAGGTAGAAATAAGGATTATGTATTGACTGCTTTGAGAGGTATGGTAGGAACCTGAGCTGTGCCCCTCTACTTCGTATCAGGACATAGTGCAGTCTCAAGATCACTGAGGAGCTATACTACCCTTCCATGACAAAACAGCATAACTGACATTTCTTGCAAAATTGAGTTATTTAGTGTGGGTGACTCAGAACATCAAGTTCCATATCATTGTTAAACTAAAATTTAAGGTTTAAAACATACTGAAATTACCTATTTTGATAAGTCAACACTGAATAAAAACATTATAACACTTTTAATAGCAAAATTAAAATGCATGTTTCTTCCTACTGTATATCTCAGAAACACTAAAATGTCAGTTAATTATGCTGTTTTGTCATGGAAGGGCAATATAGTTGTTACCATCCCCCCTCCCCCACCCCCAAATAGCAGCCAATATCTGTTTTATATACTGCAACCCACTTGTCTATTCTCATAAAGAGACAATCGAAAAAAACTATATGAGTCAAAGTAGTTATTCAAAGAGTCAAAGAAAAATTTACGCTCCGGCTAAGAGCATTGCACGTCTTGCTGAGCATATCCATTGCGTCCTTGCATTGTACACGCAAGGAGAAATATGCCTGGTAAACATTTTTCGCTATACTGCCTTGCAGTCAGTAGCATATTTCATGCCTGCAGTTTTGACCAATCAGAGGCCTAGAATCTTCATATGAGATATATAATGTAGGGTATTGACTGCAGAGCAATCGTCGCTGGAACACGTATTATGCAACCTGCAGAGAACTTGTGTCTCTGTGAAACGGAATGAATAAAAAACATCCTAATATTATCATGGCTGTGATCTAGATTCATTTTCTTCAAAAAGGTTTAATAGTGTTTTTAATGATACAAATGTATAGTATTTTAATGGGCATTACAACAACAACAAAAAACAAAGCTAGATGGATCTTCGACTGCGTGCAGTCGAAAATGATGCCTTCGCCAAAGAGCGATGTTACAAACCAAAACAGAAGCAATATTTAAAATTCAAGTTTGATTCTAATCCATTAACAGGTTCCCAGAATATCATGATTTCAAGCTATTTTTGCATGTACATTAAGAGCCCCATGACATTTGACCTTTGACCTCGTGACCCCAAAATCTAATCAGTTCATTGACTCTGCAAGATACATACATGACCCAAGTTTGGCGGGAATCCATCAATCGGTTCTTGAGATAACGTGATCCCGAGAACGGGACGGACGGGCAACCCGAAAACATAATGGCTTCGGCTACTTTGTTGCGGAGGCATAAAAAGAATAGAGAGTTGCCCTGCATCACAGTTGCATAAATATTATTAAATTTAAATTTAGATAACTCAATTTTCTTATTGTCTATATAAAGTTTCATTACAACTCAACTCCATCTGTACTGCTGATTTTTATGCTTCATAACAAGCTGATTTTTTTTGGATTGGATTGCTTGCCTTTTGGCTAAAAAACTACTAAATAAAAACCTTGCTTACTCACAAGTATCAAAACCATTGGACAGAACTCACCTTCGTCCAAAGCACATCTGTGCGAGTACGTTGTACATGATTAGATTGAGGAGAACCTTAGGGTCTATTGGTTGTCCCTCTGTCATGGCCAACTTCTTCTCAACCTTGGGGTAGACGCTGGAGATGAGACCCTGAAGAGGCTTACCTGTTGCAAAATGCCTGGGAGCGAGGAAGAAAGAAAAGAGGTGTATCATCGTGTGGTTTGAGCACCTGACTGGAAATGCAAAGGTCGTGTTAGGAATACTCCCCAGGGAGTGGAGATAGTGCACAACACTGTGTGGTACAAATCTGATGACCGGGGTAATAATATTTGTCAAGCGCTCAGAGACCGTATTTCGTATTAAGCGCTAAATAAATCCAGATTGATTATTATCATTAAAAAAGTCCAATATAAACTAAATTCAGTCTAACGATATCAAATCAAATCAAATCAAACTTATTTCTCTAGTCACTTTTACAGAAAGGGCCTTCTGAGTGACCAGTTGACTTGCTGAACCCCCCACCCCCACCCCTGAAATTACAAATTCATATAATCTATATATGTACAAGCAATCTAGGCCTTTGATCCATCAAAGTTTTAATAAAACCTTTTAAACCACTTCATTTTTGGACGAATATCATAAGCAAATTTAAAAAATTGGACTTTGGACTTAGAATGCTCCGTTTCACTGATAAATTGGGCCTGTAATATATTCCATAGGTACAAACTTTATAATATGGGTATTGTTTCTGTTTCTGAAAGATAACACAATGTTTAACCCCTCAAATTCTTGGACAGGATTTGACTGCAGCCTGCACTGTTTGTTAATACCCACCACCCTCTCTCTGTCCATAAACACAGCCTACAGGTACAGTCAAACCTGCTTTAGTGACCACCTGTCTACAAAGACCACAATTTTTGTTTCCTTTGAAAATAGTTTCTCATTGAAACATGTACTACAGGAACCGGGCTACAAAGACCACCTGTCTACGAGGACCACTTTTTGTCTTTCCTTTGGGCAGTCGCTATAGACAGGTTTGACTGTAGTAAGTATAGATAGGTTGCAGTAGCAAACACTACATCCTTTGAATAGGACATTGTAAATGGAGGTCACAGACAGTACTCTTCATTAAAGACTAGGGGTCCACCTGTACATCCTCATCAGTTATACCAGGAACTTGGAAGGAAGAGAGACCAGAGGATTACAGCAAGGCTCCACACTAATTTGTTGGCATTAAACATTTTACAGTCTCTATATAGGTACATGTATGAACCTAAAGCAAGGTTCCCACCTAGCCGAGTTGTATTGCCGAGTTGTGGCGAGTTGCCTCAAAGAGGCACTCGCAATAACTCGGGAAAAGCTCTTCTTGTAACTCGGGATAACTCGCGACAATTGAATTCTCTACGACTCTCCTCGAAGTCGCGATCAGTTCCAAAATTTTTAACATATTCAAATTTTTCACCGACTAGAGGTGAACTCGCTTACGAGCAGGTTTGACTGTATTAGATAAGTTTTACCTGAGAGCTGAGTGAGCCAACTTGCGATGAAGTTTCCAGGTCTCACTGTACGGGCTGAAAGCAATATCCTTGAATCCTTCCGTGAAAATTTCCACTGAAAATTGAAATACACGAAAACACAAGCCTCGAATATTAAAGCAGTCGATATTTCTTGTATATACCGAATAGACACAAAAATCTACCAAGAATTCTTACCTTATCCTTTTCTTGAGTAAAGATTGGTTAAGACATCAAAGAAAATCTGAGACACTGTCTGTTAATCTTAGCAGGAAGCATGGAAAGATGACTGAATGTTACAATTGTTTGGGGATCGCAGACAAAAAGCACTGTATGGTATCCGTGCTCGCACAAAGTAAGTTTTAACACGTAAACCAATGGGGATCGCAGCAAATTTTACTATTTTCATGGTACCCGGAATCTTGCGGGAATCTCACTCATGAACTATTGACCGTTACTGGCATTGTTCGTTTTTTTTACAGGAATGGCTAAAATCACGACTCCAATTTGGACCAATCAGATGGCTAGATTTCTAAAGAGAGGTATATAATACTTGATATCATATAGCATTCTGTAACTGTCAGGTGCTCCGACATTATTACCCCAGTCATAGTTAAAAATATTATGTCGATATCCACAACTATTATCCCTGTCACAGCATAAAATATTATGTTGATATATAATTACTAAACCCTATCCACTTACGAGAGTAGAAATCTGGACGACCAGCAAAGTCCACGCCCTGTTTGAGGACAGCTTCCTTGATCAATGCTTGACGGTTGAGGACCACCATCCATCTCTCTCCCGCCTTGAATCCAAAGACATCACCGTACCTCTTGGCCCATTCCCCAAAGATAACCTCGGGAGAATCATTCAAACCTAAAAACCAAGGGAGCATAACAAACATGAAATATTAAACTAACAGGGAGATGTTTTAAGATGAGATTTCAAGAGGAGAAGCTCTATGATAAAACCTCAAACAATAACAGTAACAGCCAAAATAAGAAAGCACAAAACTTAGTCTAGATTTAGATCTAGAGTTCAATGGATTTTGTATTATAACTTCTAATGAGATTTTTCACAGACATTTGCATGACTTTGTATTTCATTATGTTTTCTTTTCTTTTCTATTCTTTTTATTTTTTATTTCTCTCTCTTTCTCTTCTTCAAAAAGAACTCTTTCGGAGCTGAAGTTTCTGGAGCTGAATTGCTCTCCACCCTGTGTATTTTTCTTCCATGGTGTTGGAATATCACTATAAGTTGGTGCCTGGTAAATTAAGATCTACATTTGACTTACTGAAGATGCTGCCAACGATAGGCAGGCCTCTTGGACCAGGAGGAAATTGCTTTGGCCTCATGACGCTCCAGAGGGCCAGCGTAGCAGTGACCACGCCAAGGGTTGCTGTGATGGTTAGGGCATTAACCTGACCAAAGCCAGAATCTCCAGCTCCAAGCAGGTCAATCATGATGGATTTTAATCAAGCTAAAAATAATAGAAAGAAGAAGTTCCATGGATTTGCATGTATATGGTTCCTGCCGGTACATCATTAGAAATTGATTTAAATGGTAGAATGACTTTAATGACTATGGTACAGTGTAGCTAATTGTATGTACTAAACTTGTCTCAAAGCCAAAGTTATATCCTTGTAGAGTTGTAGGCTCGTACTGTACATTGGATAAGTGTGAAAAGTCATGCAAAAGGCAACCTGCCTGAAAATATAGAGCAAGCGAAAAACAACTGAATCTTTCAAAAGACTTATAAGGTGGAACTTTTAATAAGCAAAATGCCCTTCCCAGACACCTCCCGCAAGCACACTATGTACATGTACCATCTTTCTCAGCTGATGTGACAATGCGATGCTAGACGTATCGTGACCGGGAATCAAAGGCCAATGCCTAAATTCCGTACTAGATGATGATTGATTGATTGATTCGTTTTATTCGCCAAGCCTCCAACATACAACAATAAAAAAAATATCAGATCAAAATTAAGTTAGCTTGAACAAGATATAACCCACGAAAGCTCAAGAGCTTATTTCCATTGGGGTCCCCGACAAAATTAATAAGTTAAAATTGTACTTTATTTACAGACAGACAATTATGAGAATGAGATGAGAAAAAAATTATTAAAGATAATAATAATGATAATAATATAACAACATTAAAATAATAATGATAGAAATGGTAATAAGTACAATAAGAATAAGAAGATAAAGAAAAATAAGAGGCTAACGAACGAAATTAGGAGACAGAAATTTTCGGTCTAGGGTCCTAGTCCAAATCTAATTGTTTTACTGATCAAGAGAGACTGGAAGGTTCGCTGGCAATTCGCTCGAAGATATTTAGTCGTTTAGAAGAGGATCGTGCAGAGCCTACGGCTACAGCCTACCTAACTCCAGGGCCCATTTCTCGAAACGATAATTAATACAGTCATAAATACTTTATCCGCCAACTACGGAGATGTCTCTGATCTTCCTAAACCTTTCCCCAAGAGCTTACATGTACTAGCTAGACATCTTGTGAAATCAAATTATCGGAGAAGAGGAGCCAAGACATAGCCTTAGTCGTAATTCCACCGGATTAAAAAAAAGGTAATTTTAGGAAAACTGTAATTATTTAAATGAATTGGGACATATACATGTAAAAAAGATTGAAAATGGTACCAGGGAATAAGAGATGGAATTTACTTCAAAATTTGAGTAGATTATACCATAGAATTACTTGTACAAAAAAATTGTGAGTATTTCATTTCATGACCAGTGAATCAGTTTTGTTTTTGAGATGGGTACCCCCCAGATATTTTCATTTGATACATGTAGTTTATAAAAATACACCCTTTACCCTTATATTATTCTTAGTAAAAATACGATGTTATGAAAGTTTTGTCCAATGTTAATGACGAAACTTCAACATTCCAAACGTTAATACGTACACGTAAATGTTTTAAACTTTTCAGTTTACACATTTGAAGATAGAATTTATCTCGAAATTAATATGGGTCTGAAAACTATGGAATACACTTCTGACTATATGGCTTACACCTGCCATATGGCAGATTACCCAATAGTGGCAATACCCATCCCTTCGAGGATTTTACAATGTGGTAATAACCGAGTATAATCAGTTTAGTTAAGTGGAAAAAGCCTTAGATATAAACATGGCATATTTCATAACTTATAAGATTTTCAAATATAAAAAACGATAAGTCCCTGTTTTAAGTGAATGTGTAGAAAGATCATACACTGTAGCTGGAGGAGTTCTTGTCCTTTTTTGCCAGCCATACAGTAGCTAGTCTACCCAATAATAATATTATGACATGTGATATGGCGCTGCCCATCGACTTAAAATAGAACTTAGAAAAAGTTAGAACAATAGAAGTTATGACAGAGATATGACGGGGTCGGAAACGTCACTCATATACTTTAAATAGTCAGGATGCGGATGTTGTCTTTCAAAGTTTCAGTTTCATCTGCCTCGGCCTCGTGAGTCGTGAAACACGTAGCGGACAAATACAGTGTAGGCCTAGCTTATAAGTTATATCCTACTATATAACGCTGATTTAGTCAAGAAGGCGTCGGACACAATGTCGGAGCTCCCTGGACTGGAGTTCTGGTTCTGGTTCTGGTGGACATGGGCTACTATACTATCTACTGCATAAACTCCTCAGCTGGGATGTAAACATGCACTGCCATGCAGGCGCAGCTCCGCAGTCGACTGAGCTGAGCTGAGCAGAGTATTTAATTTCTAAACTAAGTAGACAAGTAAGTTTCTAAAGTTACGGTCTACCCGGCCCAGATAAGAGGCTAACGAACGAAAGAGTTTAAGTTAAGAACGAGGAAGAAGAAATGTGTTTTTACCTTTGGGCTTTGGTATCCTCTTAGAAGAATGTCAGAGACTTGATTAATGATATTGTAGTACAAAATGTCACAATCACGATGGACACGTCACGTCACTATAGCACTAGGCACACAGGCACACAGAGTCTACATACACATATCTCGAGACTTTGTCGTTTGTTTACATTATTAATACCGGTACGTCAATATACGTCAGAAGGATGGAGGGCAAGACCACTCCAAAAATAACTTACTTTCAATAGAAGCAGAACAATCAGACAAACCAATCAAAAAATATTTGAGCAAAACCGGATAACTCATAAAAAAGTTATGAATTTTTAATGACATGAAAAACTTTGTAAATCACTAGACAAATTGGCAACTCACTAATGAGTTTGTGTCGTCATGTCCTCACTATCTTGATAATATAAATTTCCTATTTTCTCCCTCAGAATCTTATTTCTTCACACCATGGCAGCATTCAAGTCAGATTGATAGTAATATGTTTTTGTGTGGATGCACTAATATAGAGTAATTTTTTTCCAGCTAGTTAATCATGAAAAATGTGAATATATTTATATAAAAATCAATAATTATGACTATATATACAATATTCAGAAAATAGTATCAATTCTTCAAAGTTCACATATTTTAAAAATTGCTTCTCATCATCACCAATTCGTGAGAAAATATTTAGCAGCGATTTATCAAGCCGGTGAATAAGCGGGGAGTGATATGGAGAGAAGAACCACTATATTTTGTCAGGGGAATGCTTTTGTTTTTGTCAAAAAAAGAGTTATATTTACGTTATTATCCTATTTTTTAAACTTTTTTTGTTGAAAATCATGTGATATTGCGAACATTTATAAATCACTTGTAAGGAATTGAAAATAAGTCATGGTTTAATTTTATTGGGGGCTAGCGCCCCAGTTAAGCCCCCCACCAGTACGCCAGTCCTACTAGTGATACATACCGCTCTTTGTGTTAGTAGTCATTCGTTTATTTATTATTCGACTCTCTCACTTCTGAACTTTTTTTGAAATAATAATAATTGGTATTATCAATTATTGAATATAATTAATCATGCGCAATAGACTGCTATCATTTATAAGGGAATTTAAAATTTATAAGCCTAGCTTTTTACTAGCCGATTCCCTCAAATTTCACTTCAAATATATTTATCTAATTTAAGTTTAAATACCATGCGATCGTATTCATATGTCCGTATGTTATTTCGATTTATGATTACTTTCATGGCTTGATATCATTGAACATATGAATTATACCTATTGAAAGATCTTCTTAATTGTTTACGGTAATATTTATGATTTATTTAATGAATGTGAATGTAAAATATGAAATACAGTAATCTGAAACTGAATAATGATATTAAAAATAATAATACTTGATTATGATGATGATGGTGAAGCCGGAATAAGAAAAAGGAGAAAAAGGAGAAAAAGGGAAGAGGAAGAGAAGTGCAGTTTCTGGTTTCTACGCAACTATATACCTCTCTCTCTCTCTCATTCTTGTCTCGATTCACCCCTCTCTTTCCGAACTGCTCTCTCTAGTTTTCTTTCCTCTCTTCCTCCATCTCCCTCTCCCCATCTCTATCTAACCTTCCCCATATATTTCTCTCTCTCTCTCTCTCTCTCTTATCTCCTCCCAATCTACATCCCTCTGTAATATATATATACACCACCCCCACCCCCATTCTCTCTCTCTCTCCCTTTCCTCCATCTCGCTCTATATATTCCTCTTTCGTTCCTTCCATTCTCATTTTGCCGCTTTTTTTACCATGTAATATATCTCTATATTTTGTCTGTATATTTCCTTATATTATTCCTTTTAATCCTCTATTCGATCATCTTTCCACACCCCCTCTCTCTCACACTTTTCCAACTCTCTTATCAGTTTTCTTTCTCTCCTACCTCTCTATTTTCTACTCCCAATATATATATATCTCTAGTAAGAGCACATATTTTAAAAATTTCTTCTCATCATCACCAATTCGTGAGAAAATATTTAGCAGCGATTTATCAAGCCGGTGAATAAGCGGGGGAGTGATATGGAGAGAAGAACCACTATATTTTGTCAGGGGGGGGGGGAATGCTTTTGTTTTTTGTCAAAAAAAGAGTTAAATTTACGTTATTATCCTATTTTTTAAACTTTTTTTGTTGAAAATCATGTGATATTGCGAACATTTATAAATCACTTGTAAGGAATTGAAAATAAGTCATGGTTCAATTTTATTGGGGGCTAGCGCCCCAGTTAAGCCCCACCAGTACGCCAGTGCTAATAGTGATACATACCGCTCTTTGTGTTAGTAGTCATTCGTTTATTTATTATTCGACTCTCTCACTTCTGAACTTTTTTTGAAATAATAATAATTGGTATTATCAATTATTGAATATAATTAATCATGCGCAATAGACTGCTATCATTTATAAGGGAATTTAAAATTTATAAGCCTAGCTTTTTACTAGCCGATTCCCTCAAATTTCACTTCAAATATATTTATCTAATTTAAGTTTAAATACCATGCGATCGTATTCATATGTCCGTATGTTATTTCGATTTATGATTACTTTCATGGCTTGATATCATTGAACATATTATTTATACCTATTGAAAGATCTTCTTAATTGTTTACGGTAATATTTATGATTTATTTAATGAATGTGAATGTAAAATATGAAATACAGTAATCTGAAACTGAATAATGATAATAATAATAATAATACTTGATTATGATGATAATGGTGAAGCCGGAATAAGAAAAAGGAGAAAAAGGAGAAAAAGGGAAGAGGAAGAGAAGTGCAGTTTCTGGTTTCTACGCAACTATATACCTCTCTCTCTCTCTCATTCTTGTCTCGATTCCCCCTTCTCTTTCCGAACTGCTATTTTCTTTCCTCTCTTCCTCTCCCCATCTCTATCTAACCTTCCCCATAACTTTCTCTCTCTCTCTCTCTCTTATCTCCTTCCAATCTACATCCCTTTGTAATATATATATACACCACCCCCACCCCCCATTCTCTCTCTCTCCCTTTCCTCCATCTCGCTCTATATATTCCTCTTTCGTTCCTTCCATTCTCATTTTGCCGCTTTTTTTTTACCATGTAATATATCTCTATATTTTGTCTGTATATTTCCTTATATTATTCCTTTTAATCCTCTATCCGACCATCTTTCCACACCCCCTCTCTCTCTCTCACACTTTTCCAACTCTCTTATCAGTTTTCTTTCTCTCCTACCTCTCTACTTTCTACTCCCAATAATATCTCTCTCTCTATTTCTCTTTCTCAAATATATCTTTCCCTCTCGTCTTTCCACATCCCCTCCTCTCTCTCTCTCTCTCTCTCTCACTTTTCCAACTCTCTTATCAGTTTTCTTTCTCTCCTACTTCTATTTTCTACTCCCATTATATATATCTCTCTCTCAGGCTCTCTCTTTCTCAAATATCCCCCCCCTCTCTCTCTCTCTTCTCCCCTTCCCCTCTCTCTCTTCTCCCCCTTCCCCTCTCTCTCTTTCCCCTCCCTCCCTCTCTCCATATATGTAATTTCGACCTTTCACTGGAGTCCGCCCCTGGCCCAATAGGCTGAGCAATACAAAATAAATCATATTCATTTAAGTATAATTGGAACATTTATACCGATGAAGTAACATGCTGTACATCAATTTTGTCCATAATATACACAAAATCTGGTTTCAGCAACCTCCCCCCTAAAATAAAAACAAAAACAAAAAATGTTTAAAAAAAAAATGCTGAATAAAGACACAAAACAAAGTACATGTAACTGAATTTTAACAAAAGTTTATAAATATAAACCATACAATTTATTGATTGCTTAATTGAATAAAATCTATTTTATTAAAAATAAACAAAAAAAAATCAACAGATAAGTATTAACAGTGTGAGGCAAAAAGGCACTCCACAAGACCAGAATAACAATATTTATTAGATCCAGGTATTACAGCTGATTGCTCACTAAATACATAGATATAGATATACATTTTCCCTTTACAGATAGTATCAAACTAACATCAAGAACACATTTCTGTTGACATTTAATACATGCCTTGATGTAATAACTCACTTTATATACCTCACTTTAGAAATCTAGCCATCTGATTGGTCGAAATTGGAGTCGTGATATCCTCCTGCGATCCCCATTGGTTTACGTGTTAAAATTGTCTTTGTGCGAGCGTGGACACCATACAGTGGTTATTTTCCCTGCGATTCCCAAATGATTGAAACTTTCAGTCATTTTGCTACCTAAGATTAACAGACAGCGTCTCAGATTTTCTGTGATGTTTTAACCAATCTTTACTCAATAAAAGGCTAATATATATTAAGGTAAGAATTCTTGGTAGATTTTTGTTTTAAATCGTACGATCGGCATATAAAGTCATATAGACTGCTTTAATACTCGAGGACTGGCTGTTTCTATACTGGCTCGCGGTAAGGTTGATTCTGCTGCCATCACCCCTTTGCGCGCCGCCCACCCAGGCGCGCCTCGGTGTGATGGCAGCGGAATCAACTTTCCCTTGAGCGTATAAAAACAGCCAGTCCTCTCGTAGCAGTCGATATCTCTATATTATATGCTCATTATGATTGTATACATGTATATGCACATGTACATGTCATGTAGTATAAGAAATTCCAAGGGCAATTTACCATATCCCATATATAGCTAGAACGTTTACCTTCATGTAATCAGCTCATATCACATCTTTGAGAAAATTATATAAAGCCCAGAGAAAATATTTTGCAAGAGTATTGGCAGATCACAGTTTATTCATAGAATCCAAATTCAAGAAAATATACATGTACGTCTTATATTAAGTCTTATATACGTTTCTCTTTTAATCAACATCTTTCACGTATATATGTATGTTACAGTATACACATTCGATTGTTATCTAATCTGAAACAGATATTTTTTAAATAAAAATATAAATTGTATATAAAAAATGATTAAGGATATAAACTTTTTCAAGGATTTGTGAAAACATTCGGCCAAGTCATATTTATAAGTTTGTTCTTTAGAAAATGCCACAAAAATGTTCTTTTTTAATGTGTATGAAATTCAGGGGCGGTACTTTGGTATCATGCATTCACTTTTTTTTATAAAATATCTATGCTTGAATGGACACCTATCCACAACCACACAAGTCTTTATTTAAAAAAGAGCTCATATTATAATTTATGGAAGTTTGAGCAACTACAAGCTTTCAAGCATAAGGTGCAACACATTAAGCTCCGTTGAGCTTCAGACTGTTTTTAGCTGCACATAGAATTCTTGTAGAGCATTTTTACTTGCACTGTACACTCGGCACTTGAAAAGCACAAGGTACGATAATACGCCAACGGCGGTCTGTACTATACTGGAAGAAGAAGAAGTGATACGTACGCACAGTATTAAGTGTATGATGCATTTATACATGTGCAGTTACATAATACGGTACATGTGTGTAGTGTTATGGGGATAGTCTAGCTGTTGTACAGACCGTGTTAATTGTGTTACCGTACTTGAATATCATTTACATATATTAATTAGAGGCAGTTGTATAAAGTGACAGACACTATGAACATGACAGACAAAGAAAGAGGACAAAATATACAGTTCCTCATTGTACCCTCAACAATTGCTGTGGTAGACAAAGGAACATCCCATGACTGATATTATGTAAAAATGTGTAGAACAGGTGTCACATGCATATTCACCTGTTCTACTTATTTTACATAATAGCAGTGAAGGGATGTTCCTTTGTCTACCACAGCAATTGTTGAGGGTAGAATGAGGAATTGTATATTTTGTCCTCTTTCTTTTTCCGTCATGTTCATACTAGTGAGAATGAAGATAAATTCTGGTAACTGTAGACATGTATACATGTACGATATAAAGAGGAATTTAGGGTAATTTGTGTAAAGCCAAAGGGGTTGTTGTGTCATCATGCACGCAAAGTAGTGAACAAAGGAAATTCAAACAGGCATATAAAGTTGCGGGGTGTCATAGATTTATTATTCATTTATTATGATGCTAAGGAAATAGAATAATATTCGTACGATGTAATGTCAGTGAACATACATTAATTATACAACTCATTTCATGTCAAAACTTTCTATATTTCTATAACATATTATTATAAATTTAAAGTATTATCCGAACCATCTAAGGAAAATGTGCAGGAGACCGCAATCATAAGCGATGCTCGACGAGGATGGTGGCCTCAAAAAAAATCTTAAGGTGAAATTTAAAATTTAAATGTGTTTAAACGATCTTTGTGTATGAGTTTGTGAATGTGTTGTGTGAGTGTATATATATTGTGTGTGTGTATGTGTGTAGCAAATAGTGCAAGATCGTTTGTAAACACAGTTTAAAATTTGATCTATTATTTATGATTGTTTAATTCTGATTAAATTTCAGGTTGAACCGCCATTGTTTACGGAATCTCAACAAAGCTTGATTCGTCGCTCTGTTTCGATGTGCTGTCGGTTTGATTAGTTAGTTCTACGCTACACTCATCTATCATCTTTCAAATCCTCTTTCAAATCCAAGTCTCTTTCAAGACTACCTCTATTCACACGGTGAAATGCTTTAAATCTAATAAAGGTTATTATTAACAATTTAACATCACAGATATATGCAAAGGTTAACCTTTTCAAGGATCATTAGACAGTTGCAGATTTACAAATTTATGTATATATTTATCAATTGTTTTTTAGGTATAAATACGTATGTATTTATTATATAATTTAGGTATACTATGGCTAGGCATATAGCTCACTCTATATAGAAAGTATACATGATCTTATAAGCCAATCAGGAGGACCCTTACGAAGACAACCAATTACAAGATATGATATATAAAATGACCCTTAGGTCATCCGACCTCGAGACCAGTTCAATCTACCAATCAAGAGGGGAGTTATACATTCAATTAAATATAACCAATGACAAAGCACCATAGATAGAGTGGTTCAGACTGTTTCTCCGGAGAAAGTAGGAGGAGCCTACAGCCCCGCAAGAATGTAAGGTCCCCGGAAAAACAGTCTATTGTCTAACGTGGTTATCGGAAATAAACACCTGTAAATCTAATGCAGAAATTCAAGTCCAGGGGTTGTTTACCAGTTCCTGGCATACTATCGGGAACATAATTAATGCTGTTCAACTTTAGTTGTATACAAAGTCAAACTAATAACCCTACAAATGATCAACTTAACCCAACTCCGCTATTGCTATAGCGCCCCCCTTTAGGTCAATGTTTTGCCCAAACAGCGTACCACTATATTATGAAATTATGAGCAGTTATTTAGGGGGTAGTTACTTTTTGTGTTCTGTTTACATGTACACTGTATGTGTAAATGTAGTGTAATTACCACCTTCAAACAGATTGGATCATTTAAATCAATTTTCTTTTAGGCGAATTTAAATTAAAAAAAAAAACAAGAAAATGCAAAACAAATACCTGGTATATTTTCACCATTTTACTCCTCTTTGTTGGGGGTAAATGCGCTACTTTTAGTAGGCTATAGACGGCATCAAATCACGTACAAATAAAAATGGAGTTAGCTATGACAAACCACCTCTTCAAATTTCAAAATACACCTTATAACATCAAACTCTTACACATTTATTATTGTTCCTTTCAACACCTTTAATATATCACTCACACAACTAAAATGAGCTGTAACACTAACAGGTATATGGGCATTTGTCTACATCAATAACCCACTATTATTTGTAATGGCCAAAATTAAACTGATTGAATCTTTGTGCAGCACAAAACGTACGACCATTCGGTACAAGGGTCAGAAAATCAGACTGTTACTAAGGTGATTGCCCACGTAAAGTCAAAGTGTTCTCCTACCTAACCTTGCTTAGACCAGTCATGGAATACGGAAGCATCATCTGGGATCCCTTCACCCAAGCCAACATCAGGAAATTAGAGATGATCCAAAGGAGATATGCACGCTTTGTCTGCAATGACCATCACAGAACAAGCAGTGTCACAGCCATGCTTGACCAACTACAATGGCCATCTCTGCAAGAAGGCGAGCCCAGGCGAAGGTAACGATGATGTTCTGCATTAAGAATTCACTGATTTCCACCCCTGGCAGCTCTGACTCCATAGCTACCTGCTTCGCAAAGAGGCCATGACCAGAAACTCCAAGTGCCATATGCCCGGACACAAGTACTGCAAAGTAGTTTCTTTCCTGATGCCACCAGGCTTGGAACTCACTACCCCAGGCCGCCGTCACCTGTACCTCTCTGCCAGTGGCGGATCAAGGCCCCCCCCCCTTGGGGGTGGTGAATTTTTTCCCCCCATTTTTGAAGGCAAAATAAAAAAAATTGTGCTCACTTACCCCCACTGAGCAAAAAACGACCTTCACGGTTTTCAATTTTTCGCACGAAGTGGGCCCCTTTTCGGTCCCCTCCTTGTCGCCGGCTGGATCCGCCCCTGCTCTCTGCCAAGCTTTAAGAGAGAGTACTGAAGATCCAGCTCCGTTAAGCTACCGATGTCTTTTTAGCTAGACATACATGTAGTTCTTTGTACTATTGTAGGCCTTTTATTTTTACTGAGTCACTATATAGGCCTATATACACATGCACAGCACCTACATTAGTACGAGAATACACCCGACGGTGGCCTGTACTTATAAGTTATAGCGAAGAAGAAGAAAACTAGGTCATTATTTTCCCACAAAAAGCCATTTTCAAACCCTTTCGAGTTTCGTTTTGAGGGAAGTTCTAAATACATGTAAGTATCGTCTTTCAAATGCCGTTGGAATGTAACCCTTATTCAAGTAATTGTAATTTTTTTCGACCTGCAAATGGGACATAGTACCTTTAAACTAAATGTCACAAATATAATGTCTATTCGCTACCGTCAACTTCCAGGTTCTAACTAAGAATCTAAGACTATACTCGGTGTCTATTCTAGACTATAGATATTGTGGCGGTTTTGACTTTTGACCCCACCCCGGCCTCTACTTTTTCTTTTTATTATACCATTGGTGATTAAATAGAATATACATGGTTATCTCTTGGTATGGATTTTTATTAATAAAGATCTATAGATCTTTCAGTGACTGTTAACACACCAAGACAAGTACAATGTGTGGGACTGGAATATACCTCTCTTAAAGCCCAAGTCCACTCCAAAAATAACTTACTTTCAATAGAAGCAGAAAAATCAGACAAACCAATCAAAAAAAGTTTGAGCAAAATCGGATAACTAATAAGAAAGTTATGAATTTTTAATGACATGAAAAACTTTGAAAATCACTACACAAATTGGCAACTCACTCATGAGTCTGTGACGTATGGTCCTCACTATTCACTAATTATTTTCTTTATATTGATAATATAAATTTCCTATTTTCACCCTAAGAATCTTATTTCTTCACACCAGCATCCAAGTTAGTAATTAGTAATTAGTTAGTAATATGTTTTTGTGTGGATGCACAAATAAAGAGTAATTTTTGTCCAGTTAAATCATGAAAAATTGAATTTTGATAAACTATTTATATAAAAATCAATAATTATGAAATACAATATTCAGAAAATAGTATCAATTCTTCAAAATTCATAAAAGTTTTTGGGAAATGTCATGCACGCAATATGATACAAATCATATAACCTGGGCAAAGGCATGGGGAAATCAAGTTTTGGGGAAATCAAGTTTTGGGGGATAAAAGGGAAATTAATGGGATTAAACTATATAAAGCAATTGATAAGTTGTGAGGACATGACGTCACAAACTGATAACCATCTTGGCAATTTGTGTTGTGATTATCATTGTTCCATAGTTTTACATACTTTTTCAAAAATTCATAACTTTCTTATTAGTTATCCGATTTTGCTCAAACTTTTTTTGATTGGTTTGTCTGATTTTTCTGCTTTTATTGAAAGTAAGTTATTTTTGGAGTGGACTTGCCCTTTAAAGTGAGACAGCTTATGTCACCTTTTAAAGCTTTTATTACTAAAAAAATACACATAATTCATGTTGTGGAAGCAGGTACTCACCTTTGGTATTTTCCTTATTAGATTTCCTTGGTAACTGTTTGTATTTTTCTGTGAGATATGCACGTTTCAGGAATTTTGCTTTTAAACTTCCCGCGAGAGATTTGACTTGTATTGAATGTGACGTTGAGGGTGCTATTTTTATTCAGAGGCTCTATGATTACCCTGGCTATAAATTGGCGCGAAAATAGTGTGACGGCTTGGAATTTTCGACCAATCACATTACGGAGTTTGGAAGGGTATAAATACGGGGAGGGAGAGACAAATTCGACACAATTTCTCAGATTGCCATTTGGTAAGACCGTTCGGGAGCTCCCATTTCATTTCCTTTCCATTGTCATTCTTCACCCAGAGAGAATTGTAAGTACTGATTTTTTCCAATTTAAATAGGAATAATTAAAGGAAAGGTTACATGTTTAATATGGAATGCATTTCTTACTGAATAATGAATTTTTTATCTGAATGTGAGATTTTAGGAGGAAATTGAATTTGATACACAAAATTCAGATTTAGATTTGGATCTCTGGTGATATCATTACAGTTATAGTTCTTCAGTAATTTCATATCTAATGGAGATTATAATATTGATTTATGAAGTGTATGATGTGAACTTTTCAGGCTGAATTCTGGAATTATTTTGTGTTTATTGAAATTTGTTGACATGTCCATGTGACCTTTTGGTCACTCGACATTACTGAAATATGCTAAGTATGGACCTTTCGGTCACTGGTTACTTCAAAGAGAAATACTCTTAGAGTGAATCTCAGCCACTTGTTACTTTAAAAATATTGTAAGTGTAGACCTTTCGGTCACTTACACTGCTAAAAATTAATCTAAGTGTAGACCTTTTGGTCATTTGATACTACGTAAATATTCTAAGTCAAGATCTAGGAGTGTCGTGGTCGAATGGTTTAAGGCGCTTGACTAGGGATGTGAAGGTCGAGGGTTCGAATCCTGACACGGCACTAATATCCTTTGGCAAGATATTAACCTGCACTTGCTACTCTCCACCCAGGTGTTAAATGGGTACCCGGTAGGATGCGACCGTCATTGTTGGTCAAACAGTTTTGAGCGTCAAGTAACGCCTGGCTGGAATACTCCCCAGGTAGTGGAGATTGTGCACACAGTGTGTGCGGGCAAGTATTGAATCCAATGACCGGGGTAATAGTATATCTGTAAAGCGCTTAGAGACATTATAGATGTATTAAGCGCTTTATAAAAGCGGAGTTATTATTATTGGTCATAATGTATACATACCGGTACTTGGAATTGAAATACATGTAGTTATGAATGCTTACTAAATATTATAGTCATGCATGTTTAGTCTTTGGCGGTGTCACTAGCTCCCCCCTATTTTCTCCGACGTTCCAGTTCCAGAGGACAAACTGTGTTTCAGGATATCCAATCAGGTGATTTTGGCTACAGAACAGAATGCAATTTCTGTTTTGATGAACACGTTATCAAATTACCTTCAGTTTTGATGATCAGTCAGTGAGGTACGAGAACCAAGACCAGAGGACTTGGAAGTTGACCATCCCCCTCCTTCCTGCTAGTCCACCGCCAAGCATGATTTAGTAATTACATTATATATATGTGAATTTAGAGTGTAAACTTATGGCTCATGTTAAACAAAGAGAGTTGTTCCCTTGTAAAGATTTCTCTAGTTTCTGGGAGATAGCATCTCTGAGGCCAGTTACTATTTTTAAGCATCGGTTACCACAGTTTGGAAAGTAGCACTGGCCAGCATTCGAGGCAGTGACTACGTGTTTAGTAGGTATTGGAAAGTTTGGTTCAGGTATGCCCAGGAGGGGAGAAATGGTGTTGGCAAGTTGAGACAAGCGGAGTTTTATACAAAGGAAGAGATGTGTTATGCGCTGGTTGCATCATCACGGTTTAGGGGATAATGAGTTGGAAAAGAAGAGTTAAAACTGACTTGGGAACTAGGTTAGAATTGTTTGGAAGACCGCGAGTTATAGTAACAGGCCTACTCGGAGAAAAGACAGAAATTTTGGAACGTAATGTAAATAACATATAAATATTTGTAAATCGTAAATACTGCAGTTGTACATAAGTTGAATCATTATCATTGTTGCGGAATTCATTCCACCAGTTACTGTTTTAATTTTTATACAAGATTAAAGTTCAAGTTAAACGTTATTACAAATAAGTATTGAATAATTTATTGAAGCATTGCCTGACCAGTAATTGTAGACATGATTGATAACGGAGATCAGTGGCGTAATGAGCAAAAAAGTTTGGGGGGGCTGGCAGACAAAAAAAATCCGCATCACCCACTCTTACATGCAGGCCCCGCTGAACGTTTTTCAAAGTGGGTGGGGGGCTAAAGTATTTACGACCAGGTAGAGCGTAGCCTAGTATAAATTGGCGTGGGGTCTAGGGGTAAAGCCCCGGCAGGGGTCGATCAAGGGGCGGAGTCCCCGGAAGTTCAGGGGTTTTAGGTGTTTCAGATGAGTATCCAGGGGCCTGACTTAGGGCCATTGGTTGGGTCCAGGGGGCAGAGACCCTGGAAGCTCAGGGGTTTTCAGGGGCGGATCTAGGTTTTTGCTAAGGGGGGTTGACCGAATGACGATGCGGAGCATCGTCCACGAGCCGCGTAGCGGCGAGGCGATTTTTTTTGTTGTTGTTGTTGCTATTTTGAACCCCCGTAAGCTATGTTTTCCTGGCATCTACTAACACATATGGTGACCATAAAAGCAGTGCATGATAACGTCTTTTTTAATCAAGTAACAGTTTAAACAGTTTGACCCAATGACGATGCGGAGCATCGTCCACGACCCGTGAACCGGCGAGGCGATTTTTTTGTGTGTGGCTATTTTGAACCCCCCGGCCCGTGAGTGATGTTTTCCTGGCATCTACTAACACAATGGAGACCATAAAAAGCAGTGCATGATATCGTCTTTATAAATCAAGTAACAGTTTAATACATAGTTATATCCAGAGTTATCATGATTGTGTTTGGTTAAGTTACCAAATGAGTTGAATATCTTCTCTCAATATTTGCACTTGAAAGGTTTCTCTCCAGTGTGCATTCTTTTCTTTTTTTGGCGGGGTTAAACCCTAAACCACCCGTAGATCTGCACCTGGTTTTAGGCGTTTAATTACGGTGAGATGAGCATATTTTGATACCTTATTTGTGACACTGGCAGGTCACTAATTGGCGTAAGTTCTAGGGGCGGAGCCCCCGGAAGCTCAAGGGTTTTAGGCATTGAATAACGGTCAGATGAGTATCCAGGGCCCGCCTTAGGGCCCTTGGTTAGGTCCAGGGGGCAGAGCCACCGGAAGTTCAGGGGTTTTAGGCATTAAATTACCGTCAGATGAGCATCTAGGGGCCCGTTTTAGGGCCGTAGGTGGTGTCCAGAGGGCAGAGCCCATGGAAGTTCAGGGGTTTTAGGCATTTAATTACGGTCAGATGAGCATATTTTGATAACCTATTTGTGACACTGGCAGGTCACTAATTGGGGTCAAGGGCGGAGCCCCAGAAGCTCAGGGTTTAAGGCGTTTATACGCTCAGATGAGCTTATTTTGATGCCTTATTTGTGACACTGGCAGGACACTAATTGGCGTGGGGTCCAGGGGGCGGAGCCCCCAGAAGCTCAGGGGTTTCAGGCATTAAATTTTTTATAACGGTCAGATAAGCCTTCAGGGGCCTGCCTTGAGGCCCCTGGTGGGGTCGAGGGGGCAGAGCCACCGGAATTTCAGGGGTTTTAGGCATTTAATTACGGTCAGATGAGCATATTTTGATACCTTATTTGTGACACTGGCAGGTCACTAATTGGCGTAAGTTCTAGGGGCGGAGCCCCCGGAAGCTCAAAGGTTTTTAGGCATTGAATAACGGTCAGATGAGTATCCAGGGGCCCACCTTAGGGCCCTTGGTTAGGTCCAGGGGTTTTAGGCATTAAATTACCGTCAGATGAGCATTTAGGGGCCCGTTTTAGGGCCCTAGGTGGGGTCCAGAGGGCAGAGCCCCTGGAAGCTCAGAGGTTTTAGGCATTTAATAACGGTCAGATGAGCATATTTTGATAACCTATTTGTGACACTGGCAGGTCACTAATTGGCGTAAGGTCTAGGAGCGGAGCCCCCGGAAGCTCAAGAGTTTTAGACATTGAATAACGGTCAGATGAGTATCCAGCGGCCCGCCTTAGGGCCCTTGGTTAGGTCCAGGGGGCAGAGCCACTGGAAGTTCAGGGATTTCAGGCATTACATTTTTTATAACGGTCAGATAAGCATTTAGGGGCCCGCCGTGAGGCCCCTGGTGGGGTCGAGGGGCAGAGCCACCGGAATTTCAGGGTTTTAGGCATTTTATTACGGTCAGATGAGCATATTTTGACACCTTATTTGGGACACTGGCAGGTCACTACTTGGCGTGGGGTCTAATGGGCGGAGCCCCCGCAAGCTCAAGGGTTTTAGGCGTTTATACGGTCAGATGAGCTTATTTTGATACCTTATTTGTGACACTGGCAGGACACTAATTGGCGTGGGTGCAGGGAGGCAAGGGCCTTTCGCCCCCCCCCCCCCGATCCACATGTTGTTGGCAGGATTAATCGCAACTGATCTCCCCTTCTTTTCACCCTTTTCTTTTCTTCTTCCTCTTTTTTCTCTCCCTTTTAGCTCTCCTCTTTCCCTTTCCCTTCTCTTCTTCTCTCTTTTTTTTGGCGGGAGCGGGGGAGGGAGAGGCAAGTCTTTGCCCCTCCCGATCCACAACTTGTTGGCGGGAGAATTGCAACTGATATCCCCCTTGTTTTCTTTTCTTCTTCCTCTTTTTTTTCCTTCCCTTTATCTCCTCTTTTCCTTTTTTCTTTCCCTTTCCTTCCTTTTCTCTTATTTTTTTGATGGGGGGACAACAGCCTTGGAGGCAAGCCCCTTTCGCCCCCCCCATCTCCTTCTTTTCCCCCCATTTTTCTGTTCTTCTCCCTCTTCTTTCTTTCCCTTTCTCTCCTCTTTCCCTTTCCCTTCTTTTCCTTCTCGCTCTCTTTTTTTCTTTGCGGGGAGGAAGGGCAGGCTCGCCCCCTGGATCCGCGCCTGTGGAACATTCCCTCCGGAAATGACCCTCCTCGCCATCAAAACAAACTCTGGGCGCAGGCGACTGCGCATTCCCCCGCGTACCGCCTACAGCTGCCGCGATCTTCTCTAAGCTCTTCTCTAGGCCGGACATACGGGTATCCAGCTGTTTTTTGAACCAGACTACATCACTACGCCCAACCCCCCAATCTTGCCCACTGTTCCTTATTAATTAAACCCCTTAAAACGAAGTAGGTAATAAACACTCCTTTGTATCCCCTTAACCCCTTCCTGGACCCCTCCCCACCCCCTAGCCCCTAATCTTCCAGGCTACATGACTATGCCTTCCTCTTTTCATCACCCTTAAACAATACTGCCCTCTGTTCATTAATAATAAAACCCTTAAAACAAGTAGGTAATATACACTCCTTTATATCCCCTTACCCCCGACCCCCTCCCGAGCCCCTAATCATCCAGACTACATCACTACGCCCAACCCCCAATCTTGCCCACTGTTCCTTATTAATTAAACCCCTTAAAACGAAGTAGGTAATAAACTCCTTTTTATCCCCTTAACGCCCCTTCCCGGACCCCTCCCCACCACCCCCACCACTCTAGCCCCTAATCATCCAGGCTACATGACTATGCCTTCCCTCTTTTCATCACCCTTCAGGGGGGCTCAACTCCGCTTCTGCATCCGTCCAGCCATGGGGAAATTTTGGAGGGTCAAAAAGTGCACACTGCTTCCACTTTTCATGTATTAGCCTATGAAGACGACAATTGTTAAGTGCACCAGCGAAATAGGGATTTTGGCATGCGCGCAGCGCGTAAAATATGCAAATTGAAATTTTGAATATTGATGAGCTCTTTCCCACTTATTAGCATATTATCGCAATGAAAAAGACAATGCGCATGCGTTACTACATGTCGACAGAATCCTGGAGCTAGACCATATATCGACCCGATCGAACTAAAAGTGTAGAACAAAGGTCAGAGTTGGGGGATTTAAAGGGTTAACTTAATTGGGGGCCAGAAACTTCACTGTCACCAAGATTGAAATTAAGTACATTAAAACATTCAGTTCAGTAAAGCAAATATAAAGACCCCATTTCACCTTTTAAATCAATTATTATCAATCAAATTGCACAGATCATTTAGCCCAAGTGCTATATTAATATTGTTAGTGCCCAAATGATTAATCATTCTCATCTCGCCTTCAATGATCTTTCATATTGTGCCCCTCCCAATGAAATTTCAATTTTGCCTCGTTCTTTTCATTTTTGATTCGTCGGCACTGATTTTTGACATTTCCCCCACCCCAGACAGTAACATTTTCAATCCAGGACCCCTTCCAATACTGACATTTCCATAGGCCCTATTACCCTCCCTCTTCCACCCCCCCACCACACCACGATTACCATGCTGTCATTTTGGCACTGACTTATTATTTAACTCCACCCCCCTCCCCTCTCTATTATAAAACATTTTTTATACTGCATTTATACTTTAGCCTTGCCCACTCTCTTATTTCCGCCTACGAGGATAGACGATTAAATCTATCTCGCTGATGCCAGATCTAAAAGAAATCACAAGGTCGAACACCAATACTCAATTCTACAGAAGACTGCATCAGCCCCATCACACCTCATTCATACAGCATGCATTATCAATACAGAGTGCCTACATCATCATAATCACCAGCATCATCACATATCTTTCATAAAATAAGAAAATGAAAAGAAAAGAATTAAGCAGTATTAACTAATTTTATTAACATTTATGAACTCATTGATCAACATAATTTCAAAATTTTCAAAATAATGATCGTTTTAAATGCAACATGACATATATACATGTACATCAACAAAAGAAAGGTAACAAATAAAGGGGAGGGGCTGCTGTCTCTTGAATTCAAATTTTTCAGTTGTAAAATTTTACTATAAATTTAGAAAATTAGATATTTTAAAATAAAATCCATACGATTTATTCAATTATCAACATGCTATATTACTATGTAAGGCACAGGTTTATACTGAGTTTTACGATTACTTTTTTTTACATTGGACATTATTGTTGTTCTTACTACTATTATCATTATTATTATGATTATTACTGCTATATGCTATTACTGCTATAGGACCATTGTCATTATTAGTACTATTATTATTATTGTTATTATTATTATTAATATTTTAAAGTACTACTATTGTACTACTCCTACATTATTTTATTCCCCCTTCAATTTAGTATACAGTTCAGCATCCCTAATATACTTGTCAGAACTTGAATTAATCCAAAAGCTATGTTACATGTACACGCATTTAAAAGAACAAATAAATACGTTCATGATCTTCGCTATATCTTCTTCTTCTTCTTCTGGTAATCTTCAAAGGGCTATGTAGCCTATCACAAAGATGAACTAGTCAGTACTAAAGATTACAAGTGGTGTGAGGAAGACAGATGATGTTTTTTAGTGGGATAAGGGCATTAGATGCCTCAGGAATAGTCCCTGGCAGTTCCTGGACTGTCAGCATGCACTATACATTTTCTGGAAGTCAGTTCCATTAAATTTGGGACAGAGCATTGGTCAAATACAAACTTTTCTATGTCGCTTCTGGCTTGGTGCAACTGGAGGGTCATGCCATGGTTCTTCCATGATCGTGATTTGTTGAAGAAAAATAGGGCTTTGGCAGAGAGACCATTGACTATCTTGTGCACCATTCCCAGTCTACTTGCAGAGTGCCTTGTAGGTAGAGTAGGCCACTAGAACGTCATCATCTCAGTCACGCTGCTGGTTCTCTTGTAGTCCCCATTGTGACGTAGCATGTGCCCCGGCGTTGGATCTTGTCAAGATCCTGGACATTTGAGATGTAGGTATTCCAGACGCTGGAACAGTTCTCAAGATGAGGGTGGACTAGGGACTTGTACGAAATAAGCCTGGGTATCAAACCTTCTGCATGGAACAACCTGCATAATAAAACCAAAAAGAGGGGAAAGCAAATAAGATTAAAACTAGCTGCACTACATTAGATTTTAAAAATAGTACCTACCCACTGTTACGTCTTAAATTTTAGTTTTATTAAAAGAATGATAGACTTATGTCTATCTGATAGGGCTTTAAAAAAATTTATTTCCAATTCTGTTACAAGTAACTTTCAAAATTGTTTTTTTAAATTATTATTATTTTTAAACATTTTCTACATACAATAACAGGCAGTACATGTAGAGGTAGAAGTCTATTAATTATAAGTTGTTTATAAACATAGGTGTATCTACTGTTCAGTTGCTAAATTTTGTGAGAACAAGTTTGATAGATATAATGTAATATTGGAAAAAAAATGCCTTTGAGTACGTCTTTTAATATCATGCTGAGAGAATATACTGATTTGTTTTAATATTTAGAAACACCGTAGTTTGTCACGTAAATAAAGCTAGAGAATAAATAAGATTAGGAAGCTAGGAAGAGACACCTTTTTGTTTTGTTTTTGTAGCCTTCATCCGAACCAAGCTGAATCTGGACCTGGATCACATAATGCCACTACACTAGTGGAGCAAAAACGCGTCTAATTAGACCTAGCTACGGCCGGCTATGATAGTCTTTGGCTTTGCCATGGCATAACACAAGCTAGTAAAATTGCCCATTAGTAGGTGACTATGTCCCTGGCAATGTCACATCTGAAGGAAAAAGGGGCACAGAAGGGTCCCCCCACCTCCTCTTTAAAAATCGACATTGCCATTGGTTAACTTCCAGGCAGTAGAACTAGGCCTAGAGCTCTAGCCCGAGTCTAGGCCTAGGTCTACTGCCTGAAGTTAACCAATGGCTACTCTAAAGTAGCCTTGACTACATTGATCTTCCTAAACCAGGCATTTATTTAGTCTTTTTAATAAAATGTATATGTAGATCTAGGCTATATCTACATAGCAAAATTCAAGGTACAGACTACAGCCACAGGATTCCATTACTAGATCTACAGTCATTACATTAGACTTAGAGTTAGAGGTAGGCCTACTGGTATACATTTATAATTATAAATGCGGGGATAAATGCTGTTCAGACTAGTGTAATAGATCTAGACTTATATTACTAGCCTATATTCTAGATCTAACACTAGTAACACTAAAGTGTAACCTACACTAGTACGATCATTTACGAGTAGCCTACAAATATAGACTTCTAGTTCTAGCCGCGCCAGCTCAGGAAACGCAGTCACTTCTTGGTGAAGTGTTACAGCCGGCTAGCATCGGCGAATTGAAAATCATAATCCGCTCGACGAGATCTCATCGGCTGGACTAGCAATGAGCCATTTGCGCAGTCTCTGTAACAGGTCCACATCTACCACTGATTATTATCGATAATCAAGCTATAAACTGAACTTTAAAAGTATGAGACGTGCTCAAATGAAATAATCTACGGTAAACTTCTGATTGTTTTAAAAAATATTACCGTTGACGACTTCAATTAGAGTTCATTCAATCAGTTAATATTCCTTGATCAGACAAAAGAAAAGGGGATGGGATAGGGGGTAATACGTTGTGACAATGCGGAGAGCCCCTCACTGCAACGACGAACACGTCACAATAATTTCAGAGATATTAACACAAAATGGATCTTTACTTACTTTTTGTTATATCGTAGGGTATCACTTCGATGTTGATGTTCGCCTGAAGATTTTCTGCTTCACTGAGATGTACCTGACAAACTTCTATTACAATAGAAATTCACTTAAATGAAAAATGCTTCATGGTTTGTAATTGAATAACTTCAAAGTTGCAGGTCATACAACCGCCATTTTCCTCAATTTCGTGCTCAAGTCGTAGGGAATTCTGGGAATGCAAAAAAATGTTTTATGCATGACCTAATACATAAAACATTTTGTTGATGGCCAATCACCAAACAGCAATTGGCGTATTTTTTACGTCATTGCTCATGAATAAACATTGACCCTCCAAAATCGTCGTTCAAATTGGACAAAACCCCCATAATGCATCCAATGCAAAACCTATGGAATGTCAAAGGTCACAATTTGAGTCGCTCCTCTAGTCCTCCTACGGAGGACATACTGTGTATGATCGAATCTCTTTGTCACCCTTAAACAATACTGCCCTCTGTTCATTAATAATAAAAACCCCTTAGATTCAATAACCAGTGTGTCACTTTAAAATCCGCCTGTGCGCGCCCATGTGCACGGCCGTATGACACAACGTATGTATTATATGCATGTAGAGCTGTTAACTGAAGTTAGAAACCCAAAATAATAAAACACACTAAAGTATAGGATAACCGAACTTTCAACTTTGTTTGGGTGACATTTCCGAGCATCCGAATGCTTCCGAAGACGTTGCTTCCAAGACCTATGATGCCGAAGATGACGTTCTGTGTGACGTCACAGGTCTACTAAATAAAATAATAAAATTCACTTTTTGGCTCAGATATATACTGTTTCGTATGTTTTTCAGCGTTTTAACCCTCTTGAAACCATTCTAAGGCGTTCCATGCGATACAATGTCAAAATGTTGGCTACAACATACATATCTGGGGCATTTTAGGTCATTACCTGGTATTTTACTACGAAAGTAATTGAGAGTGTTCCGTTAAAGCCCTAGTCGTGTGGTGCGCCACCTACCGGTGGTTCCGGGAACATTGCGTCCAGACTTTTCGCTAAACTGGATAATACGGTTATCTACTGTTAGTGGCCACTAAGGCCCATTAGTGACTATAAAAAACATAGTTCTTCCTGGCTATTTGGGAATGTGTCAGTTTGCAACAGAAATGGAGAAACGCGCATTTTGTTGAAAATCATGTGATATCACGAACATTTATAAATCACTTGTATGGAATTGAAAATAAGTCATGGTTGAATTTTATTTGGGGGGGCTAGCGCCCCCCCAAGCCCCCCCACCAGTACGCCAGTGACGGAGATGTTGATGGAGAGATAATTATGATTGTCAAGCCAAAGAGAGAAGAAATAGTGAATTCGGATTGATTGATTTAGCCAACAGTTTGCTTGATGCAGACGGCCCTTCACGCCATTGATTCCAGCTCAGATATAGCTTTGAGAGACAGAGAGTAGGTGTAGTAAGGAAATGCGAGACTGTGCAGCGAGAGTGGCCCCCCATGCCTGAGTAATGTCGAGCGAACGTGTGCAATACGCATACCCATGTGTGAAAAAATGCCTAAGTTTCCATATGTGCTTGACATGCAAGTATTGATACACGTATGCATATGGTGTGCGAATGAGTAGCGACAAGCATGCGATGGAAGAGAGATTTACTTGTAATAAACAAATAGACAGAGTATAAGAGGACAAAATATTTACCAGTATTTCTTGACTTGTTCCTAATTAAGCTAAAAGAAGCTTTATGCACCTTGAGGAACATCTTGGTGAATATTCTGTTGGGTTTCCTTGAGCACACTAAGACTCCTAGTTCGCAACATTGGTGCGTGGTGTTAGAAATGATTGAATAGGATTGAATAGTACCAGGTACGCATTACTCTTAGCCAATCAGCGGCGATACTTTTCCTTCATTTTTCATGCATAATTAATTGACTGGAAAGTAACTCTTTTGAAGTCTTGTATTAATTGTTACGTCACAAAGAAAGACAATTTATATTTGTGACGTAGTCTACATAGTTTTTCATTTAGATTGGTGTATTGAGACGTGGTATATCATAACATCCCCCTTTTTTCAAATTTAAATGTTAACTGTTGAATGTACATTTATAGACGTTTGCTAGATAAAACTTTGCTTCCCAAGATGAAAATCTAAAAAACTCTCAAATGATCCTCTTTGTCAAATAGAACCCAAATAAAACCAAATATTTATCACTGTTATTAAACTTATTAATTTCATACAATTTTGAATTACAGGTTCAGGTTGATCATTTTTTTAACCTTGTATAATATTGTTATCCAATTATTTGTACTGTCTCATACAATTATGAGTAAATAGGTGCACTTATTCAACTCAAAATTACATTCAACTATAATCAGTTAATACTGGTTTTCAAAGCAATAATAATTACTTTCCACATTGTTTGTATAAAACACTTGTTACGTGTCCTTTCTGACAAATGTTACTTCGAACTTATTGATTTAATTTCAATGTCTAAACATTTAACAGACATTTAACAAACTGTTGCCTCGTTACTCGTATTCTGCTTAAGCTACCTCAGATGGTATCGTGAGTTCTCTTTAATCAAATATTCAGTTAGATTGATTCAGGAAAGTGATTTCTTAATCATTTAAACAAGTTGAAACACATCATTGGTCAATATAATGGATGTGGTTAAAATTAGTTTTTTTTCCCGTTGCATTTAGATGGTCTTGACACCAAATCAATGACTAATATTTTTGCAAATAGACTTAAGATTTGTAGGAGGACAAAATTGTTTATTTACGACCAGGATGTTTCTTTATGTGGTAATCCTTGATTGAAAAATCCCAACTGTCTATATTTTTACATTACTAGTAATCAGCAGAAACCATTTCTTTTCAGTTGATTGGTAGCTCTGGGATAATTTCACTTGTACATATTGAATGCAAAGGAGCAGAGATACAAGACTCTACATGATGAATAAATAATATAAAGAAATATATATATATATACACATATGATTTCTTTAAAAAATGGAGGGATTGGAAAGTCGATTGTAGCAGAGCTGTGTATCTCCCTACTACTTGTGTCCAAAGTGTTGAAAGTTATAAGAAATAAATGTTTATTTCTTTTTACCCCTTGACTTTTACCAAAATTCTGAATAACCTGTAAATCTAAATATTTAGTGTTCTTACATAAATATAATTGAAGATTTTCTATGCATGTTATACAAGTGTAGTCCTATCAGATGAGGTAGAGAAGTGATGCATTTTTCGTTGCTTGTCTTCAAGTCATTTAAAGTGGAACCATGTACACATGAATGGGTAAGGCCAATGGTGATAGTACTAATTTTCAATATTGACTTTATATGCATTAGTGAGTCTGTAACTTGTGAATTAGTTAAGAATTGTGGCCTGAATTGTGCTGATGTTGCTTCTTTCACATTAATCTCCCTTGTAGGGTGATTTTTTTTGCTAATGCTATAGAATGATACTGTTCAAAAATTCAACAGTGTTCCCCCTACGTACAAATCCAATCTAAAAATCAGCAACTGTGGAATAAAAATATGTCACCAGATTAGATTGTGTGAGTTATAGTATATATTAGTATAAAATCATCAGTAATTATTCTCTACGTGTTCATCAATTGCCTTCTAGAATTCGTTGATTGCCTTCTAGAATTCATTGATTTTCTGCTAGAATTCATTGATTGTCTTCTAGAATTCATCGATTGTCTGCTAAAATTCAGTGATAAAATCATAGAATTTTTGATAAAATTATCAGTAATTATTCTTCTACGTATTCATCAATTGCCTTCTAGAATTCATTGATTGCCTTCTAAATTCATTGATTGCCTTCTAGAATTCATTGATTGCCTTCTAGAACTCATTGATTGCCTTCTAGAATTCATTGATCGCCTTCTAGAATTCATTGATTGCCTTCTAGAATTCATTGATTGCCTTCTAGAACTCATTGATTATCTTCTAGAATTCACTGATTGCCTTCTAGAATTACTGATAAAAATTATCAGTAATTCTTCTTCTACGTGTTCACCAATTGCCTTCTAGAATTCATTGATTGCCTTCTAGAATTCATTGATTGCCTTCTAGAATTCATTGATTGCCTTCTAGAACTCATTGATTGCCTTCTAGAATTCACTGATTGCCTTCTAGAATTACTGATAAAATCATAGAATTACTGTTAAAATTTATCAGTAATTATTCTTCTACGTGTTCACCAATTGCCTTCTAGAATGAATTGATTGCCTTCTAGAATTCATTGATTGTCTTCTAGAATTCATTGATTGCCTTTTAGAACTCATTGACTGTCTTCTAAAATTCACTGATTGCCTTCTAGAATTACTGATAAAATCATAGAATTACTGATAAAAATTATCAGTAATTATTCTTGTACGTGTTCACCAATTGCCTTCTAGAATTCATTGATTGCCTTCTAGAATTCATTGTCTTCTAGAATTACTGATAAAATCATAGAATTACTGATAAAATTTATCAGTAATTATTCTTCTACGTGTTCACCAATTGCCTTCTAGAATTCATTGATTGCCTTCTAGAATTCATTGATTGTCTTCTAGAATTCATTGATTGCCTTTTAGAACTCATTGACTGTCTTCTAGAATTCACTGATTGCCTTCTAGAATTACTGATAAAATCATAGAATTACTGATAAAAATTATCAGTAATTATACTTCTACGTGTTCACCAATTGCCTTCTAGAATTCATTGATTGCCTTCTAGAATTCATTAATTGTCTTCTAGAATTACTGATAAAATCATAGAATTACTGATAAAATTATCAGTAATTATTCTTCTACGTGTTCACCAATTGCCTTCTAGAATTCATTGATTGCCTTCTAGAATTCATTAATTGTCTTCTAGAATTACTGATAAAATCATAGAATTACTGATAAAAATTATCAGTAATCATTCTTCTACGTGTTCACCAATTGCCTTCTAGAATTCATTGATTGCCTTCTAGAATTCATTAATTGTCTTCTAGAATTACTGATAAAATCATATAATTACTGATAAAATTATCAGTAATTATTCTCTACGTGTTCATCAATTGCCTTCTAGAATTCGTTGATTGCCTTCTAGAATTCATTGATTTTCTGCTAGAATTCATTGATTGTCTTCTAGAATTCATCGATTGTCTGCTAAAATTGAGTGATAAATTCATAGAATTTCTGATAAAATTATCAGTAATTATTCTTCTACGTATTCATCAATTGCCTTCTAGAATTCATTGATTGCCTTCTAAATTCATTGATTGCCTTCTAGAATTCATTGATTGCCTTCTAGAACTCATTGATTGTCTTCTAGAATTCATTGGTTGCCTTCTAGAATTCATTGATCGCCTTCTAGAATTCATTGATTGCCTTCTAGAATTCATTGATTGCCTTCTAGAACTCATTGATTATCTTCTAGAATTCACTGATTGCCTTCTAGAATTACTGATAAATCATAGAATTACTGATAAAAATTATCAGTAATTCTTCTTCTACGTGTTCACCAATTGCCTTCTAGAATTCATTGATTGCCTTCTAGAATTCATTGATTGCCTTCTAGAATTCATTGATTGCCTTCTAGAACTCATTGATTGCCTTCTAGAATTCACTGATTGCCTTCTAGAATTACTGATAAAATCATAGAATTACTGTTAAAATTTATCAGTAATTATTCTTCTACGTGTTCACCAATTGCCTTCTAGAATGAATTGATTGCCTTCTAGAATTCATTGATTGTCTTCTAGAATTCATTGAATGCCTTTTAGAACTCATTGACTGTCTTCTAGAATTCACTGATTGCCTTCTAGAATTACTGATAAAATCATAGAATTACTGATAAAAATTATCAGTAATTATTCTTGTACGTGTTCACCAATTGCCTTCTAGAATTCATTGATTGCCTTCTAGAATTCATTGTCTTCTAGAATTACTGATAAAATCATAGAATTACTGATAAAATTTATCAGTAATTATTCTTCTACGTGTTCACCAATTGCCTTTTAGAACTCATTGACTGTCTTCTAGAATTCATTGATTGCCTTCTAGAACTCATTGATTGCCTTCTAGAATTCACTGATTGCCTTCTAGAATTACTGATAAAATCATAGAATTACTGTTAAAATTTATCAGTAATTATTCTTCTACGTGTTCACCAATTGCCTTCTAGAATTCATTGATTGCCTTCTAGAATTCATTGATTGTCTTCTAGAATTCATTGATTGCCTTTAGAACTCATTGACTGTCTTCTAGAATTCACTGATTGCCTTCTAGAATTACTGATAAAATCATAGAATTACTGATAAAAATTATCAGTAATTATTCTTCTACGTGTTCACCAATTGCCTTCTAGAATTCATTGATTGCCTTCTAGAATTCATTAATTGTCTTCTAGAATTACTGATAAAATCATAGAATTACTGATAAAATTATCAGTAATTATTCTTTTACGTGTTCACCAATTGCCTTCTAGAATTCATTGATTGCCTTCTAGAATTCATTAATTGTCTTCTAGAATTACTGATAAAATCATAGAATTACTGATAAAAATTTTCAGTAATCATTCTTCTACGTGTTCACCAATTGCCTTCTAGAATTCATTGATTGCCTTCTAGAATTCATTAATTGTCTTCTAGAATTACTGATAAAATCATATAATTACTGATAAAATTATCAGTAATTCTTCTTCTACGGGTTCACCAATTGCCTTCTAGAATTCATTGATTGCCTTCTAGAATTCATCGATTGCCTTCTAGAATTCATTGATTGTCTGCTAGAATTCATTGACTGCCTTCTAGAATTCATTGATTGTCTTCTAGAATTCATTGATTGTCAAAATGTGTCTTTCTATTTTCTACAAAATTTAGGATGATGTACATATAATTGAATAATTCTGTGTAATTGCTGCGATGTACAATCTTAGAGCATGTTTTATATTGTGTGAAGATCAAAAAGTATTTTTTTAGTAAATAATGATTTATTTTGTAATATCAATTTCTAAAGACATAATCAGATGGTGTCCATGGAATGTAGTAAAAAATAAAACATGAATGTTCATTGAAACCCATTGCATATTCAGAAGTGATGATTTGTGTATGGCCATAAAGCTATAAAACGACATTCAAAAGATAATTAGCCATTCGTAGACAGCTGGTAAAGATCTAGAAACAGATGTGAACAAATCAGAGAGAAAAAACAAATAGAAGTTTGAGAAGTTACAGAAATATCGGACAAGGAATCAAAACTTTAAGATCACTATTAATAAAGTGGGGAATCTCCCATTGACGATTCAGTCATATTACCCTTACCCCCTTCCTCCTTCTGTCTGTCTGTCCAAGGAGATTAGTCTGTCTGTCTGTCCAAGTAGATTGGTCTATCTTATTCTCTCTTTGCTTGAAACTTTCCAAAATCCTTACCGTCATTGCTTTTTAAAAAAAGGCATTCTCATACAAGGACTGTAAATTCAACACGAAAAAAATGTAATTCATCTGATATCATGGAATGCGTGAATTTTTTTTTTCATGATTCAATAAAATACATGCAATACATACAGTTAAACACAGAGATAAACAAGAACACTCTTGTACAGTAATACAATGTCAAGATACATACAAAACATAGACATGCAGACAGAAATTCATCAACATCTTTCAAAACAATGGTTATTCAGCTAAGAAGATAAAAGAAGTATTTTCATTTACAGTTCCATTAAAAAGGGTTTCGATATGCAAATCAGATTTAAAACTAGATGACCTTTGGCAACAGAAAGAAGGTACATGTAGCTGAACTAAATTACTCATCGAAAAACATGAATAGTTAAGACCCGTACAAGAATCTAGACAAATAAGAGTATAATTGTCACTCATCAATATGACGCGATCTACATACAGTGTACATGTTGTAAATCTTCTTGATATTGATCCTGTGCGATAGACTAAAAATTGGTACCACATCGCCATTTGGATATATACGTGTCAAATGTATTGCAATTAAAACTTGGCACATATTATACACTGCCCCAAAAAGTTTGGGTATACCTGTAATCAGAACCGATTTTTCACTATCATCCACTTCTTTATTCATTATCAGATTGGTGTGCCCACTGCAACATTTTGGTATTAAACTGAAGAATAGACATCAGCGTTCAAGTTGACAACAGTTTAACGGTTCTAGGACACCTACCCCCTGGACATCCACCCCCGGATAACCACCCCCAGTCAACTACCCCCTAGGACTACTACCCCGGGACAACTACCCCGGGACAACTACCCCGGGACAACTACCCCGGGACAACTACCCACCAGACAACTACCCCTTAGGACAACTCAAACTCAAATTCACTGTGACGGGAACTCAATGTTGCATTCGTTACTTGGTGATGCTCGACATGCCAAACAGCAGTTCACAAAGGAAACTGCTCTGACCCTTATCCACAATAGATGCGATACCGAAGCGAGAAATGCCGATGGTGAGACAGTGGAAGAGATGATCTGTAAAAGTAGCCCTTGTGATCCAGATGCACCAGAAAATGAAGAGCTAATGACCCTGTTATGCCCACCAAGAACAGCGTTACCTCTTCAAGAAATTGCAGCAAGAACAATCCTTTGCTGCAAGATCCCGCATGAGGACATAGTACCAATACATCTGTCTGTTCTTGTTAAATGGGAAGTTGAGCCAGACTCGTATCTCTTTCTAGAATACTCTCCTAGTGACTGTGAGTCAAGTTCGAGTGAATGGGAATGGGATAATTCCAGTCCTGATGGTAGTATATCTGATGGTGTTATGTCTCATTGACAAGATACTCCCTGGCCTGGGCCCTGCCTCATTAAACTTATAATAAACACTCAGCCACTAGTAATACACTTGCTGTCCCTCGAACCAGTAAACAAAATTATTAGGTGATAGGGCTTTTTAAGTTACTGCCCCAAAACCCTGAAACCACATACCCCCTGTTCTAAAGAATTGCCATACTCCTGCAGCTTTCAAAGCATGTCTGCAATTTACTGCAAACCCATCTTTGCTAATTTCTTTCCATATTCCTCTTTGTTGTTTATCAATGTATGCTTTGTATGATAATGATCTTGTATGATAATGAATCGTCGTGATCTTTTAGATCCCTTATTGACCATACATTGCGAGACAAACGAATATCACTAGCGATATTATTTTCGATCTTTGCTTTGTAGTATTTTCTTTTTATGCGCTTTATGGTCCTGAATCTTCATGCAAAGTAATCACATTGTAAATGTTCTTGTTTGTAGGAAAATATGGATGGGCCTCATGATACACTGTTCACAGCTGTAAACATGTACTGTTCCATTTTCTGTACATGTATGTCAGTTTAAACCTAGTATACACCTTGCAGTCCAATCAGATTCAGCATCGATAGGATTAGATTAAATTTTCGAAAGTGAAAATATGTCCACATTTAGGTCTCCCATAGTCATATGAAAAGGGAAATTGGATGGGGGGGGGGGTAGATTTGCAGTCAGAGGGAAAACCTGATCAGCTGCAAACCACGGTGATGACTTTTGTAAGACCAATCTTTTGACTATCTGCAGCTTGTAATTGCTCAAACTTCCATCAAATTATAATATAAGCTTTTTTTTTAAAGACTTGTATGGTTGGTCTATTTAAATGTAGAAAAGGTATTTATTAAAAGATCATCGCGGCCAACGGCCGAATTGCGATCCATTTTACAAAGATACAATACAATTGCAATTCAAATTTAAATAACACAAAATATGACATAAATCAAGAATCAAACTTATAGACATTTCATAAAAATTCATTGATCAAATTCAAATTAAAAAAGAAAAGAAAGGGGAAGTGAGTGGTGTAGGAGAGGGAGAGTTAGAGTGATGAGAAAGAGAGAAAGAGAAAAAAAAGAAAGAGAGAGAGAGAGAGAGAGAGAGAGAGAGAGAGAGAGAGAGAGAGAGAGAGAGAGAGAGAGAGAAGGGACGAAAGAGAGAGACAGAGAGACAGAGAGAGGATGGGGGAAAAAGACAGACAAAGGGGATCCCTACATTACAGTTGAGGGAAGATGGCAAGAAACATTCAGAAATGTAGAAAAACGAGATAAAAACTATCAAAAGTCATTTACATAGTGCAATCGTGAACTGTGAAATTAGGAATAATACGTTTGGCTCTCACCATCCCATATCGGTGAAGAGAGGTCTAGTGAAATGTCTATTTGACAGAGCATCACGCATTGTGACAAGTCCACAACGGCCATGCAAAGAGCGGACCCGTGTCCGCCGTGCCCTGAGTCTTAACGGTTACCCACGTCGCTTTGTACACAACACCAAGAAGAGAACGTCGGAACCCAAGGATCAGAAGGAATACAAGACATCTACAGTCTTGCCGTACATTGATGGTGTCTCCCAACAACTCAAGCGCCCCCTAGAGAGCCATGGCATCCGAACGGTTTTTCAGATCAGATACCATCTTACGTCAACTAACACTCCCCAAGGATCCAATTCCTCAAAACAGACGGGGCGGCATTGTGCACAACATCCCTTGCAAAGGATGTGATAGATCCTACATCGGTGAAACTGCCCGTCCGGTATCAGAAAGTAGAGCGCTTTCGCAAACACGACGGAAGCAAAGACGACGGGAGAATTCACTCAACCGAGATCGTCCTGTACTATTGTCCCGTCTTCATTTGTAACCTGTATGTATAGCGCTTTCTCAAACGCGACGGAAGCGAAGGCAAAACGAGGGTAACCGAGCGAAACAATCAATCTGCGCATGCGGGAACCAGAATCGTTTCCGTCTAGTTAATTTTCACGACCGTTCTCGGCCTTAATAGCGTTCGTTCCCTAAACACGACTTAAGAGATGTATCGACGTACAATAGGCCATTTTCGTAATGTAACCAAATGTAATGCATAAGTCTTTGTGAAGAGTCTCAATACAAGTTATTTCATTCACCTGATAAGAATAATACTATTTCAATAGACAGAATCTGAACTGCATACATTAATTGATCTCGGTTGAGTGAATTCTCCCGGCGTCTTTGCTTCCGTCGTCTTTGCGAAAGCGCCCTACTGAGCATAAAAGGGACGTCAGGCTCCACCGAACTGACAACTCAGCCGTAGCCGAACATGCTTGGGATAACCAGCATCAGCCAGACTGGGACGGGGTTGAGTGCCTTTCCCAAGAACGGCATTGGTACACACGGAGGGTAAAAGAAGCTATCAATATCCGTTTCAATCCCAATACTAGGGACTTTTAGATTTAGACGACGAGAGCGTGGACTGCCGCGTGTGACATTATGTTAAGGCACTGGGCCGTGCCCGGCAGTGCCTTAAAAAGGACATCACAGTGCCTTATAAGGACGTCACACGTTGCAGTCCACTATGTCGACGTGCAAATCTAAAAGTCCCTAATTTCAACAGAGACAACGGGATCGATATCCCCGAGTTTTGGATGCGTACGATACGCCGCCATGACACTCCCCGACCAGCCGGCTCGCACCGGTTGATCCCAACCAGCAGGCGGGCCGATCCAGCGGCCCGTTAATTGGTTGAGCACGCTATTGTTTCCCGCCCAGCAAGCGAGCCGAGCCAGCGGCCCACTGATTGGTTGAGCACCGTGTGCTTCGGCCAATAGGCCTTGTCCGTTATTGTTCCAATTATTGATCGAATTTAGTGACCGTTGGATCCGCCCGTAGAATATAAAAGACGCTTGCTTAAGTCCCCATCACACCAAAATGAAACTACGTTCTCGAAAATGTTGCCAAACGGGCTCAAACTGTGTGCGAACGGAGCTGAACATAATAGCAACTGTTTACGATCTGTTTAAGGACTTCATGGACGGGCTCGGACTGGACTAATGTCTATAATACGATCCTAGTTCGTTCATTAACAGTCCACAATACGTCCAACTCGTCTGTACCCGTCTACAGTCAGTTCATATCAAGTTCAGATCGGGTAAATTTGCCATTTCCAGGCAGTCCAAGCCAGTCCGTAGTCAGTTTAAACCCATTATTAACTAGTTCTACCTCGTTCCTAATACGTCCAAACCCATTCTAACCAATTCGCCACTTGTTCTAACTAGTTTTTAACCCGACCACCCCGTTCAGAGACAGTTCAACTCGTCTTCATCTCGTTCTTAGTGCGTTCGAACGCGCTCCTAGAGCGTGTGCAATCCTGTCCTGACGCGGGCGCTATAAAGACCCGTTCTCGCCATTCCTCATTCCCGTTCAACTTCAACGCCTCAAGCTTTGCAGTTCAAGACATTCAAGTGAACCCCCCATCACACCAAACTAGTTCTCACTACGTTCTGTAAAATGTTGCAAAACGGGCTCAAACTGTGTGCGAACGGAGTGAACGTAGTAGCAACTGTTTACGATCTGTTTAAGAACTTCATGGACGGGCTCAGACTAACTTGGACGGGAAGGGTGCTTTAGATTTTTGAGCCTGTTTAAAATGTTCCCCGTCCTGCAATTATACGGAGTGACAACGGACTTAAACGAGATGGACGTACTACGAACGGAATTGCCGTACTATGAACGGAATTGCCGTACTTCGATCCTACTAGGAACCTGTTACAACGTGATGTGGTCGAGCACCAATTAGCAAGAACGCGTTGGGTTTGTATAGCCCTCGAACCAGGACGGGATTGCACACGCACGATAGGAGCGCGTTCGAACGCACTAAGAACGAGATGAGGACAAGTTGAACTGCCTCTCAACGGGGTGGTTGGGTTATAAACTAGTTAGTTGCGAACTAGTAAGAATGGTTTGGACTGCTTGGAAATGCCAAATTTACCCGATCTGAACTTGATAAACTGACTTATGTGGACGGGTACAGACGAGTTGGACGTATTGTGGACTGTTAATGAACGAACTAGGATCGTATTATAGACATTAGTCCAGTCCGAGCCCGTCCATGAAGTCCTTAAACAGATCGTAAACAGTTGCTATTACGTTCAGCTCCGTTCGCACACAGTTTGAGCCCGTTTGGCAACATTTTCGAGAACGTAGTGAGAACTACTTTGGTGTGACGGGGGCTTTACAATATATTTTATCACCTGACGAAGTGTTGCAGCGGCGCACGAAACGTCGTGATCTTTAGATCCCTTGTTAACCATACATTTCGAGACAAACGAATATCACTAGCGATATTATTATCGATACTATATACATCCGCAATGAGTAATATATTTAGCATTAATACAATGTATGTTAGTATTACATTTTTATTAAGAAGATTTATAAAGTATGGAAGGGAGCTGCACTGGAAGCGTTTTGTTTTACAGTGGTATTGTGTAAACTTTGATTGAGATCTTAGAGAATAAGTGCTTCACTCCTGACGATGGATAGTCAACCTGTTCGAAATGTCGAGCCACTCCCGCCACTCATCCTCTCCCAGCGCTATAGTTCTCCTTAGAACTATAAGCTAAGGAAGATAACCAACAGTCTTTTTCAAGACTACACCAACAGTCCTTTTCAGGACTACACACCCTCAAGAAAGATTACCGAGAGTCCTTTTCAGAACTCCTCAATCCTCCCCCTCTCTCACATGGTGCACCCGCAAGCATACTATATAAGTGCTTTGTTGTCTATTAAAGAGGTAAATATTCTTTAAATTGTGGGTGTTTGGCAAGAGCATTGGCAAAGTCTATGCTTAACTGCTCACGTCTTGCTTCTAATGAACGTAGATTGCACGTTTTCAATGCTGCTTCATAACTTTCATACTGACACCCTAACATGATTTTGCAAGCTCGTTTCTGAATACGTTATAAAGTAGATACATGAGTTTTTGTTAAATTACCATTGTAAACCGGTACCCCATATTCTAAGATCGAACGAATGTATCCTTTATATATCAGTAAAAGGTCTTCTAGCTGAGGCAATCCATACTTCTTAAGGCAACGAACCATAACCAACTTCCTATTACACCTTTTTATGAGATCGGATACATGACTATCCCACTTTAGGTCTGATTGTAAAATTATTCCCAGGACTTTGGCTTGATGAACAGAAGTTAATGGGCATGAGTACCCACAAGCAGATTATGACCAGCACCCCCACAGTATTCGTCGAATATTAATTTGTCACCTTAACGGCGTCCCATATACAGGTGTATTTGTGAAATGTATTGACGTAATAAAGCTAATAAAGTCGACATGTCATCATTATTTCTAGAGTCTCAAAGTTGTAGATTGTGTTGTTATCAGACACACACAGACACAGACTTGTTATCACCTAGAGACGTGTCCATTGTGATATTATATACTACAATATCATTAATCAAGTTTCTGCCATTCTTCTAAGAGGAAACCAAAGGTAGAAACAAATTTCTTCTTCTTCGTCCTTGCTGGTTAAATTTGTGCGTGCTTCGTCAGGGTATGTATGATAATGTGCATTAATTTTTACAGGTGCTTTTGTATTTTCTGATGACTGCTGAAATCTGCTTTGCTCTGATCTGTCTTCTGAAAAGACTGAAACCTGAAATGAAAGCAGTGGATATTTAGAACCTAGAGGTCTAATTCCAGCTCCGCTGCCGCTCCCTTGCAGTTGGGCTCCCCGCATAGAGTTAATTTCAAAGTATATAAAAATACACTCTAATTCGTTCTCATAAAAGATCTAACAGTTAGAACTACTGTATGTTAGTGTTAGTGTCTCTCCTGCCTTACTCTTTAGTAAAGTTACGAAAGAAAAGTTGTACGTGAAAACAGCTTAGAGTTATTACCAATCAGTGAACAATTTGTTTTCATTAAGTTAAGTAAATTGAATGTATCAAAAAGTACTAGGTTAGACATGATACCAGCTAAATTTCTGAAAGATGGTGCGAAGGTTTTATATAAGCCTTTAAGTTACTTAATGAACCTATCTATCTTGACGAGTAATTTTCCAGAGGATATGAAAATAGCAAAAGTGACTCCACTTTATGAAAAGAAAGATAAAACTGATGTTAGCAATTATAGACCTATTAGTGTTTTAATTAAGCGTAGCATCAAAAATAATCTGTGAAGTATTTAGGTATTGAGTTGGCTAGCGCAATTTCATTTTCATCTTTAGTAGAATCAGTTGTAAACAAAGCAAATTCTCGTCTGAAATGTTTGTACAGATATCAAAGTTAAAAGCAAGACGTATATTCTGTTTTTGCTGTTATTCAATGTTTGTTTGACTATGCTAACCCTGCATGGTACAGGGGCGAGTAGTTATGACAGTGAGTATGGGGACGGCCATATAGGTTTTGTACACAAAAATTTTCGTACTTATACTATTTCTAATTGACTCGTGTACATTAACTTTGACATGGTCTATTTTTGACAAAAAACGGACTTATAACACGCATGTCTATGGGGTTTTGACTTTTTGAATTTAGATAGGGATTTGTCATTTTGACTTGTAAATTTTTTCGAAAGTGACTTATAACACGGTTGTTTATGGGGTTTTGACTTTTTGAATTTAGATGTCTACTCATAATGATGTAATACCTTAAAATGTCTGATACATATTATTTTTCTCGATGTCTTTCTTCTTTTCCCTTCAAAACAAAAATCTAAACAAAAACAACGAAAATACATGAAATGCAGCGTGAAGGGAAAAGAAGAAAAACATCGAGAAAATTAATATGTATCAGACATTTTAAGGTATTACATCATTATGAGTAGACATGTCTTTATTCCCGTTGCTACAAACAACTATATGTTTCACCTCTTCTTCCTCTTCCCTAAGATCAAGGATGGTGGGATCCAATCAAATCTCTGGATTTTGCATTAGTTATATCATTGGTTGACTTTTCCCACATGACCAGCAAGATCTAATCGATCTTTTGTCTCTAAATATAGGATGATTATTTACGTCACTTCAACTAAGAAATGGTGGGATCCCATCATCGGTGATCGAACAAGAATCAGAGTGGGTAGAAGAGAGGGATTGGTCAGAAGAGATTGATAGGAGTGTAGTATAGAGACGTAATGGGGGTAAAGACGATGTTACGGAGTTAATAATAGAGTGGTAGATCTCAAAAAGAGAGTGGGTGCTCTATAAAAAATTGTCGATGAAGCATAAAGATGAATGATCCTTTGATTTCCGGTCACTATATACGTCTGGCATTGCATTGTCACGTGAGAAAGATAGTACATGTAATTAGTGTGCTTGAGGGAGGATTCGGGGAAGGTCATTTTGCTTGTTCCACCTTATAAGCATTTGAAAGATTCAATTGTTTTTAGTTTGCTCTATATTTTCAGGCAGGATGCTTTTGGCTTTTTACCCTTATCCAATGTACGAGCCTACAAGGATATAACTTATACGTCGCTATATTGTCACATGAGAAAGATAGTACATGTACTTAGTGTGCTTGCGGGAGGAGTCGGGGAAGGTCATTTTGCTTGTTCCGAACACTTATAAGCCTTTTGAAAGATTCAGTTGTTTTTCGTTTGCTCTATATTTTCAGGCAGGTTGCTTTTGGCTTTTCACACTTATCCAATATACTAGCCTACAAGGATATAACTTTGGCTTTGAGACAAGTTTAGTACATATAATTAGCTACCGGAGTCATTAAAGTCATTGTACCAATTAAATCAATTTCTAATGATGTACCGGCAGGAACCATATATATATATATATATATATATATATATATATATATAGTGTACATGCAAATCCATGGAAACTTCATCTTTCTATTTTGTTTAGCTTGATTAAAATCCATCATGATTGACCTGCTTGGAGCTGGAGAGTCTGGCTTTGGTCAGGTTAATGCCCTAACCATCACAGCAACCCTTGGCGTGGTCACTGCTACGCTGGCCCTCTGGAGCATCATGAGGCCAAAGCGATTTCCTCCTGGTCCAAGAGGCCTGCCTATCGTTGGCAGCATCTACAGTAAGTCAAATGTAGATCTTAATTTACCAGGCACCAATTTATAGTGATATTTCAACGCAATGGAAAAAAAATACACAGGGTGGAGAGCAAATCAGCTCCAGAAACTTCAACTCCAAAAGAGCTCTTTTGAAAGAAGAGAAAGAGAGAAGTACAAAAATAGAATAGAAAAGAAAAGAAAACATAATGAAATACCAAGTCATGCAACTGTCTGTTAAAAATCTCATAAGAAGTTAAAATCCAAAATACAACATTGACATTGAACTCTAGATCTACATCTAGACTAAGTTTTGTGCTTTTTTATTTTGGCTGTTACTGTTATTGTTTGACGTTTTATCACAGAGCTTCTCCTCTTGAAATCTCAACTTGAAACATTTTACTGTTAGTTTAATCATTCATGTTTTTGATGCTCCTTCGGTTTTTAGGTATGAATGATTCTCCCGAAATTGTCTTTGGTGAATGGGCCAAGAGGTACGGTGATGTCTTTGGCTTCAAGGCGGGAGAGATGGATGGTGGTCCTCAACCGTCAAGCATTGATCAAGGAAGCCGTCCTCAAACAGGGTGTGGACTTTGCTGGTCGTCCAGATTTCCACTCTCGTAAGTGGATGATAGGGTTTAGTAATTAAATATCAACATGATATTTTATGCTATGAGTAGAATAATGGTAGTTAGTTGTCAACATGATATTTTATGCCGTGACAGGGATAATAGTTGTTGGATATCAAAATAATATTTTGTATGTTGACTGGGGTAATAATGTCAGAGCACCAGACAGTTACAGAATTGCTATGATATCAAGTAATATTTTATGCTATGACTGGGATAATTATAGTAATTAACATAATATTTTATGAATAATTGACTGATGTAATAATATGGGAGCACCAGGACAGGAGTGCTGTATGTACAATATCAACATGATGTTTATGCTATGACCGAGGTAGTAATGTTGGAGTGCCAGGACATGGGTGTTTAATGTAAAGCTATTTATAATTGTGCCGTCCAGATCCACTACCTTAGTTTCTAGCTTTTTCCTGCCTTCCTTCCTTTGCTTCTTTAGCTCTACTTTAATTATAACAATGTTGCTTTGCTTTGGTTGCATAATCATGTAATTTTTTGTTATGTTTAGATACTGAAATTATCTTTGCAACATCAGACACAAGATGAAAGAGCAGAGAGGTTATATGAAGCAAAGATGTGCAGATTGAGCGAAAGACAAAGCAATATGTGGGAGAGATAGAGGTGTTGGTGCATGCAACAGTCACCATCCTTATACATGCTCAAATAAAAAATGAAAAACTTTATTAAAAAAAAAATTCCTTGTATTTTATTGTTTTCTTTTGGTTGACCAAAATGAATGTATGTGAACATAACTACGTGTATATTCTTGCTGATATTGTGTTTTCATGTATTTTAATTTTCAGTGGAAATTTTAACGGAAGGATTCAAGGATATTGCTTTCAGCCCGTACAGTGAGACCTGGAAACTTCATCGCAAGTTGGCTCACTCAGCTCTCAGGTAAAACTTAGCTAATACAGTCAGACCTGCTTTAGCGACCACCTGTGTAGAAAGACTACCTGTCTATAATAATAGTAATAATAATCTTATTTACCCAAGGTAACTTCATCAGTATTAATTATATTCTCCCTGAGGGCACTGCAATCATTTTATTTATTACCCCGGCTTTATAAAGGCCACATGTGTTTGTTTCTCTTGTAAATGGCTTCTCATTGAAACACGTACTTACAGAACCCGAACATAAAGACCACCTGCCTATCATAAAACCACTTTCCTTGACTCCCATTAGCGGTCTTTATATACAGTGTACATACCGGGTGTTTATTATTATCATGATCATTGTCATGTATTCAGCTTCAACTGTGTCTTGGAGGGCGAACAGGGAACTGAATCACTGTTACTAGGGCTCGACACTAACAGGCGCCCGGGGTACATGAGCGTCCGAATCTAAGTTTGGATCCCCCCAAAATTGAAGTTTGTACGTTAGGTTCATACATAGAGACTGTAAAAAGATCAATGCCACAAAATTATTGTGGAGTTAGTGTGGAGCCCTGCTGTAACCCTCGGGTCTCTCTTCCTGCCACTAGTCCCTGGTATAACTACATGATGAGGATGTCCAGATGGACCCCTAGTCTTTAATGAAGAGTACTGTCTGTGACCTCCACTTACTATGCCCTATTCAAGGGATGTAGTGTTTGCTAATGCAACCTATCTATACTTACTACAGTCAAACCTGTCTATAGCGACCGCCCAAAGGAAACACAAAAAGTGGTCCTCGTAGACAGGTGGTCTTTGTAGACAGGTTCCTTTAGTTTTAATGAGAAACTATCTTCAAGGGAAACAAAACAAATTAATGTGGTCTTTGTAGACAGGTGGTCACTAAAGCAGGTTTGACTGTATACCTGTAGACTGTGTTTATGGACAGACAGGGGGTGGCGGATATTAACAAACAGTGCAGGCTGCAGTCAAATCCTGCCCAAGAATTTGAATGTTGAACATAATGATTTCTTTGTACAGAAACAGTTACCCATATACAGGCCCAATTTATCAGTGAAACGGAGCATTCTAAGTCCAAAGTCCAATTTGTAAAATTTGTTTATGATAGTCGTCCAAAGATGAAGTGGTTCAAAATGGGTTAAAGTCCTATTTGTTTAATCTTTGATGGATCAAAGGCCTAGATTGCTTTTACATATATATTTGTTTTCTTTCATTTATGTATTTGTAATTTTAGGGGGAGGGGTTGGGGTATCAGCAAGTCAACTGGTCACTCAGAGGGCGCTTTTCTATAAAAGTGACTAGAGAAATAAGTTTGATTTGATTTGATTTCGTTAGACTGAATTTTAGTTTACATTGGACTTTTTAATGATAATATTAATAAATCTGGATTTATTTAGCGCTTAAAGGGGAAGTCCACCCTGAAAATAAGTTTGTTTTAATACAAGAAGAAAATGAGAAGAACAGATCGGTGAAGGTTTGAGAAAAATCGGACAATAAAGATAAGAAAGTTATGGATTTTTAAAATCCATAACTTTTCATGAAATACTTAAAATCTGTGAGTCGAATTGGCAACGCGGTCTCTAAATATGATGCCACCCCCTGACATTTTATACTTTGTTGAATGCAAGAAATGTCATTAAATTCCATTTTGATCAAAAGATATATTTCTTCATGCCTATCTCGATCATATATCACGGATAACATGTTCTTTCATGCACCCCAATATAAGATAGGTCTACTATTCCATTAACATTCAGAGCAATTGAGATTTTGGGTAATTCTGTCCTTCAGATCAGTGGTGAATTGTGAGGGAATGACAATTTCTGACAGCATTTCCAATTTGTCTCAAAGATTCCATGATTTTCATAATTTTGAAAGATTCATAACTTTCTTATTTCTTGTCCGATTTTTCTCAAACTTTCAATGAATTTTTTCTCTAATCTTTCTGCTTCTATTAAAACCAATTTAATAATAGGGTGGACTTCTCCCTTAATACGAAATACCGTCTCTAACTGCTTAACAAATATTTTTACCCCGGTCATCAGATTCATTCGCGCACAGTGTGCACTATCTCCACCCCCTGGGGAGTATTCCTAACACGACCTTTGCATTTCCAGTCAGGTGCTCAATTAAACCACTTGACTACGACACCTCTTTTCTTTCTTCCTTGCACCCAGGCATTTTGCAACAGGCAAGCCTCTTCAGGGTCTCATCTCCAGCGTCTACCCCAAGGTTGAGAAGTACTTGGACACGACGAAGGGACAACCAATAGACCCTAAGCTTCTCCTCAATCTAATCATGTACAACGTACTCGCACAGATGTGCTTTGGACGAAGGTGAGTTCTGTCCAATGGTTTTGATACTTGTGAGTAAGCAAGGTTTTTATTTAGTAGTTTTTAGTAAAAATGCAAGCAATCCAATCTTAACATCAGCTTGTTATGAAGCATAAAATTCAGCAGTACAGATGGAGTTGAGTCGGGAAGAAACTTTATATAGACAGTAAGAAAATTGAGTTATTTAGATTTAGATTTAATAATATTTATGCGACTGTGATGCAGGACAACTCTCTATTCTTTGTTATCCCTCCGCAACGAAGTAGCCGGAGCCATTAATCATTATGTTTTCGGGTTTGCCGTCCGTCCCGTTCTCGTGATCGCGTTATCTCAAGCACCGATTGATGGATTCCCGCCAAACTTGGGTCATGTATGTATCTTGCAGAGCCAATGAACTTATTAGATTTTGGGGTCACGAGGTTAAAGATCAAAGGTCATGGGGCTCATTATGTATGCAAAAATAGCTTGTAATCACGATATTCTGCGAACCTGTTAATGGATTACAATCAAACTTGAATTTTAATAATTGCTTCTCTTTTGGTTTGTAAAATCGCTCCATGGCGGGGGCCGAAGATCCATCTAGTTTTGTTTTGTTGTTGTTGGATGTAACGCTTATTAAAATACAATACATGTACTATTATTAAAACACTAGCCTTTAATCTAGATCACAGCCATGATAATATTTGGATGCTTTTTATTCATTCCCGTTTTACAGACAAACGAGTTCTCTAGCTACATGTTGTATAATACGTGTTCCAGCGACGATTGCTCTGCAGTCCATACCCTACATTATCAACTATATATATATATATATATATATAAGGCTTCCAAGTGGTACAATAAATCAGTGTATTTAATATCTTTAGCGCAGTACCCGGATGACAGATCAATATTGTTTTCGTATTGCTATCTGTCATCCGGGAACTTGAACTAGCTGTCGATACAATATTGCTTGATTATCGAGTCAAATTTTGTTATTTCGCTAGTCAGTCTGATATAGATAATAATAATATTATTTTATGGCTTTGTTTTCGTGTGATACAAGGATAAGAATATATTGCTCTCGCTATGAAAATATTGGACCCGGCTTTGACTCGTCCAATATTGTCATAGCTCGAGCAATATATTCCTGTGTCACACTCAAAGCCATCCAATATTATATAATTATATATCTCACTAGCAGGACCCGTGGAAATCCACGGGTTCACTTCTTTTAGATTGCACCCTGCATACAGATAAGTTTACACCGTCGCGACGGTGTGTACATTCCTGTGAGCTTTCATGCAGGCCTATTAGTTACTTGTTAATTAATTTGTCAATAAATTGCTCGTAAATGTACACGAAAAAGGTTTTAAAGATACGTAAATCTCTTGTCCCTAAATGGCACACCCTCATATCATTATTAAAAAAAACATGATCATTTACACACGGAGCGCTAGCAGGACCCGTGGAAATCCACGGGTTCACTTCTTTTAGATTGATTGCACCCTGCATAATACGTTTACACAGTAGACGTGTACATTCTTGTATTCTTGTGAGCTTTCAGAGGCGCGGATCCACGGGGGGCGTCGGTCCCGGCTGGCCAAAAAACAGTTTAAAAATGTTAATTTTACATTCAAAAAAGATTTTTAAAAAAACTCCCCTGCTTATTCGCCGGCTGGCTGATTCGGCGCTAAATATTTCGTCAATAATTGGGAAGAAAAGAAGAAAAAAGTGCTCACTACACTTTGAATAACTACTTTGGCTCATATATATTTTTTAAATGTCTCTTTATGAGAATAGATAAGGGGGTTGCAGTATATAAAACATATATTGACTGCTAATTGTTTTTTTTTTTTTTGGGGGGGTATGGTAACAACTATAGCTCCTCGGTAATCTTGAGACTGCACTATGTCCTGAGACGAAGTTGAGGGGACAGCTCAGTTTCATGATCACCTTGGGCAATAGTTCTTACCATACCTCTCAAAGCAGTCAATACATAATCCTTATTTCTACATTCAACCCTTACCCAAATCCTAAACCTAAAGTCATCTACTTTAAAATTCAGTAGCAACGTGAATCCTAACCCTAATTAGAGGTGTCGTGGTCGAGTGGATATGTCACTGGACTGTGGATCACAACTTCCGCGGTTCGAGTCCCGCCGTGGCACTAAATAATGTCCTTTGGCAAGACATTAATCTACATTTCCCACACTCAACCCAGGTGAGGTAAATGGGTACCTGGTAGGATTATTCTTTGAAATGCACTGTGCGCTGATACTAACGGCTGCCGGAGCTAAAGCTAGGGTAATAATGTCCAAATCTCTTTGGAAACGCATATAGACGTTATTTCATAATGTATTATGCGCTATACAAGAACTGAATATTATTATTATTATTAATCATGTGCATTCATCTTTCAGGAATAACGCCTGGTGAAAATGCGTCCACAGCAAGTGACCGGGAAAATCGTTACAAGAAGGTACAATTACTGTTTTTTGTTAAAGGATTTTTCTTTATGTCATTATTGGATTGCAGTTATGATTTGGAAGACCCTAATGTTGTGCAGTGGATGAACATAAACAACGAATTCAACGAAAAATTTGGATTAGGTCTAGCAGCAGACTTCTTCTCTTGGGCCAAGTATGTTCCTACCAGTGGTCCACGGATGATCAAGGAACTCACAGAAAAGCTTTTTGGCTTCCTGCGTTTGCAGGTGGATGAAACAAGAGAACATTATGATCCGGGTGAGAGAATTAGTAGATACATATATCACTGTATAGGGCAGGGGTGGATAGGGGTTGGCACTTGGCAGGGGGAGGGGATGAATGGGTGGCTTGGGTCTGCTGATCCCTTGAGAACTTAAACATTTCCAATATTTGGGCAGCTGTCATCTGATAAAATAATGATACTGTAAAATTACATGTTCACTATAAAGAACATGACAACAATTTTTGATAGCTCACTTCACTTCCTCACAAAATTTTAAAATTAGTTTATATTCTGGCAAGAGACCTCAGAGACCTTTTTCTTTGTTCATCTTGATGCAGATAATTTACCATATCGTCAGCTTCTTAAAATAATGGCCTAAGTCACATTTTGAAGAAAATTATATTTTTTCCCAATTCATTATTTAGGTGCATCAGGTGAAGTAAAAATGCCAAGTGGAACTTTTGTGTGTTTATGAACCTTGCATCTCTGGCATTCGAGACATGTCCCAGCCCACTTCCTGATATCCTGATTAATACCAGGCCAAACGAAACGTTCCGTCATGAGCTTTTGAGTGGCCCTGATTCCAGGGTGGGAAGTCCGTAGAGGGCGTCAAAAATAGCTCGTCTGTGTCTGACTGGAACAAGGGGTCTAGCAACACATGTCGAAACATCACATAGTATCGAAAATAACATCGCTAGTGATATTCGTTTGTCTCGCAATGTGGTCAATAAGGAATCTAAAAGATCTCGACGTTTCGTGCGCCGCTGCAACACTTCGTCAGGTGATAAAAACTAATGTAAGCAAGGGTGCTTTAAGCGGGCCACCTTCTTGCTACAACGCTCATATCTACGTATCAGTTTCAGGGCAGGGCGCCCATATGTTCGATCAATAATGCTAAATATATTACTCATTGCGGATGTAGTATCGAAAAAAATATCGCTAGTGATATTCGTTTGTCTCGCAATGTGGTCAATAAGGAATCTAAAAGATCTCGACGTTTCGAGATGGTCGTTAAAGAGAACCAGGAAGCGATATAGACTTGAGTTGAAGCGAGCAGTCTTGAACCTCACCATCATCCTCTTGATCTTTTGCAATGGCCGCAAAATCTATGACAGAGGATGAATCAACTCTGTCGATACACAGACGGGAGAGAGCGTCTGTGGCTGTGTTATCTCTGCCTGCTATGTGGTGTATCTCAGATATATTGAGATAATAATAATAATAATAATAGACATTTATATAGCGCCGTCTATCTAGAAATTCTATTGCGAGGCGCACTATTTAATTATTACCCCGGCTTTAGCCTAGCTGCCCTTACAGCGCTCTAGCATTTCAAGGAATACATTCCTGCCAGGTACCCATTTACCTCACCTGGGTCGAGTGTGGCAAATGTAGATTAATGTCTTGCCAAAGGACATTAGTGCCGTGTCGGGGATCGAACCACGACCTTTGAATTTCAAGTCAAGTGCTTAAACCACTCGACTACGACATACGAAATCAAGTTGGCGGATTTCACGAGGTGAGTGTCGGTCCGGCTTTGAATCCAAAGCATGGGTGAGAGGTTTGTGATCGGTGTGGATGGTAAATGTGCGACCTTCAAGCAGATGTCGAAAGTGCTTTACACCGAGGTAGGCTGCTCCCGACCGAAAGTGCTGTACTTAATCTCGGCAGGCTGTGGTCTCTTAGAGAAGAAAGTCAAGTTGCCAAATACCATCTACCAGCTGTTGGATAGTTCCTCCAACTCCCGCGCCGGATGCATCGACCAACAGGCATAGAGGAACATCAATTCTAGGATGAACTAGAACTGTAGCGTTAGCTAACTGATCTTTAGCTTGATTGAAAGCAGAAAGTTCTTCTCCTAGCGTGATTGGTTGGTTCTTCTTCGATCTATTTTTCAACAGATCTGTGAGAGGTTGGAGTATTTCTGCACACCGTGGAATGAACCGTCTGTAGAAATTGATGAGCCCTAGGAATTCTCGCAGTTTGGTAAGTGATGAAGGTGTAGGAAAATCATGGATTGAGGGAAGATACTAACTTCGGCCCCAGTATCAACAAGGAAACGCGTGCCTGATTGTTTGTCGTGAACAAAGAAAAGGCGACTGGGTTGAATTGTGCCAAGAAAATTAGTCGCCGCTATTCCTTGGCGGGCCCGTTTCCCTGGGCATATCCAGGGCGGCTCCGTCCTGCTGAGTATGAGCAAGGACTCACGCATTTTGGGGCTTGATTGCCTTGCTTCCAGTGGTACCAACATTCCGCCCCAGCATGTTGTTGATGCCGACGCGGGCTCCGGGAAGCTGACTGGCGATGGCCTGAATTCTTAGGACCTCGCTGTCGACTGCGACTTCTGGGGTTCTCCTGTAGAGAACAAGTCAAGGCTTGCACCTGAGAAGCCAGTTGAGCTACTGGTGTAGAAAGTCGCTGTACTTATCCAGAGTCATTGGGGGTGGCGCAAGCGTGAGTTTGCGCTGGTACCGCTTTAGGTAAGACATGAGAAATAGTAGGCGAACCAGCAACTTCAACAATTTTGCCTGCTAATGCCGCCAGCTCAACCAAGCTAACATCATCGCTTGTGGAAGCTAGAATCAGCTGTACATTGGTTGGCAGGCGTTGCAAAAAATTGCTTCAATATATTAGTCTCCAAAGTATTAGAGCCCAATAATTGCTGCATTCTCCTAAGGAGTTGGGAGGGCGACCTATCGCCTAATTCTTCACTCGTCAGCAATTTTTGAGACCCTTCTGCTCAGAGACTGCTTGACTAGTGCTGCTTTTAGCTTCCTATACGGCTCTGTTTGGGGAGGGGCAATTAAAATATCGCGCACCTCAAGAGCTACCTCTGGTTGTAACGAGGCGACAACATAAGCGAACTTTGTTGACTCTACCGAGATGCCTCTTGTTTGAAACTGGGCCTGAACCTAGGCAAACCAAATATCGGGATCATTTGCCCGATATGGTGGAAGCTTTAAGCTAACAGAAGAAACATGAGGGGATGGCTCTCCGCTATCGGTATCAGGCATGATAATGGCGATGACAATATTCGATCAACAGAAATACAAAAATCTGAATCAGGTCGGGGTCACCAGTTTAGGGAATTGATCACTTAAAATAAAAGAAATAGAAAGTGGTTTCTTTCCTACCTTGCCTCGTAGTAACACCTGTTGTAACCGGCACCAGAATATATTTACAAGGTGAATTATAGGTAGCCCTTCAAATATTGCACAGTACCCGTAGAAAGAATATGTAGACTATATACAAAGTAATGTCGCTTCTTTGCGGATGAAGTAAGGGAGAAGAAACTCGTAATCTCAATAAAGTAATAAGGCCTTAGAACCGAGTAGAGAATCGAGCGAAGAAATAAGACATGAATTATGATGAAGCTGAATTAGCCTTGGTGTCGACTCTCTCTAAAGACGTGTGCTCTAAAAGAACAGCTTAGAAGGAGTGATGAAAATAGGTGTGGCAAAGGCAAGTGTAATATGCATGTATAGGCTATACCAGTACATTGGGTGGTTGCACATCCCAACACATAGGGTGTGGAATGTGCTTGCCAGAATAACTGCACATCCCAATGCAATAGGGTTTAGAATATGCTTGCCAGAGACAGTATGTGTGGCACTCGAGTAATGTTACAGGTGTCACTATAGAAATGGGTGACAAGGCAAGACTTCTTGCCACACAATAAAGTCAAAACAATAATATTTACAAATGTAAGGTCCTTCTAAGGTCAAGCCACTACAATCTCTTCATGAGGCTATCCACCTTTGTTAAATGACATATGTGCTGAATTGAACATTTTCATGCTGCTTATACCCAGTTAGTATAATGGCCTAAGTCAAGCGTGTGACTTAGGCCGTTTTACTTTGTCAAGAAATGTGACTTAGGCATCAACGAAGACGACTGAGAAACATGGGAGAACTTGTTTTAAATGGAAATGTGTTAATTTCCTTCAACTATATTGTTTGTAGTGGGAATAAATGAAGTGAACTTACTGTTTGCCTCTAGTCACTTACTCCAGGATTAATTTGGCCTAAGTTAGGTGTAAAATTACCTACGGTAAGTCACAACGGCATGTTTGCTAGTAATCTAATCCTCTTATGAAACAGATTTGATAGACAGCATTATTTGTATTTCAATAGTCATGTATCCCCAAACCTTTCTGTGTAAAATGAGCAAAACATATCATCTATTCTATGTTTGGTTCAGTTTTCTCTGTTTTTCTCAAATCTTGAAAATATGACTTAGGCCATTAATTTAAGAAGGTGACGATATGATACTTTACTTTACAATTTGGGAACCTATTATGAACTGATGCTGTCTCGATATCCCTTACGACGTATACAGTGTTGCCCTTCGTGAAAATAAAACTGAATGTTGTATGGATACCATAGTCATACATATATGTCGAGGTTTAGGTATGTAGATTTCACACACTGATTTCTGGAGCACTAAGTGTGAACCACCTCATCAACATAAACATTCAAATATTTTGTTCAAGCTAAATGAAGAAAAACGAATCAGATCAAGTTGAAATTGATTGTTAAAAAAATGTCAATAGAGAGCTTGACATTTGGCACTCCATAAATCAGTAGACGAAAATCCAGTGCCCTAGCTGTTTCATAAACTTGTTATCAATGACAAGTCACAATAACTGTTGTAGGCTACTGAAATTTTGGTATTTGATTGGCTGAGAGCAAATCTGTCATAGAAATTTAGCATTTGTTATTGACAAGAGTTTTGTGAAACAGGGCCCAGGTTAAACTTTATAGTCTACCTTCATAAACATGACGGAGTCATTATAGCTAAATGTGTTGCATTTTCGAATCCTCTGCATAGAGAACATCAATGATTTCTGCAGTCTACTTCTTAAAGCTCAAGAAGACGCAAGGAAAGAAGGAGAGAATGTGGACAAACTGACCGATACTCACATCTTCCAGACGGTTTCTGATATCTTTGGAGGTACATGTACGATTAATGTATTAGCCTGCATGTTAACTATAGGTACCAGTCGGTGCTCCTGTATTAATTCTAAAAGGGCTGGGGAGGGGGGCAGAATCCCCATGGACGTGCGTGTAATGTACGTATTTTAAAATAGATTAGAAATAAGAATTTAGTGCTATTTCAGCATGCAACAAACACTAGCGTTGGGTGTGAATACATCACAATGAACTATAGCCACATTGCCAATTTGAGATTCGCATAGATGTACGTAGTGATATCAATTATTATATTATAATATAGGCCTATATGAAATTATTACAAAGGTTGGATTGCCCTTTAATCTCTCATGTTCCGGATCCCGGATGTAAAATTCTTTGTGTAATAGCTATTCAATGTAATTCAATTCAGTACACTTTTACCTCTTAATTTGGCGTTCCTTTTAGATATGTCTTTATTGATTTAAAAAATACATATTGATAATGAATCTCAATCAACCCCTCCAAAATAATTAAATTCTGAGGACAAAACTGAACACAAAATTCTTTTTTTTAAATAATTTTTTAAATTGATGTCGATAAATCTCAAATTTGCAAGAATTAGAAATTCCCAAATGTCAGAACTAATGCCAAAACTATATTTTTGTATTTTATAGCTGGTATTCAGACAACTGTTGAGACCCTGTACTGGGCCATGGCTCTCCTTGTGACCTACCCAGAAATTCAGGTAAAGATCCGCGCCGAGATCGATGATGTCATCGGCCGTGATCGTCTTCCTACCATCAATGACCGCGGGAACCTTCCCTACACGGAGGCAACCCTCTATGAAGTGTTGCGATACAGCAGTATTGCTCCGACCTCTCTTCCTCATGCTACTACCAGGGATACAGAATTTGGTAATTATGAGAAAAACTTCTTCATCAATTAAAACCGTCTTAATTGATGGATGGAGGGGTGTATGGGGCACACCTTTTGAAATATGCTAGCTACTGCTATGTCAGGCATGTTCCAGCATTGCCTGGAGAGGAAGATCGTTAGGCAGTATTGTGTGAAAAGCTATGATGCGTTACATGTATAAAGTATTTGCAAGTGCTCGTAGGTATATGGTTAAATGCATTATTCTGTGTATTCTTATTCTTCCTTGAGCTGTCTGTGATGTCACAAGAGGGATAAGATCATTTTTGAGGATTTTCACGGGGCGAGGCTCAGCAGTTTGCAGAAAAATTGGGAAAATGTTTCCCCCAAAATAAACTATGATACATACATGTATCTAGATCAAACTGTTGATAGTTTGTTGATGTATAGACCCAAACTCATCCCCAAAGTACTGTTACAGATTGCTTGTGATTGAAAACCACAAGTTCTTACTTTCATTGATTGTTTCTGGCTCCCGTTGACTTTGCAGGTGGCTATCATATCCCCAAAGGGACAGTGGTGATGATCAACACATACTCCATGCACTATGATCCTCAAGAATGGGACCAACCTGACAAGTTCCTTCCAGGTAAAAAATGAATTCTTCAACGTACCTCTACCAGGGATACATACCAACCCAGGAGCGGCGATTTCTTTTCATGACCGGGGTGCTTGCGGGGACGAAATGCGAGGGACGAGGGAGCATAGTGTAAACTGTGCTTACGTGATACCAACGGAATACAGATTTTCTACAATATTCACTTGTACATTTTGAAGGATATTATGCGAGAGAGCGAGAAGATTTTTGCATTTTTATTAGTTTAAACGCTGCACTCTTGGGTCCTCCAGAGCCTAAAAGTGTGTTGCAGTCTTTAGTCAGTATTTGCTTTTCTTTTTTGTTGTTGCACTTTTTTAAATTTTCCGTCCTCCCGGGATCGCCGCCCCTGTACCTACCAACTGTTCCGATTTAATCGGAATATTTCGATTTTTCGATTTGAGATTTCGCGTATTGCGTGCGTTGAATGGCTGCACGATTGAGCAGCGAATTTGTATTCGCTTTTTGTACAGATTCACCGCGTATTGCCAGTTACACTGCCGCTGCATACATGGCCATGGTAAGGCCGTGCGATCGCCTGTTAAGGGTGCAGATTTCTTATTTCCAAATGTTGGCAGGTATGGGGTTATCTTAGACTTAATGAGTGCATGGGGATAGGGATGTATGGATGTATGGATGTGGTGATGATGTGGGATGTGGCTATGACATTCCCAAAGGAACCATAGTGATGATCAACACCTACTATATACACTATGATCTCCCAGAATGGGATCAACAGGATGAGTTCCTTCCAGGTTAAAAATAAATTCTACGATGCCTCTCCCAGGATATCTTAAACTCTATGAGCTTGGTTTGGGAGGATGGGGGGTAGGAAATAAACAGTTTTTTCAGGTAGTTATTTCATTCTCTAAAGAACCACATTGATGATCACATTCTCCCTCAAGAACAGGATCAACTGGCCGAATTGCTCCTAGATAAAGGTGCCGGTAAATGCATGTAGATTGATATTTTGCAGGGGCTCAAACCTATTAAAATGATTGTTCTTTTTGCAGTTGGCACTCACTGTTTTCATGTCTAAAAACATGTCATAATGATTAACAATCAATTTACTGTTGATACTCCAAGCTTACTATGATATTTAAAAAAACATTGGGCAGGACAATAATTTTATTGTAGAGTATTCACCTCTTGTGCTTTCTTTATTTAGTGCACTAAACTAAATCATTTCTTTTTCTGCAGAGCACTTCATGGATGCTAGTGGCACTGTCCGTGAGCATCCTCCAAGCTTCCTGCCCTTTGGAGCGGGTCGTCGTGGCTGTCTAGGTGAAGCCGTGGCCAAGGCTGATCTCTTCCTTATCTTCACCTGGTTCATGCAGAACTACACCTTCAGCAAGGCCCCAGGAAAGGAATCCGAAGACATCTTGAAGATGATTCCTCAGACAGCATCTGGAAGACTCCTTCTCTCCTATGAGATCATGATCAATAAACGAAACTAGTAGGGTCCTGGGCCAGTATTCAATTCAATACGTCAGAAAGATTAATATTTTACCCAGCTATCGGCTTAGGTAAAATGCTTTGGTATTCAGTTAAAGTGTTTGGCTAATTATGTTACCCCAAGTTTAAAACAGCTCCCTCGCAGGCTAAAGCCAATTATTTGGAGGCTTTGATTGGCAGACCATAGTAATTTAAGAATGGATGAGCAAATTTAATGAGCACACATGTATTTGCAACACGTTTGTTGCACATGAATTTGGATTGGCTATGTGATGACACATTTGTCACCAGTACATTTAAGTATTTTGGCTAACTGAAGTTAAAATACCGGCCTGGGCCTTTATCTACATGGCCTGTTTAAGCTGCCTCAGATGGTCTCGTGAGTTCTCTTTAATCAAATATTCAGTTAGATTGATTCAGGAAAGTGATTTCTTAATCATTTAAACAAGTTGAAACACATCATTGGTCAATATAATGGATGTGGTTAAAATGAGTTTTTGTCCGTTGCATTTAGATGGTCTTGACACCAAATCAATGACTAATATATTTGCAAATAGACTTAAGATTTGTAGGAGGACAAAATTGTTCATTTACGACCAGTACAGTGTTCAGCAGGAAAAAAATTGTTTTCAGTGGATTGGTAGCTCTGGGGTGATTTTACTTGTAAATATTGAATGCAAAGGAGCAGTGATACAAGACTCTACATGATGAATAAATAATAAAAAGAAATGCCACACATGTGATTTGTTTTAAAAATGGAGGGATTGGAAAGTCGATTGTAGCAGAGCTGTGTACCTCCCTACTACTTGTGTCCAAAGTGTTGAAAGTTATTAAGAAATAAATGTTATTTCTTTTTACCCTTGATTTTTACCAACATTTCTGAACCACCTGTAAATCTAAATATTCAGTGTTCTTACATGAATATAATTGAAGATTTTCTATGCATGTCATACAAGTGTAGTCCTATCAGATGAGGTAGGGAAGTGATGCATTTTCCTTGCTTGTCTTCAAGTCATTTAAAGTGGAACCATGTACACATAAATGGGTAACCAATGATGACAGTACTAATTTGCAATATTGATTTTATATGCATTAGTGAGTCTGTAACTTGTGAATTAGATTAGAATTGTGGCCTGAATTGTGCTGATGTTGCTTCTTTCACATTATTTTCCCCTTTTTAGGGTGATATTTTTTCTAATGCTATAAAAAGATACTGTTCGAAAATTCAACGGTGTTCCCCTTACTTACAAATCCAATCTAAAAATCAGCAACTGTGGAATAAAAATATGTCACCAGATTAGATTGTGTGAGTTAAAGTATATATTAGTATAAAATTATCAGTAATTATTCTCTACGTGTTCATCAATTGCCTTCTAGAATTCATTGATTGCATTCTAGAATTCATTGATTGTCTGCTAGAATTCATTGATTGTCTTCTGGAATTCATTGATTGTCTTCTAGAATTCATTGATTGCTAGAATTACTGATTGCCTTCTAGAATTCATTGATTGTCTGCTAGAGTTCATTGATTGCCTTCTAGAACTCATTGATTGCCTTCTAGAATTCACTGCTTGCCTTCTAGAATTACTGATAAAATCATAGAATTACTGATAAAATTATCAGTAATTATTCTTGTACGTGTTCACCAATTGCCTTCTAGAATTCATTAGTTGCCTTCTAGAATTCATTGATCGCCTTCTACAATTCATTGATTGCCTTCTAGAATTCATCGACTGTCTTCTAGAATTCATTGATTGTCTGCTAGAATTACTGATAAAATCACAGAATTACTGATAAAATTATCAGTAATTATTCTTGTACGTGTTCACCAATTGCCTTCTAGAATTCATTGATCGCCTTCTAGAACTCATTGATTGTCTTCTAGAATTCACTGATTGCATTCTAGAATTACTGATAAAATCATAGAATTACTGATAAAATTATCAGTAATTATTTTTCTACGTGTTCACCAATTGCCTTCTAGAATTCATTGATCCTTCTAGAATTCATTGATTGTCTTCTAGAATTCATTGATTGCATTCTAGAATTCATTGAATGTCTGCTAGAATTCATTGATTGTCTTCTGGAATTCGTTGATTGTCTTCTAGAATTCATTGATTGCATTCTAGAATTCATTGATTGTCTGCTAGAATTCATTGATTGTCTTCTGGAATTCATTGATTGTCTTCTAGAATTCATTGATTGTCTGCTAGAATTACTGATTGCCTTCTAGAATTCATTGATTGTCTGCTAGAATTCATTGATTGCCTTCTAGAACTCATTGATTGCCTTCTAGAATTCACTGCTTGCCTTCTAGAATTACTGATAAAATCATAGAATTACTGTAATTATTCTTCTACGTGTTCACCAATTGCCTTCTAGAATTCATTGATTGTCTTCTAGAATTCATTGATTGTCTGCTAGAATTACTGATAAAATTATCAGTAATTATTCTTCTACGTGTTCACCAATTGCCTTCGAGAATTCATTGATTGCCTTCTAGAATTCATTGATTGCCTTCTAGAATTCACTGATTGCCTTCTAGAATTACTGATAAAATCATAGAATTGCTGATAAAATTATCAGTAATTATTTTTCTACGTGTTCACCAATTGCCTTCTAGAATTCATTGGTTGCCTTCTAGAATTCATTGATCGCCTTCCAGAGTTCATTGATTGCCTTCTAGAATTCATTGATTGCCTTCTAGAATTCATTGATTGTCTGCTAGAATTCATTGATTGTCAAAATGTGTCTTTCTATTTTCTACAGAATTCAGGATGATGTACATATAATTGAATAATTCTGTGTTATTGCTGCGATGTACAATCTTAGATCATGTTTTATATTGTGTGAAGATCAAAAAGTTTTTTATAGTAAATAATGATATATTTTGTAATATCAATTTCTAAAGAAATAATGAGATGGTGTCCATGGAATGTAGTAAATAATAAAACATGAATGTTCATTGAAACCTATTGCATATTCAGAAGTGATGTTTTGTGTATGGCCATAAAGCTATAAAACGACATTAAAAGAGAATTAGCCATTCGTAGACAGCTGGTATAGATCTAGAAACAGATGTGAACAAATCAGAGAGAAAAAACAAAAACAAGGCGTGAAATGATTATTTTTCATGATTCAATAAAATACATACAATACATGCAGTTAACACAGAGATAAACAAGAACACTCTTTACAGTAATACAATGTCAAGATACATACAAAACATAGACATACAGACAGAAATTCATCAACATCTTTCAAAACAATGGTTATTCAGTTAAGTAGATAAAAGAAGTATTTTCATTTACAGTTCCATTAAAAAGTGTTTCAATATGCAAATCAGATTATAAACTAGATGACCTTTGGCAACAGAAAGAAGGTACATGTAGCTGAACAAAATTACTCATCGAAAAACATGAATAGTTAAGACCCGTGCCGTACAAGAATCTAGACAAATAATAGTATAATTGTCACTCATCAATATGAGGCGATCTACATACAGTGTACATGTTGTAAATCTTCTTGATATTGATCCTGTGCGATAGACTAAAATTTGGTACCACATTGCCATTTAGATATATACGTGTCAAATGTATTTCAATTAAAACTTGGCACATGTACATATACACTGCCCCAAAAAGTTTGGGTACACCTGTAATCAGAACCGATTTTTCACTATCATCCACTTCTTTATTCATTATCAGATTGGAGTGCCCACTGCAACATTTTGGTATTAAACTGAAGAATAGACATCAGCGTTCAAGTTGACAACAGTTTAACGGTTCTAGGACACCTACCCCCTGGACATCCACCCCCGGATAACCACCCCCAGTCAACTACCACTAGGACTACTACCCCGGGACAACTACCCCGGGACAACTACCCCGGGACAACTACCCCGGGACAACTACCCACCAGACAACTACCCCTTAGGACAACTACCCCCGGACAACTACCCCCGGACGACTATCCCCGGACGACTACCCCGGACAACTATCCCAGACAACTACCCCCTACGACAACCATCCTCTAAGACAATTACCCCCCGGATAACTATCCTTGGGGGTAGTGGTCCGGGGGTAGTTGTCTGGGGGTTAGTTGTCCTAGGGGGTAGTTGGGGGTAGTTGTCTGCGGGGTAGTTGTCCGGGGGTTAGTTGTCCCGGGGTGTAGTCGTCCTAGAGGGTGGTTGTCCTAGGGGGTAGTTGTCCTAGGGGGTAGTTGACTGGTGGTGGTTATCCGGGGGTGGATGTCCAGGGGGTAGGTGTCCGGATACGCAGTTTAACAAGTGCAAATCATTTCAAGAGGCAGTGATGCGTGTAAACAGCCTACCTACCCCATACAATATTATTCCCAATGGAACGAGGAGGTCACTGGTTTCGTCAGTTGTGCCACTGCATTTTTGCTTCTTGATAAATAAAATGTGGGCGTTTCTGAAAAATAAGTACCGATTCCATGGCACCGTCTTATAAAGAGTTGCGATTGATTTGAATCAATCACAAGTTTGCAGTCCTCTATCTCTTATGTATGTAGTTGCGATTGATATGGATCACAAAAGAGTTGCGATTAATCACAACTTTTTATAAGACGAGGCCCAGTCGTACCCAACCTTGTGGAGGGCAGTGTACATGTACGTCTAAATGTTCACATCACATTCCCCCATTCTGAAGACTTACTGCACCATGTTGAAGAGTTTTCATAACAGAATGATCCTTAGATGATAAAGTATTTAGTGCTCATTTATTTATATTTATTTAGAAAAATAATTTAATTAGAGGTTCATTTAAATAATGAAAGTGCTATGTTTGTGCGTGTGGATATTTTAGTAGACATGCGCGACCTGAAGTGCATGAAGAGCAGTCACTTCGTGAAAAGGTTCTCGTAGCGTGCTGTTGCGTTTCACGAAGTGACCGCTGTGTTTCTTGACCATTTGTTAAAAAAAATACTCACTATTCCAGGATGCAGTATGCAGCATAATTATGAAATTAGAGAAAATTCCAAATTTCATCACGAAAACAATGTACAATGTACACAAGGGAAGGAACCAGGAAAGACTTCACAAGGCTCTCAGATCTGTAGAGAATCAATACAGTTGGAGCTGGAATAAAATTTTGAGCTTGGATCAGTCCTTGTCGACAAAGTGAATGGTATCCGTTACGAAAAACTTGAAGATGAAGTAGCTGATGAGTGTTACAAGTTGCTAGATCTTTGATCTCTGCAGGTGTTTAGTAAAGACTCCCAGGACCGTCTGCACAAGATGAACTTGCATTTGGTGGATGAAGTTGGCAATTTATTGTTCGATATTGCTCTCTTGACTTGGCAAAGTCATAGAAAATGTTTGAGTCACTGCTTCAGTTTGGTGAAGGTGTGGTAAGAGTTATTAGAATACAAATTGGTGAAAAATCTTATGCATCAATCACTCACCGTATCTTGGAACGCATTTATGAATTGTATTGGAGGTCTTCCAAAGACAGGGAGAAAAAAGGAAGAGTACCGTCGAAAGCAAGTGAAAGAGAATCGTATGAAGCGCTTGATCTCAAGGATGGTGCGATGTGAAGATGCAACTCAAATTCGCTGTGACTGGAACTCATTGTTGCATTCTTTACTTGGTGATGCTCGACATGCCAAACAGCAGTTCACAGAGAAAACTGCTCTGATCCTTATGATTATCCACAATGGGTGCTATATTGAAGCGCGAAATGCCGATGGTGAAACAGTGAAAGAGATGACCTGTAAAAGTAGCCCTTGTCATCCAGATGCACCAGAAAATGAAGAGCTAATGACCCTGTTATCCCCACCAAGAACAGCGTTACCTCTTCAAGAAATTGCAGCAAGAACAATCCTTTGCTGCAAGATCCCGCAGGAGGACATAGTACCAAGAAATCTGTCTGTTCTTGTTATATGGGAAGTTGAGCCAGACTCGTATCTCTTTCTAGAATTCTCTCCTATTGACTTTGAGTCAAGTTCAAGTGAGTATTGTGAATGGGATTATTCCAGTCCTGATGGTGTTATGTCTGATTGACAAAATACTCACTGGCCTGGGCCCCGTCTCATTAAACTTATAATAAACACTCAGCCACTAGTAATACACTTGCCGTCCCTCGAACCAGTAAACAAATAGGTGTTAGGGCTTTTTAAGTTACTGACCCAAAACCCTGAACCCCATACCCCCTGTTCTAAAGAATTGCCATACTCCTGCAGCTTTCAAAGCATGTCTGCAATTTACTGAAAACACATTTTGGTAATTTCTTTTAAAGGGAGTGTAGCATGGCAAATACTGGTTAACGCCATCTACGTCTTCTTTTGGACAACTGCACGTAAACGAATGGACCTGATTAACGGTAGTGAGCGACCTAATCTTTACTTGGTCAGCGCGCGCTAGCGTTCGCTAAACAGACCGAAGTTCTCGTCACGCTTCGGTTTCGCGTATGTTGCACGCACGTGAATGCTGCGGTCGCGTCGTCTGTAGTCGATACCCGATTGGCCCCGAGTAGGGCCACGGGAAAGACACATAGTCTCGTCATGCTACACTCCCTTAATTTTAATATTCCTCTTTGTTCTTTATCAATGTATGCTTTGTATGATAATGATCTTTGCTTTGTTTGTAAGTATTTTCTTTTTATGCGCTTTATATCTAATGAAAAGGCGCTTTATAAATGAAATGTTATAAAATATTATCATAATTAGTAACAACTGTCACATTTCTGTAACGAATTTGCTAACAGCCAATCAAATGCAATGATTTTAGTAGCTCATAACAGTTACTTGTAACTTGCGATAAAAATCTTATGAAACAGGGCCAAGATTTAGAAGCTAATACCTTCCCCGAACACAGGGTATTCAGATAAAGAATTCAGATGGTCCTGAATCTTCATTCAAAGTAATCATATCGTAAATGTTCTTGTTTGTAGGAAAATGAAATGAATGGGCCTCATGATACACTGTTCACAGCTGTAAACATGTACTGTCTAATTTTCTGTACATGTATGTCAGTTTAATCAGATCCAATCAGATTCAGCATCGATAGGATTAGATTCAATTTTCGAAAGTGAAAATATGTCCTCATTTCGGTCTCCCATGCATAGTCATATGAATAGGGAAATTGAATGGGGGGGGGGGTAGATTTGCAGTCAGACGGAAAACCTGACAAAGACTTTTATGGTTGTGGATAGGACTGGTATTCATTCAATCATAGATGAAAAAAGTGAATAATACCCAACTATCGCACCCTCTACTGCCCCTGAATTTCATTCAAATTAAAAAAGTTTTTTTTTGTGGTATTTTCTAAAGAAACAAACTTATTAATATGACTTGGCTGAATGTCTTCACAAATCCTTGAACTAGTTTGTCTCCTTATTCATTGTTTATATATGATTTTTATTTTTATTTAAGAAATGTCTGTTTCAGATAAGATAACGATCGAGTGTGTTTATTACCATACGTGTAGATACGTAAAAGATGTTTATTAAAAGAGAAATGTGTATTGTATTAGACGTAGATGTGTATTTTCTTGAATTTGAATTCTATGAAATATACTGTGATCCGCCAATACTCTTGCAAAGAGATAGGGGGTAGAAAGAAGAGAGAGAAAGATGGTTGGATTGGGATTAAAGGAGAGCCAGGATGAAGAGGAACAATATAGGGGGATAAATGTATTATACAGACACAATATACTAGAGATATTACATGGTTAAAAAAAAACGGCAAAATGAGAATGGAAGGAACGAGAGAGGAATAGATAGAGTGGGATGGAGAAAAGAGTAAGGAGAGAGGGATCGAGGGGGTGTATATATATATATATATAATATATATATATATATATATATATACTGTATTACAAGGATGTAGAGAGAAAGGAGGGGATGGAGATTGGAAGTAGATGAGAAAGAAAGAAATAAATATATGGGGGAAGTTAGATAGAGATTGGCAGAGGGAGATGGAGGAAGAGAGGAAAGAAAACTAGAGAGAGGGGAAAATAGAGAAAGAGAGAGAGAGAGAGGTATCTAGTTCCGTAGTAATCCAATTTTTCGCTTTCTTCTTCTTTTCCTTCTTCTCCTTCATCATCACATAATCAATTATTTATCATTATTTTATATTATTATGATTATTATTATTATTTAGTTTCAGATTACTGTATTTCATATTTCACATTCACATTCAATAATCATAAACATTAAACAATAATCAAAAATTATTCTTTCAATAGGTATTAAAATACATACAATGATATCAAGCTATATGAAAGTAATCAAAGAGTCGAAATAACAAACGGAGACATAAATATACAATCGTATGGTATTTAAACTGAAATTATATAAATATATTTGCAATGAAATTTGAGGGAATCTAGTAAAAAGCTAGGCTTATAAATTTTAGATTCCCTTATAAATGAGGGCAGTCTATTGTGCATGTTTTTTTTTGGTTTTTTTCTTTCATCCTTAACAGGTGTTTTTTTTACAACAAAATAATCAAAGTTACATACATTTTTGTTTAACATAACCACTGTAATACTTTACAAATACATTTCTATTAATTCAGGTAAATAATACAATTTTCCCTTTCCTTTTTTTGACAGCGCTGCGTTAATGTCCAAACGTATCTTAATTTCTTTCAAAAAAAATATACCACAATTTTGTTTTCCTTTCATCTTTTCCCTTTTCGTTTCTCAAAATTATCATTTTATATAAGCTCCAAAAGGCAATTGTAACAATATCATCAATATTTTTTCCAAATTGGTTTTTAACAAAAGACCAATATTAAAATCAACATCTACATTATACACATGCTTTATCATTTCCATTAATTTTTCAAAGAAGGGAATGTTCATTTCACATTTAAAAAGAGCATGAAATAAATCTTCTTTACAGTTACATGTTTCACAGATATCGGAATTACTAAATCCCCATAAAAACAACATTCTTTTTACAGGAATCAAATTATAAATTGTCTTAAAATTAAATTGTTTCAATTTATTTTCCTTTACATTCATCAAATTTCTTTGGAAGATCTTTTTCCAGTTTAAATGATAATCAATTAAGTTTGTCCAGTATGATGGACTTTCATCTCCTATGTCATTCCTTGCTAGAATATGATAAAATACCCTACTTGACACAAATTCCAATTGTTTTTCTTTTTTACCAATTGGTATAGTTGGAGTTTCTAACAAAATAGATTCTTTTAAGTTATCAGTCCAAACTTTTGGTATGGCATTTCTCAATTTAGAAAAACCAAACAGTGCTGTCGCTTTTGCTTTTTTATTTTCAATGGTTGTTATCAATTTTGTCATGGATATAAAGTTTCCTTTAATATAAATATCTTTTACAAAAATTATGTTACTTAGGTACCACTCTCTATAGAAGAGTGGCTGTTTTTCATGCGTAATATATTTATTATACCATAAAATCTGAGCATCAAAATGAATATAATCCTGTTTCACAAAATCCTTTATATATGACCAGGCTTTCATAATTTCTAAATAAAACCTTGGCAATTTGCCGACAAAATATTTTTCTATCATGTTTCGGTCAATAGTACAATTCAAAAGTAAATTGAGACCTCCTAATGGTTGGAAATATAACATTGGAATTCTATTCTATGTCCGAGAAAAGACACAAAAAGAAACCAGAATTCTTATTATAAAACACCACGAAATTTAAAGGATCTCATTAAGCGTTTACATTTATGTGATATATGGAGAAATCGAAACCCTTAAAAACAATAATTCACATGGAGAAATTTATTTCTGGATGTGGCATCACGACTCGATTATTGGTTAGTAATTGATAGTCTTAAATCTAAGGTAATAACAAGTGATATAAGTCCTGCAGTCCGATGTGACCATAATGCTATCTTTTTAAAGTTGTTAACAGGTAAGATAGAAAAGGGTCCAGGATGTTGGAAATTAAACGCACATATCCTTAACGATGATAATTATAAAAAGCAAATAAGATATATCATCGAAAAGATAGAAAGAATGGGGAATGTTAGTTTCAGTGAAAGATGGGAACTTACAAAAATTAGGTGTCGTGAATTTACACAAATGTATTGTGCAGGAAAGAAAAGTAAAACAATTGAATTGAAAAGAAAGTTGGAACAAATATTAACCAACCTTAGTAAAGAACTGGATAACCAAAATGAGATTTCTGATGAGACTAAAAAGGATTATGTAAGAATCAAATGTAAACTGGATAACTTGTATAAAAGAGAGTGTAAAGGAGCAAGTATCAGATCTCGAGTCAAATGGTTAGAGAAGGGGGAAAAGAACACCAAATATTTTATGAGCTTAGAAAAAAAATGCTGAAAAGAAAACCATTACCAGACTACGAAAAGGTAAAAGATTGTAACGAAACGATTTGATGTTCTACATGAGGTTGTTTTATTTTATGAAAAATTATATACTAGTAAAAATGTACCAAAAGATGAGGTTAAAAGGTATTTCGAATGTACCGCGGTAAACAGGTTAACCGAGAAAGAGAAAGAATTATGTGAAGGTTTGTTAACTAATACAGAATGTCGAAAAGCGGCATTTAAGATGCCTAAAAATAAAACTCCGGGAGGAGATGGTTTGATAACAGAATTCTACCAAGAATTCTGGAATGATATTGAGTTTATGCTTGTCAATGCATTGAATGAAAATTTTGTTAATAAGATCATGTCAAAAACACAACGATTAGGAGTTATTACATTGATCCACAAAAAAGGAGAGATGGAAGATTTAAATAATTGGAGGCCAATAACTTTGTTGAATTATGATTACAAAATAATGGCATCAGCGCTGGCAAATAGGCTACATAAAGTAATACCGAACATCATACATGAAAATCAAGTAGGTTACATTAAGAGCAGAATGAGCGGTTTTAATATTAGGCTCACGCAAGATGTTCTGGAATATATGCAAAATAAATGTTTGAAAGGGGCACTAATGCTGATCGATTTTCGAAAAGCATTCGATACTGTAGAATTTCAATTTATTGAAGATTGTCTGACTAATTTCAATTTTGGTGAAGATTTCCGTTGCTGGATTAAGTTGATGTATGAAAAAGTAGAAAGCTCAATACTTGTTAACTCTTTGCCCGCTACGTTCGGCTAGCGGAACATACAGCGGGCTGCCAACTTCGACTCAAGTCACATTTCATTCACAAAACACACGGAACGCATTTAATTCTATTGTACGCACACACACACAATAGTAACGCGTGCTTCGCATTGTATACACATCACACTTCATTGCACCGCTTTCGCAGACATTGTTTACATTGACATTTTCCGAGAAAAATTGAGTTTTTGAAACTGCTTTTGCAAATATTCTGATGAGCTAGGTGGCACCCTAAAAACAATGTGGCACAGGGGGGATTGTGTACGTGGCGGGCAAAGAGTTAATGGATGGAGAACGAGAAATTTTGAGATAAAGAGAGGAATAAGACAAGGCTGCCCTCTATCGGCCATGTTGTTTATCTTAGCAGTAGAAACTATGGCAGATAGAATAAGAAAGAATGACAGGATTAAAGGGATTCCCTTTGGAAATACTGGTAATCAGAAAGAGTTGAAAATTCTGCAATACGCAGATGACACTTTTATATTTTTCAGAGAAGAATCATCTGTAAGATATATTTTGGAAGAATTAGATAGATATGGAAGCGTTGCTGGCTCAGTGCTCAATAAAGATAAAACAATTTTGAAATGGTTGGGCCCTACAAAGCATAAATGGAACTTTCAAGCCTTTGGCCTTCATTGGACAGATGGTTGTATCAAATACTTATGAGTTTACATAGACACTGACCTAGATTTAGTGGTGAAATTAAATTGGGAAACGAAACTAGAAAAGATACAGAGAATAGCAGATAATTGGCGGAAGAGAAACCTTACAATTATAGGAAGAGTTCTCATAATTAAGACATTGCTTATTAGTCAAATAGTTCATCTGATTATGTTTTGCTCAGTACCAAATTATATTGTTAAAAAAATAGAAAAGATTATATACAATTTTGTATGGAATTCAAAAGTTGACAAAGTGAAAAGAAAAACAATAGTTAGAGATTATACTGATGGTGGTATAAGAATGATTGATTTTAACAGGTTAATACATAGTTTCAGATTGAAATGGCTTGGAAGAATAGTTGATGACACAGAAAGTTATTGGAAAGACTTTGCAATGTTATATATCTATTGTGCATGTTAATTATATTCAATAATTGAAAAAAATATAAAAAAGAGAAAGAGGCGAAATAAAACGATCGAGAGGAACATTTTCAATTTGCTTTTGAATGTAAATTATTATTACTATTATTATTATTATTGTAATTTTTTAAAATTATTGTTATTAACATTGTTATTAATATAATAATAATTATTATTTTTGATATTTTTATCATTATTATTATTGTTTTTATTATCATTATCATTGTTATTATTATTATTGTTATTATTATCATTAAAATAATAATAAATAATAATAATATTGTTTTTATTGTTATTATTATTATCATTATTTTTATTATTGTTATCATTATTCCCAATGGTTGATCGATATCAGTCCAAAAAGATTAAAGTAATTAAAGTAAGTTAGCAGGTATATTTAAATGGGCATGAGTACCCGCAAGCAAATTATGACCAGCACTCCCCCCCCCCCCAAAAAAAGCATTCGTCGATATAATTTGTCACCTTAACGGCGTCTCATATACTTGTGGAATGCATTGACGTAATAAACTAATATTAGTCATATGTAAACAAACGATATGTCATCATTATTTATAAAGTTTCAAAGTTGTAGATTGTGTTGTTATCAGACACACACAGACACAGACTTGTTATCGCCTAGTGACGTGTCTATTGTGACATTATATACTACAATATCATTAGTCAAGTTTCTGCCATTCTTCTAAGAGGAAACCAAAGGTAAAAACAAATTTCTTCTTCTTCGTCCTTGCTGGTTAAACTTGTGCGTGCGTCGTCAGGGTATGTATAATAATAATGTGCATTAATTTTTACAGGTTACATTAAATGAGAGCAGTCTATTGTGCATGTTAATCATATTCAATAATTGAAGATAAATACAAAAAGAGAAAGAAGCGAAATAAGACGATCGAGAGGGACATCTTTAATCTGCTTTTAGATGTATATTGTTAATGTTATTATTATTATTATCGTAATTTTTTTTCTTCATTATTATTATTATTATTATTATTATTATTATTATCATTATTATTAATATAATTGTTTTTGTTTTGATTATCGTTATAATCATTATTATTATTTTTTTATTATTATCAATATTATAATTATTATTGTTTTTATTATTATCATACTTATTATTATTATTGTTATCATTATTCCCAATGGTTGATCGATATCAGTCCAATAAGATTTAAGTAATTAAAGTAAGTTCGCAGGTTTATATATTTAAGTGGGCATGAGTACCCACAATAAAAATATGACCAGCACTTTTCCCCCACCCCCCACAGCATTCGTCGAATATTAATTTATCACCTTAACGGCGTCCCATACTTGTGAAATGCATTGACGTAATACACTAATAAAGTCATATGTAAACAAACGATATGTAATCATAATTTCTAAAGGACTCTCAAAGTTTTAGACACAGACACAGTACAAACACAGCTCAGACTGTTGTTATCAGACAGACACAGAGTTGTTATCGCCTAGTGACGTATCCATTGTGACACTTTATATTACAATATCATTCATCAAGTCTCTGCCATTCTTCTAAGAGGAAACCAAAGGTAAAAAAAATTTCCTCTTCTTCGTCCTTGCTGGTTAAACTTGTCCGTGCGTCGATCGTCAGGGTATGTATAATAATGTGCTAAATTTTTACAGGTGCATTTTTATTGTTTTTCTTTTTTTGTACATGACTACTGCAATCTGCTTTGCTCTGATCTGTATTCTGAAAAAACTGAAACCTGAAATGAAGGCAGTGGAGATTTAAAACCTAGAGGTCTAATTCCAGCTCCGCTGCCGCTCCCTTACAGCGGAGTAAAAATACACTCTAATTCATTCTCATAAAAGATCTAACAGTTAGAACTACTGTATGTTAGTGTTAGTGTCTCTCCTGCGTTACGCTTGAGTAAATTTACGAAAGAAAAGGTGTACGTGAAAACAGCAATCAGTGAACAATTTGTTTTCAATGAGTTACGTAAATTGATTGTATAAAAAAGTACTGGGTTAGACATGATTCCAGCTAAATTTATGAAAGATGGTGCGAAGGTTTTATATAAGCCTTTAAGTTACTTAATGAACCTATCTATCTTGACGAGTACTTTTCCAGAGGATATGAAAATAGCAAAAGTGAATCCACTTTATAAAAAGAAAGATAAAACTGATGTTAGCAATTATAGACCTATTAGTGTTTTAAGTGTAGCATTCAAAACAATCTGTGAAGTATTTAGGCACTGAGTTGGCTAGCGCAATTTCATTTTCATCTTTAGTAGAATCAGTTGTAAAAAAAGCAAATTCTCGTCTGGAATCTTTGTACAGGTATCAAAGTTATATGGATTTACTCTGTTTTGCTTTTATTCAATGTTTGTTTGGCTATGCTAACCCTGCATGGTATAGTAACATAAACAAGTCAGTTGAAAATTATACAGAACAAAATGGTGAGATTCATCAACTGTTCTGGTCCAAGAACTAATGTTGGCTACAGCGAACTTTCTAAAGCTGGTTTTCTTGAAGTCAATCAAAGATCAAAACAACTCATATTGCATCACGTGCATAAAATAGGGTGCGTGCAAGCGATTTTTCGAAGCTAGAATCACAAACATGAATCACAATTCAAAACGCCGATACAAAACACGGTTACTGCGGGAGATCGTTCAAGCGATTTTCCATCAACGATGATTCTCGCTCATTTCAAGCCCACCCAGGAAGACTATAAATAGGTAGCGATAATATATATAATAGATAATGACGTCATAGAATCATGATTGAGATCTCCGTTCGTTCAAGCGAATTTTAGCGACCGTGATTTATTAACATTTCTATCATTATTATTTTCATCATTATTATCTTTAATAATTTTGTTCTTATCTGTATGTAAATAATGCTATTTTAACTTATTAATTTTGACAGAGACCCCACTGGAAATAAGCTCTCGAGCTTTCGTCGACTTAATTTTGATCTGTTATTCTTTTATATTGTTGTATGTTGGAGGCTTGGCGAATAAAATCAATCAATCAATCAATCAATCATTATCTAGTACTGAATTTAGGCGTTGGCCTTTGATTCCCGGTCACTATATACGTCTGGCATTGCATTGTCACATGAGAAAGATAGAACATGTACTTAGTGTGCTTGCGGGAGGAGTCGGGGAAGGTAATTTTGCTTGTTCCACCTTATAAACCTTTTGAAAGATTCAGTTGTTTTCGTTTGCTCTATATTTTCAGGCAGGTTGCTTTTGGCTTTTTACACTCATCCAATGTACGAGCGTACAAGGATATAACTTTGGCTTTGAGTCAAGTTCATTACATATGATTAGCTACCGTAGTCATTAAAGTCATTCTACAATTTAAATAAATTTCTAATGATGTACCGACAGAAACCATATATATATATATATATATGCGAATCTATGGAAACTTCTTCTTTCTATTTTGTTTAGTTTGATTAAAATCCATCATGATTGACCTGCTTGGAGCTGGAGAGTCTGGCTTTGGGCAGGTTAATGCCCTAACCATCACAGCAACCCTTGGCGTGGTCACTGCTACGCTGGCCCTTTGGAGCATCATGAGGCCAAAGGGATTTCCTCCTGGTCCAAGAGGCCTGCCTATCGTTGGCAGCATCTACAGTAAGTCAAATGTAGATCTTAATTTACCAGGCACCAACTTATAGTGATATTCCAACACAATGGAAGAAAAATACACAGGGTGGAGAGCAATCCAGCTCCAGAAACTGAAAGAAGAGAAAGAGAGAGAGAGAGATACAAAAAAAAGAAGAATAGAAAAGAAAAGAAAATATAATGAAATACAAAGTCATGCAAATGTCTGTGAAAAATCTCATTAGAAGTTATAATCCAAAATCCCAAAAGAGCTCCTTTTCACAAGAAAGTATTCTAAAAAATTATCCGATAGTTTGATACGAGATTTTCTCATTGACATTTTAATTTCAATTTCAATTTCAATTTATTTATTTTTCCAACAAAACATTACAAATCAATTATAAACATTTTCAACAAATGTAGAAACACATATTTGAAATACACATTGAACTCTAGATCTACATCTAGACTAAGTTTTGTGCTTTCTTATTTTGGCTGTTACTGTTATTGTTTTACGTTTTATCATAGAGCTTCTCCTCTTGAAATCTCATCTTGAAACATCTTACTGTTAGTTAAATCAATCATATTTTTGATGCTCCTTCGGTTTTTAGGTATGAATGATTCTCCCGAGGTTGTCTTTGGGGAATGGGCCAAGAGGTACGGTGATGTCTTTGGATTCAAGGCGGGAGAGAGATGGATGGTGGTCCTGAACCGTCAAGCATTGATCAAGGAAGCTGTCCTCAAACAGGCCGTGGACTTTGCTGGTCGTCCAGATTTCCACTCAAGTAAGTGGATAGGGCTTAGTAATGAAATATCGACACAATATTTTATGCCGCGATAGGGATAATAGTTGTTGGATATCGACATAATATGTTATGCCGTGACAGCGATAATAGTTGGATATCGACATAATAATTTATGCCGTGACAGGGAAAATAGTTGTTGGATATCGACATCATATTTTATGCTGTGACAGGGATAATAGTTGTTAGATATCAACATAATACTTTATGCCGTGACAGGTATAATAGTTGTTGGATATCAACCTAATATGTTTAAATATGACTGGGGTAATAATGTCGGAGCACCAGACAGTTACAGAATTGCTATGATATCAAGTAATATTTTATGCTATGACTGGAATAATTATAGTAATTAACATAATATATCATGATTTAATTGACTGATGTAATAATATGGGAGCACCAGGACAGGAGTGCTGTATGTACAATATCAACATGATTTTGATGCTATGACCGAGGTAGTAATGTTGGAGTGCCAGGACATGGTTGCTTAATGTAAGGCTATTTATAATTGTGCCATCCAAATCCACTACCTTTCTAGCTTTTCCTGCCTTTTTTCCTTTGCTTCTTCAGCTATACTTAATTATTACAATGTTGCTTTGCTTTTGTTGCATAATCTTGTAATTTGTTGTCATGTTTAGATACTGAAATCATCCTTGCAACATCAGATGGAAGATGAAAGAGCAGAGAGGTTATATGAAGCAAAGATGTGCAGATTGAGCGAAAGACAAAGCAATATGTGGGAGAGATAGAAAGTTAGAGGGGAGGAATTGACATTTAAGGTGTTGGTGCATGCAACATTCACCATAGTTGTACATGCTCAAATAAAAAATGAAAAACTTTATAAAAAAAATAATCCTTGTATTTATTGTTTTCTCTGGGATATATCTATTTAAAAAAAAAATCCTTGTATTTTATTGTTTTCTCTGGGCCACCAAGATAGTAATGCTAGTCGAATTAGGTTGACCAAAAGGGCATCAAAATGTCGGCCAGTGTCGATCTTTACAGTAGTGGTTAAAATGAATGTATGCAAACATATTTACCAGTATATTCTTGCTGATATTGTATTTTCATGTTTTTCAATTTTCAGTGGAAATTTTCACGGAAGGATTCAAGGATATTGCTTTCAGCCCGTACAGTGAGACCTGGAAACTTCATCGAAAGTTGGCTCACACAGCTCTCAGGTAAAACTTAGCTAATACAGTCAGACATGCTTTAGCGACCACCTGTGTAGAAAGACTAACTGTCTATAATAATAGTAGTACTAATAATAATATGTCTTTTTTACCCAAGGTAACTTCATCAGTATCAATAATATTCTCCCTGAGGGCACTGCAATCATATTATTTATTACCCCGGCTTTATAAAGGCCACATGTGTTTGTTTCTCTTGTAAATGGCTTCTCATTGAAACACGTACTTACAGAACCCGAACATAAAGACCATCTGCCTATCATAAAACCGCTTTTCTTGACTCCCATTAGCGGTCTTTATTTACAGTGTACATACCGAGGGTTGATTATTATCATTATCATTGTCATGAATTCAGCTTTACCTCTGTCTTGGAGGCCGGCGGGGTGAGCAGGGAACTGAATCAATGTTACTAGGGCTCGACAGTAACAGGCGCCCGGGATACATGAGCGTCCGAATCTAAGTTTGGATCCCCCAAAATTTGAAGTTTGTACGTTAGGTTCATACATAGAGACTGTAAAAAGATCAATGCCACAAAATTAGTGTGGAGTTAGTGTGGAACCCTGCTGTAACCCTCGGGTCGCTCTTCCTGCCACTAGTTCCTGGTATAACTACATGATGAGGATGTCCAGGTGGACCCCTAGTCTTTAATGAAGAGTACTGCCTGTGACCTCCACTTACAATGTCCTATTCAAGGGATGTAGTGTTTGCTACTGCAACCTATCTATACTTACTACAGTCAAACCTGTCTATAGCGACCGCCCAAAGGAAACACAAAAGGTGGTGTTTGTAGGCAGGTTCCTTTCGTACATGTTTTAATGAGAAAATATTTTCAAGGTAAACAAAACAAATGTGGTCTTTGTAGACAGGTGGTCACTAAAGCAGGTTTGACTGTACCTGTAGACTATATGTTTATGGACAGAGAGGGGGTGGCGGGTATTAACAAACAGTGCAGGCTGCAGTCAAATCCTGCCCAAGATTTTGAATGTTGAACATTGTGATTTCTTTCAGAAACAGAAACAGTTACCTATATTATAAAGTTTGTACCTATGGAACATATTACAGGCCCAATTTATCAGTGAAACGGAGCATTCTAAGTCCAAAGTCCAATTTTGAAAATTTGTTTATGATAGTGGTTCAAAAGGGGTTAAAGTCCAATTTGTTTAAACTTTGATGGATCAAAGGCCTAGATTGCTTTTACATATAGATTTTTTAAATATATTTATGTATTTTTAATTTTAGGGGGAGGGGTGGGGGTATCAGCAAGTCAACTGGTCACTCAGAGGGCGCCTTTCTATAAAAGTGACTAGAGAAATAAGTTTGATTTGATTTGACTGAATTTAGTTCACATTGGACTTTTTTAATGATAATATTAATAAATCTGGATTTATTTAGCGCTTAAAGGGGAAGTCTACCCTGAAAATACGTTTTTTTTAATACAAGGAGAAAATGAGAATAACAGATCGGTGAAGGTTTGAGAAAAATGGGACAATAAATAAGAAAGTTATGGATCTTTTAAATCCATAACTGTTCATGAAATACTTAAAATCTGTGAGTCGAATTGGCAACGCGGTCTCTAAATATGATGCCACCCCCTGACATGTTATACTTTGTTGAATGCAAGAAATGTCATTAAATTGCATTTTGATCAAAAGATATATTTTCTTCATGCCTATCTCGATCATATATCACGGATAACATGTTCTTTCATGCACCCCCATGTAAGATAGGTCTACTATTCCATTAACATTCAGAGCAATTGAGATTTTGGGTAATTCTGTCCTTCGGATCAGTGGTGAATTGTGAGGGAATGACATCACAATTTCTGACAGCATTTCCAATTTGTCTCAAAGATTCCATGATTTTCATAATTTTGAAAGATTCATAACTTTCTTATTTGTTGTCCGATTTTTCTCAAACTTTCACTTTCAATTGTTTCTCTAATCTTTCTGCTTCTATTAAAACCGATTTAATAATAGGGTGGATTTCTCCCTTAATACGAAATACCGTCTCTAAGCGCTTAACAACTATTATTTCCCCGGTCATCAGATTCATTCGCGCACAGTGTGCACTATCTCCACCCCTGGGGGTGTATTCCTAGCACGACCTTCGCATTTCCAGTCAGGTGCTCAATTAAACCACATGACTACGACACCTCTTTTCTTTCTTCCTTGCACCCAGGCATTTTGCAACAGGCAAGCCTCTTCAGGGTCTCATCTCCAGCGTCTACCCCAAAGTTGAGAAGTACTTGGACACGACGAAGGGACAACCAATAGACCCTAAGGTTCTCCTCAATCTAATCATGTACAACGTATTCGCACAGATGTGCTTTGGACGAAGGTTAGTTCTGTCCAACAGTTTAGATACTTGTGAGTAAGCAAGGTTTTTATTTAGTAGTTTTTATTCAAAATGCAAGCAATCCAATCTTAAAAACATCAGCTTTTTATGAAGCATAAAATTCAGCAGTACAGATGGAGTTGAGTAGGAAAGAAACTTTATATAGACGGTAAGAAAATTGAGTTATTTAAATTAAAATTTAATAATATTTATGCGACTGTGATGCAGCACAACTCTCTATTCTTTGTTATCCCTCCGCAACGAAGTAGCCGGAGCCATTATGTTTTCGGGTTGTCCGTCCGTCCCGTTCTCGTGATCGCGTTATCTTAAGAACCGATTGACGGATTCCCGCCAAAGTTGGGTCATCAAAGGTCATGGGGCTCATTATTTATGCAAACATAGCTTGTTTTCACGATATTCTGCGAACCTGTTAATGCATTAAAATCAAACTTGAATTTTAAAAAATTGCTTCTTTTTTGGTTTGTAAAATCGCTCAATGGCGGGGGCATCATTTTCGACTACGCGCATTCGAAGACCCATCTAGCTTTGTTTTGTTGTTGTTGTAACGCCCATTAAAACACAATACATGTTCACATGTAGTATCATTAAAACACTAGCCTCTTTTAAGAAAATAAATCTAGATCACAGCCATGATAATATTAGGATGCTTTTTATTCATTCCCGTTTCACAGAGACACGATTTCTCTATAGGTTGTATAATACGTGTTCCAGCGACGATTGCTCTGCAGTCAATACCTTACATTATGAACCGTATCAGCCATCTGAGCAGGGTAATTTTTTTAATTGTATTGCCCTCTAAGTTTAATTGATAAGCCAACAAATCTACGCGCGAAAAACAAATATTGACCGCTCAGAAAAGTCAATGGGATTTTGTGTGTAATTTGCCGGTCAATATTATTACACGGTAAACCAATGAACACATATTATTGCCCATTCTGGAAAGTAAATGGCAAAATGCGTGTTAAACTAGTGGGCAATAATGTAAAGCCAACATCCGGGTTTTTGTAATGTTTTTGCGCATCTAATACCCGTATGAGAACCTGCGCACTTTGCGCGCCCTCATTTGTGACGTAATAATCACACCCAAGGCACACTGTTTGCAGTGTATCGAAAATTTCGTCAAGCACTAGATGAACAGTGGTGGTTTGACGATGTTTTGCAACTTTTCATGCTAGGAAACCCTGTGCAGTGTAGGCTACTGTATTTTACATAATTTAAGAGTATAATATACTAAGAGTTTCTTGTTCGCTCTAGATGTCTGATGTGGTTAATAATAGTAATATTGACTGCCTAATTCAGGGCAATACGACTTTTCATATATCACCCTCACCTTCGGTTCGGGCGATATATGTCGTATTGCCCTGAAGGCAGTCAATATTACTTAATTATTATCTATATAAGGCTTCCAAGTGGTACAATAAATCAGTGTATTTAATATCTTTAGCGCAGTACCCAGATGATAGATCAATATTGTTTTCGTATTGCTCTGTCATCTGGGAACTTTAACTGTCGATACGTTGTTGCTTGATTATCAAAGTTTGTTATTGCTCTAGTCAGCCTGATCTATAGATAATAATAATAATATTTTATGGCTTTGTTTTCGTGTGATACAAGGATAAAATATATTGCTCTCGCTATGACAATATATTCTTGTATCACACTCAAAGCCATCCAATATTATATTATACAAATAATGAATGCTTATGAGTTCAATAGTGCGAATATTTTCATGAGTTGAAAGATTAACGTTCTATTCAACGAGGCGTCAGCCGAGTTGAATAGAATTAACGTTAATATTTCAACGAATGATAATATTTGCACTATTGAACGAATGAAAAACATTCATTATTTGTTTTATACAACATCTTTCAACAAATTATGCTTTGCTCCTTATATTACAGATAAATTAAAGTTGGAGTCAGGCCTTCTCGATTACATTCAGATTGCCTCCGCGTCAGATGCGCGCAGCTAATAACAATGGGATACGTGCAGGGCAGAGAGGTACGTACGCGTCGCAGTCTGCATATAACCAAAAATGCACGGCGAATATAACCAAAAATGCATGGTCGTGCAATAGTATTATTCATTGAATATCATGTGACCAACAATCCTCCAATCAAATGACAAGGATCTACGTAGGTGTTTTATAAAATTATATATCTCACTAGCAGGACCCGTGGAAATCCACGGGTTCACTTCTTTTAGATTACACCCTGCATAATACGTTTACACAGTCGACGTGTACATTCATGTGAGCTTTGATTCAGGCCTATTAGTTACTTGTTAATTGATGTATCAATAAATTGCTCGTAAATGTACACAAAAGAGGTCTTAAAGATTCGTAACTCTCAGTCTTCTGCCTATAAATGGCACACCCCCATATTATTATATTTAAAAAAATGTTCATTTTTTACACACAGGCATCCACTCAGAGAAACATGCAGACACATAATTACATACATGCATGCGCCTACATGGTCAACCCTATTAAGCATTAACAAACAGTTGTGCCAACACCCAGCTGTACTTCCCGTTCCCACCCCAGTCCCGTTGATGACCGAAGCGATGCTGGGTGCTGCACGAAACTATACGGATTTTGTAGCTTGTTGCGCATCGATCGTTGAATATGCATGTCGTATCTCTTTCGTCACGGCTCACGTACGCATATCATGCATTATGCATACCGAGTTTGTGTTCGCTCTGGACGTCGACACGGATTCGGACCACGGGCGGAGTATATAGCCGATTTGATAGAGCAGACCCTCCCGCGGCCAATGGCACCATGCATCAATACCCAAAGAGGATGGTTTAAGAGGAGATTAGCCGCACCAACTGCGGTTGCCGATGTCATTAAAAAACAAAGGGAATACATAAGCTCACAGAACGTCATTCCCCCATCGGCGATCAAGCGTATTCTTATACTGTACAATATACAATTCAAATCGAACTAATGTTAATCAATAAAAATAACACTATCGACAATAGCGAGATTAATTATGATGATAATAATAATAATTATAATAATTATAATAACAGTATTAATAATGATAATAATAATAATAATAATAATAATAATAATAATTTGATATTAAACAAAAAAGAGAAAGATAAAGTTAATATTGAACTCATAACATGTTTTGTGCACATACTTAAATTAATGAAAACGAAGCATTATTTTTCGACAGAGTTTTACTAAGTTTAAACGTGTTTGTACATTATTGGAGTTAAAAAGCTGATCCCTTATCAGTGTATTCGGTCTTTAAATAGAATATTTATCGATGAACAATTTTCTGTCTGAACGAAAGGCAGGGCATACAAACAAGTAATGAAACTCATCCCCAAGTGATTGCTAATTGCAGAGCGTACATAACCTCATTTTCCTGGGAGTATTTGAATATCTACCATCTACAATCGGCAGGTAATGATTGCTACAGCGAAAACGACTTAAAATTGTCCGATCTCTTTTTATGAGATCGATTAAGTATCTTTCTAAATATAAAGAATGTTTGAAGATTCGATAGTTAACACAATGCGAATTATCGTACATACAAGCAGACCAATACAGGCGTAGTGTAGCAGTGCAATTACGTGCGATCGACTCTCGTCCAGTAAACATCATTTGCATAAAATAAACAATTGCGTACCGATTGATGCGAAAAAAAGTAAACAAATTTCGAAGGCAAATTCTTCATTAATGTTATGAATATCAGCAATCAAAGCTACTAAATCGAGTATTTAACAAATTTGCAAGACACTCATATGTATCACAAGAGTTATTGATGCACCGAAAATGTGAAATTTAAGGGATAGTTTTGACGAACAAAAAAAAAAAAAAAATGAGATACGAAATCACCGTAAAATTTACCATTTTTTCGAGACCGGCCAAGAATTGCCTCATATGAACAGAACAGAAATTTAATAATCTCAATCCTTCTGAAATATCTCTTTTTATAGTTGCTGGATAGGGAAGAGTCAGAGAAAAACATACCCCAACGTCCGAATCTCATCGAACAAAAACAAGCCTTCGTGTGCGCAAAATGTTATGACCAGTCCCACTCATTCAAATATGTGTTATGTCTTGCCGGTCGAATGCACTGAGCCCGAAGACGCATGCGCAGTACATCGCTGAGAACGATGACGTCATGTTCAATGAGTTCACTGAGTTCAAATTTTGAGAATAGGGACTTTTAGATTTGCACGATGAGAACGTGGACTGCTGCGTGCACATCCTTTTAAGGCAATGTGACGTCCACTGCCGGGCAGACTGTCAGTGCCCGACAGTGCCTTAAAAGTACGTCACATTGCCTTAAAAGGATGTCCACGCAGCAGTCCACGTTCTCGTCGTGCAAATCTAAAAGTCCCTAATGAAGCCCATTAAACAGAACTTATAACTATAACCAGAACGTCAATGACGTAGCGCTCATCCGCATCTCGCAACAACAAATATCGTAAATTTTATGTGGTACACTTTTGAACTTTTCTATCATTTATAAAATTGTTATATTTTTGCCAGATTGGGCCACCAGCATAAACAATAACTGTGAGCATTGTTATACCATGGACCCTACTACTATATAGTTCTACTTATCCAAAGTGTGTGTGCAAGGGGAGGGGAGGGTATGCAGTGTGATTGCCATGCCTAGGTCTATCCTGGCCTTGCGTTAGTAGCGCCCGGGAGTAGCGCTTTGCTGAAAACAAAATGCGTTCTGAACATTTAATTTTCAACCTCTCTTTTCTCCTCTTTTTAATCCACAAATCAAGTATTTTCTGTGAGGGATCAAATTTGCAAATAATCATCCCAATATTTTGCACAAAACTTTAAAAATGAAATGAAGGAGAAGAAGCATTTTTTGTTATTTTTGGAATAAATTTGAATAAATTACCATAATTAATCAATGCAGCAAAATCTCAAAATTCTGTGTAGAATTTTAGTAAACCAAATTTAGCTCTACCAGATAAAGCAAACCGAATCAAAATCGGTCAAGAAATGAGGGAGAAGAAGCAATTTTTGTTTTTTCTGGAATAAATTTTGTATAAATTACCATAATTAATTAATGGAGAAGCAATTTTTGTTTTTTCTGGAATAAATTTTGCATAAATTACCATAATTAATTAATGGAGAAAAATTTCAAAATTCTGCGTAGAGGTATAGTGTACCAAAGTTAGCTCTATGATATAAAGCAAATCAAATAAAATCGGTCACAATATGAAGGAGAAGAAGCATTTTTTGTGATTTTTTAAATTATTTTTGAAATAAATTTGCATAAAGTACCATAAATATTCAATGGAGCAAAATCTCAAAATTCTGTGTAGAAGTTTAGTGTTCCAAATTTAGCTCTACCAGATAAGGCAAACCAAATCAAAATCGGTCAAGAAACGTGGGAGAAGAAGCAATTTTTGTTATTTTTGGAATAAATTTGCATAAATTACCATAATTAATTAATGGAGAACAATTTTAAAATTCTGTGTAGAAGTTTAGTGTACCAAAGTTAGCTCTACCAGATAAGGCAAACCAAATCAAAATCGGTCAAGAAATGAGGGAGAAGAAGCAATTTTTGTTATTTCTGGAATAAATTTGCATAAATTACCATAATTAATTAATGCAGAACAACCTAAAATTCTGTGTAGAAGTTTAGTGTACCAAAGTTAGCTCTACCAGATAAAGGAAACCAAATCAAATCGGCCGAGAAATGAAGGAGAAGAAGCATTTTTTGTGATTTCGAATAAATTATTTGCATAAATTAGCATAGATAATGAATTTCACGATTCTGTGTAGAAGTTTCAAATCCCCCTCCTAGCCCTATCATATGAAACAATCAGAATCAAAGTCGGTTGAAAAATAACGAAGAAGAAGCATTTTGAAAACTGTGGAGGGACGGAAGGAAGGAAGGACGGACGGACGGACGACGGACGCCATGCCATGGCATAAGCTCATCGGGCCCTTCGGGCCGGATGAGCTAAAAATACTCCATCGGCCAAGCGAAAATTTCGCCCATAAAATATATGGATTCAACCCTCATGAACATTCATACCAAGTCTCTACTTCCTGCATTGCTGGATGGGGAGAGTCAGAAAAAAATATACGGCTTGTTTATCGAGGGGTGAAGCTCATATCTCGAGTTTTATTCCATGGAATTTCATATTTATTTCACTGATATCAAGTTCATAATAATTGTAGTTAGTATGGAAAGTTTCATAGCGATATTGGCAGTAATAAAGGCGCAAAGCGAATTTTAAGATTTTACATTCTAGCAAACACATGTTCGGATTCACGTAGATGTCCGTTGGTTATTCAAATAGAACGGGCCGCTAATGATATGCAAATTGGGGTGCTCCGCTGGGCCTGAATACTGGGCATGAGAATCTTTCAATCGACTTTCCACAATTTGTATTTTCACGAATTTCCAATAATCTAGACATCCCATATAATTGTCCAGAGTCAGCTTGATTTTTTAAAACCAAGGTGCGTGATAGATATATTCTGCTTAAAGATTGATTTTAAGATAATGTACACCTTACCAGAAAATTTATCTTGTCCACTATGTACAATCCTACACTGGGCGTGTCAAAGTTTGCGCGAAGTGTACGCGCAATGATGCTCGGAAAACCAATCAAATTCAGGAATGCCGTGCGCGTACTAAGCGCTTAACGTTACGTCCTAATTTCTGCGCTGGAACTCTGCGCTGGAACTCTGCGCTGGAACTCAAGAACTCACTGCATGCTGCATGTCAATAACACTAGCTAAGTCTTCTCGGGTTCAAAACTTCTACTTCAATGGGCCCGTGACCTTTATTATACAAATGATGCATGCGCATGAGTTCATTATACGATTTATCCGCACTCGAGTTGAGGCTGTGTGTATCTATTGCACGAAGCCGTTAGGCTGAGTGCGATAGATACACACAGCATCAACGAGGGCGGATAGATCGTATAATGAACGAATGAAAACATGCATCATTTGTTTTATACAACGAAACTCCTAGATCCTTGTCATTTGATGTAAAAATAATTAATTCAAGATTGTTTCGTGACAGTTTATGGCTGACAAATAAATCTCAAGTTTTAATAAGTCTCAATTTAGTGCGCACACATAAGTATAGATATAGCAAGCGCACCTCTATCTAAACCCATTTACGCATAGTGCTGCGCGATAATAGGCCCATGTGTACACGCAGTATTAAGCGCTCTAACCTCTACGCGCACTACTGCGCGGCACTGACAAATCGTTGGATAGTACTGGAAAATATTGCACGCTTTTTCATGAAAAATTAAAAGCGTGCAATAGGCTCAGTAAATGAATCACACGTGACCGCGCATGACCAATCATTTGATTAGGATCTGGGAGTGAGTTGTATAAAAACAATTAAAGCAGTAGCTTCATCAGGAGAGTGTATGTAAATATGTTGGAAACCTGTTTTACTATGACATTTCAATTTATTATTACTGTTGGTGTTGCATTTCGGATTTTGAATGACTGAAATTGGATAGGCGCAACTTTTTGGTTCACTTTTTAGTCAACGGTCAAGACTGAAGCATAAGCGTGAATTGTATGGTGGTGTGACCATAGTTCGCGCGTGACCAAAGTTCGCGTACACACACTAAAAACCCTTAAACAGGAGAACAATAAGCGATGCCTGCGTGGGACTGAGACACCGAAATCTTTGACCACCATCGACAACTCCAATTGAAAGGTCAAAATGCGACATAAAAATGTGAATAAGCTAGCCTTTTCACGCTTTTATCATAACAAATTGTTTTTTTTTTATGGAAATCAGTTTTATTAGAGGAATTGACTTCGAAAAATAATGATAAAATTCCATTTTCTTACGCAAAAAACGGAAATAAATTGCTTCCACGGTATCTATGTGCGTGAATTTCGATGACTCTAGATCTATGGGTTTCGTAAGAATACAAATTTAAAAGGGGAAAGTGGAGAGACAAAGAGAGAAAAGAGCGAGAACGTACGTAAGGCTGACATATAATAAGGAGACACATTTTATATAAACTTTTTAAACAAACAAATGACAGATAAGGACTACATTGTCATTAACACGTAAACAATAACAAATATTGTCTTTTATTTGCAAAATTTAACAAATGTATTTTTTTCGGGCAAAATTTCAACGATAAAGAGTAATTATTATCTATTTCAAAGTTTCGATATAAAGTTCGGCTTCTGATTGAAATTATGTCACTTTTTGGAATTTTTACATATATAAGAACCACTGGCGTACTGGTGGGCGCCACCCCCAATAAAATTAAACCATGACTTTTTTTCAATTCCATACAAGTGATTTATAAATGTTCGTGATATCACATGATTTTCCACAAAATGCGCATATCTCCATTTCTGTTGCAAACTGACACATTCCCAAATAGCCAGGGGCCCGTTTCTCGAAACCGTCATAAGTCTAACTTCTTCACTAAATCAGCGTTAGTAAGCTACTTGTCCGCTACGTGTTTCACGAATGTCTCTGCCAAGATCAAGGACAACATCCTGACTAAGTAGTTATCACGCATCCGACACCGTCATATCTCTGTCATAACTTTTTAGTCGATGGGCAGCGCCATCACATGTCATTTATTGGGTAGACTATGGCTGGCAAAAAGGACAAGAAATCCTCCAGCTGTATATGATCTTTCTACACATTCAATTTTATTCATTTTTTATGTTTGAAAGTCTTATGAAAATATGCCATGTTTATATCTAAGGCTTTTTCCACTTAACTAAACTGATTATACGCGTTTATTTCCATATTCTAAAATCCTCGAAGGGATGGGTAATCTGCCACGGCAGGCAAGCCATAGTCGGACGTGTATTCTCTAGTTTTCAGACCCATATTAATTTCGAGATAAATTCTTCAAATGTGTAAACTGGATAGTTTAAAACATGTGTTCTAACGTTTGGAATGTCGAAGTTTTGTCATTTCAATATTGTGCCGACGCCTAAAACATTGGACAAAACTTTCATAACATCGTATTTTTACTAAGAATAATATAAGGGTGTATTTTTATAAACTATCAAATGAAAATATCCGGGGGTACCCATTTAAAAAACAAAACTGATTCACCGGTCATGAAATGAAATACTCACAATTATATTTTACAAGTAATTCTATGGTATAATCTACTCAAATTTTGAAGTATATTGCAATTCTTATTCCCTGGTACCATTTTCAATCTGTTTTAGTCCTAATTTATTTAAATAATTGCAGTTTTCCTAAAATTACTTTTGTTTTAATCCGGTGGAATTGCGACTAAGGCTATGTCTTGGCTCCTCTTGTCGCCGATAGTATCGATTTCACGAGATGTCTAGCTAGTAAGTCTTCGTGAAACGGTTTAGGAAGATCAGAGACATCTCCGTAGTTGGCGGATAAAGTTATGACTGTCTTGTCGTTGGTTTCGAGAAACGGGCACCAGGAAGAGCATATGTCTTTTAAAGTCACTAATGGGCCTTAGTGGCCACTAACAGTAACACTAGTAGATAACCGTATACTCAGTTTAGCGAAAAGTCTGGATACCCGTATGTCCGGCCTAGAGAAGAGCTTAGAGAAGATCGAGGCAGCTCTAGGCGGTACGCGGGGGAATGCGCAATCGCCTGCGCCCAGGGTTTTGTTTTGTTTTGATGTGGCGAGGAGGGTCATTTCCGGAGGGAATGTTCCACAGGCGCGGATCCAAGGGGGGGCGAGCGGGCCTCCCACCTCCCGCAAAGAAAAAGGAAAAAAAGAGAGAGAGAGAGAGAAGGAAAAGAAGGGAAAGGGAAAAAGGAGAGAAAGGGAAAGAAAGAAGAGGAAGAAGAAAAGAAAATGGGGGAAAAGAAGGAGATCGGGGGGGGGGGCGCGCACAAAAATAAGAGAGAAGGGAGGAAATGGAAAGAAAAAGAGAAAAGAGGAAGGAATAAAGGGAAGGAAGTAAAGAATAGTGACCTACCAGTGTCATAAAATAATGAGGTATCAAAATATGCTCATCTGACAGTGACCGGAAGGAAGAAAAAAAGAAAAGAAGGGGGATATCAGTTGCAATTTTCCTGCCAACAAGTTGTGGATAGGGGCGACAGGCCTGCCCCCTAGCAAACCTAAAAGAGAGAGAAGGAAGGGTAGAGAAAGGGAAGGGGGAGAGAAAGGTAAGGAAAGAAAGAGAGAAAAAAAGATAGGTAGGGGAGATCAGTTGCGATTTTTCCCGCCAACAAGGCGCAGATCGGGGGCCCACTGGCGTACTGATGGGGTTTGGGGGAGCCAATTAGTGTCCTGCCAGTGTCACAGTAAAATTCAAACGTGGTTCATTTCTAATTCGATACCGGTGATTTACAAATGTTGCTGAAATGACATAATTTTCAGAGATTTTTCCTCACTTTTTAGTAAATTATACTTTTTTATGCGTTTGTTGGAAAATGACAAATTCCTAAATTTACAGTCAGGCAAGAAATATGCTTATTTAGAGGCCTACACGGCAGGGCCCGCAGAACGACGGGGCGCCGGGGCCTCGAGCTCCGCCCCCCACTTTTTTGGGAAAAGTGTACTAAAGAGAAATAGAAAGAAAGAGAGAAAGAAATAAAGAATAGTGACCTGCCAGTGTCATAAAATAATGAGGTATCAAAATATGCTCATCTGACCGTGATTGCCTAAGACCCCTGAGCTTCCGGGGGCTCGATCTGCCCCGGCTGGACTCCACGCCAATTAGTGACCTGCCAGTGTCACAAATAGGTTATCAAAATATGCTCATCTGACCGTAATTAAATGCCTAAAATCCCTGAGCTTCTGGGGGCTCCGCCCCCTGGACCCAGCCTCCTTGACCCCACGCCAATTGGTGTCCTGCCAGTGTTACAAAATAATAAGGTATCAAAATATGCTCACTTGACCATAATTAAACGCCTAAAACCCCTGAGCTACCAGGGGCTCTACCATCTGGACCCAACCAATGGCCCTAAGTCAGGCCCCTGGGTACTCATCTGACAGTAATTTATTGCCTAAAACCCTTGAGCTTCCGAGGGCTCCGCCCCCTGGATCCCACGCCAATTTGTGACCTGCCAGTGTCACAAATAGGGTATCAAAATATGCTCATCTGACCGTAATTAAATGCCTAAAACCCCTAAGCTTTCAGGGGCTCTGCCCTCTGGACCCCACCAGGGGCCCTAAGGCGGGACCCTGAATGCTTATCTGACCGTTATAAAATGCCTAAAATCCCTGAGCTTCTGGGGGCTCCGCCCCCTGGACCCCGCCTCCTGGACCCCAAGCCAATTAGTGTCCTGCCAGTGTCACAAATAAGGTATCAAAATATGCTCACCTGACCGTAATTAAACGCCTAAAACCCCTGAGCTACCAGGGGCTCTACCCACTGGACCCAACCAATGGCCCTAAGTCAGGCCCCTGGATACTCATCTGACAGTAATTTATTGCCTAGAACCCCTGAGCTTCCGGGGGCTCCGCCCCCTGGATCCCACGCCAGCTGGTGACCTGCCAGTGTCACAAATAGGGTATCAAAATATGCTCATCTGACCGTAATTAAATGCCCTAAACCACTGAGCTTCCGGGGGCTCCGCCCTCGACCCCACCAGGGGGCCTAAGGCGGCCCCCTGAATGCTAAATGACCGTTATAAAATGCCTCAAATCCCCGAGTTTCGGGGGGCTCAGCCCCCTGGACCCCACGCCAGTTAGTGACCTAGCTGCCAGTGTCATGAATAAGATATCAAGATCATGCTCATTTGACCGTTATTAAAATGCCCATACCCCTGAGCTTCCGGGGACTCTGCCCATTGACCCCTGCCGGGGCTTTGCCCCTAGACCCCACGCCAATTTACACTACGCTCTACCTGATCGTAAATACTTTCGCCTCCCCCCACCCACTTGGAAAAACGTTCAGCGGGGCCTGCATGTAAGAGTAGGGTGATGCGGATTTTTTTTTGTCTGCCAGCCCCCCCCCCCAACTTTTTTGCTCATTACGCCATTGATAAAAACCCACCACAAGAGGGCAGTAAATATCACGCGCGAACTTAGGTCACACTTGTTGACAGACGTCGGTAGTGGTAAGCCTTCCGATTGTCTCGTGTTATATGGTTTTAATTAAACACAGCCTTGGAATGTTATAGAATCTGATTATATGATAAATTACGATTCTTATGACGTATGGAACATGATATATGTTGATCTGGATGTTTTGTAATGTGCAAGAAAAGAAAAATATCCGCGAACTTTGGTCACCCCTTCATAAGAATACAGTTATATTATATTTTATTCATTGGCTTTTGGGGGGAAGCTCAGTAGGAGGGGGAAGTTGTATAAAACAAACAAAGCACGTTTGCTTGTGCATTTGTGGGCCGAAATAATGCACTCTGTGCTCGACTCGCCACCTGGATATACCGCACTCGGTCCTGCGGACCTCGGTCCTGTATATCCAGGGGCTCTTCTCGCACATCGTGCATTATTTGGCCCTGAATGCACTCGCTACCGTGCGTTATTTGTATGATATTGACCGGGCATAGTTCTCCTTGCGCGTACAATGCAAGGACGCAATGGATACGCTCAGCGAGACGCGCAATGCTCTTCTAGGAGGGTAAATTTTCCATTGACTCTTTGAATAACTACTTTGACTCATATAGTTTTTTTCTTCAAATGTCTCTTTATGAGAATATTATAGACAACGGGGTTGCAGTATATCAAACAGATAAAGCAGTCAATATCTAATCCTTATTTCTACCTTCAACCCTTACCCAAATCCTAAACCTAAAGTAATCTACCTTAAAATTCAGTTGCAACGTGAACCCTAACCCTAATTAGAGGTGTCGTGGTCGAGTGGATATGCAAACCGCACTCTGGATCACAAGGTCGGCGGTTCGAGTCCCGCCGCGGCACTAAGTAATGTTCTTTGGCAAGACATTAATCTACATTTGCCACACTCAACCCAGGTGAGGTAAATGGGTACCTAGTAGGATTATTCCTTGAAATGCACTGTGCGCTGACAACGACTGCCGGAGCTAAAGCTAGGGTAATAATTTCCAAGCTCTTTGCAAGCGCATAGAGACGTTATTTCATAATTTATTATGCGCTATACAAGAACTGAATATTATTAATATTATTAATCCTGTGCATTTATCTTTCAGGAATAACGCCTGGTGAAATTGCGTCAACAGCAAGTGTCCGGGAAAATCCTCACAAGAAGGTACAATTACTGTTTTTTTAAAGGATTTTTCTTTATGTCATTATTGGATTGCAGTTATGATTTGGAAGACCCTAATGTTGTGCAGTGGATGGACATAAACGACGACCTCAACAAACAATTTGGATTAGGTCTAGCAGCAGACTACTTCTCATGGGCCAAGTTTGTTCCCACCAGTGGTCCACGGATGATGAAGGAAATCACAGAAAAGTTTAATTTCTTCATGCGTTTGCAGGTGGATGAAACAAGAGAACATTATAATCCGGGTGAGATAATTAGTAGATATATATTATATCACTGTATAAGGCAGGGGTGGGTAGGGGTTGGCAGGGGGAGGGGGTGAAGGGGTGGCTTGGGTCTGCTGCTCCCTTGATAACTTAAACATTTCCAATATTTGGGCAGCTGTCATCTGATAAAATAATGATACTGCAAAATTACATTTTCACTATAAAGAACATGACAATATTTTTTGATAGCTCACTTCACTTGCACACAAAATGTTCAAATCAGTTTATATTCTGGCAAGAGACTTCAGCCCCCCCACTCAGGCGGAAATTGTGCCTACACCGGCCTCTTTTAATCATAGTTGAACTTTTTCTTTGTTCATCTTGATGCAGATAATTTACCATATCGTCACCTTCTTAAAATAGTCACATTTTGAAGAAAATTATATTTTCGCCCAATTCATCTCTTCATGAGACTATCCACCTTTGTTAAATGACATAATATGTGCTGAATTGAACATTTTCATGCTGCTTATACCCAGTTAGTTTAATGGCCTACGTCAAGCGTGTGACTTCGGCCGTTTTACTTCTTGGCTTAATATTATGTCAAAAAATATGACATATGCCTCAGTCACACATTTGCGTATTTGGCTTGCGTATTGCTGCGTATTTATGGCAAGCCGTTTTAACATTTATTCCTATTTCTTGAGATCAAGAAATCGAATTCTTGATATCGAGAATTACCATTGCTTTACAACAGAAAATCATTTCTTGATATCAAGAAATAGGAATAAATGTTAAAACGGCTTGCCATAAATACGCAGCAATACGCAAGCCAAATACGCAAAGGTGTGACTGAGGCATTAGGCATCAACGAAGACGACTGAAAAACATGGGAGAACTTGTTTTAAATGGAAAATAATTTGTTAATTTCCTTCAACTATATTGTTTGTAGTGGGAAAAAAAGAAGTGAACTTAATACTGTTTGCCTCTAGTCACTTACTCCAGGATTAATTTGGCCTAAGCTAGTGAGGTGTAAAATTGCCTACGGTAAGTCACAACGGCATGTTTGCAAGTAATCTAATCATCTTATGAAACAGATTTGTAGACAGCATTATTTATATTTCAATTTTCATATATCCCCAAACCTTTCTGTGTAAAATGAGCAAAAAATATAAATTATTTTATGTTTGGTTCAGTTTTCTCTGTTTTTCTCAAATCATGAAAATATGACTTAGGCCATTAATTTTAAAAGGTGATGATATGATACTTTACTTTACGATTTGGGAACTTATCATGAACTGATGCTGTCTCGGTATCCCTTACGACATATACAGTGTTGCCCTTGGTGAAAATGAAACTGAATGTGATATCGATACCATAGTCATACATATATGTTGATCGACAGTCACAATACTTTGGATGGGATTCATAAAAGCATATTATAATTTTCAGTCGAGGTTTAGGTATGCAGATTTCACACACTGATTTCAGGAGCACTAAGTGTGAACCACCTCATCAACATAAAATTTCAAATATTTTGTTCAAGCTAAATGAAGAAAAATGAATCAGATCAAGTTGAAATTGATTGTTAACAATTTTAATAGAGAGCTTGACATTTGGCACTCCATAAATCAGTAGACTAAGTAAAACCAGTGCCAAGTAAATCAATGACAAATCACAATATGAATAACTCATCATAGCTAAATGTATTACATTTTCGAATCCTCTACATAGAGAACATCAATGATTTCTACAGTCTACTTCTCAAAGCTCAAGAAGACGCAAGGAAAGAAGGAGAGAATGTGGACAAACTGACCGATACTCACATCTTCCAGACGGTTTCTGATATCTTTGGAGGTACATGTACGATTAATATATTATTAGCCTGTTAACTATATAGGTACCGGTCGGTGCTCCTGTATTCTAAAAGGGCAGGGGAGGGGGCAGAAACCCCCTCCCCCATGGACGTGCGTGTGATGTATTTGAAAATAGATTAGAAATAAAAAAATAGGGCTATTTCAGTATGCAACAAACACTAGCGTTGATGTAAATACATCACAATACACTAGCCACATTGCCAATTTGAGATTCTCATAGATGTAGTGACTGATATCATATTTCAAACATTTTCTTTTGTTTGTTTTTCTGCTTGCACACAAATGAAATTATTACAAAGGTTGGATTTCCCTTAATCTCTCATGTTCCGGATCCCGGATGAAAAATCCTTTGTGTAAAAGCTATTGAATGTAATTCAATTCAGTACACTTGTACCTCTTAATTTGACGTTCCTTTTAAATATGTCTTTATTGATTAAAAAAATACATATTGATAATGAATCTCAATCAACCCCTCCAAAAAAAAAAATTATGAGAGGACAAAACTGAACACAAAATTCTTATTTTTAATCATTTTTGTCACGCCTGCGTAGCAAAAAGCGAGACATATGCGCCGCTTTTCCGGTGGCGGCGGCGGCGTCAACATCAAAAACTTAAGGTTAAGTTTTTGAATTTTTAATGTAATTTGAAAGTAGAGGTTTTTATTCAATGAAACTTGGACTAGAGGGTTATCAAGTATCCCCAATCATGTGAGGAGAATTTCAGGTCACAAAGTCAAGGTCAAAGGTCATTTCAGGTCAACAAACTTAGACTATGTTGTGGCATCATCATCAAAAACTTAACCTGTGGTTAAGTTTTTGAATTTTGAATATAATTTTGAAAGTATAAGTTCTTATTCAATGAGACTTGGACTAAAGAGTTATCAAGTATCCCCAATCATGTGAAGAGAATTTCAGGTCATAAAGTTAAGGTCAAAGGTCATTTCCGGTCAACAAACTTAGACCATGTTGTGGCATGAGGATAAGATTTTGAATTATTATCATAATTTTGAAAGTATACATTCCTTTTCCATGAAACTTGAACATAAGGGTTATCAAGTATCACCAATCATGTGATGAGTCTTTTAGGTGACGAAGTCAAGGTCAAATGTCATTTCAGGTATGCAAACTTAGACTTTGTTGTGGCATCAACATCAAGATTTTGAATTTTTAGCATGATTTCAAAAGTGTTTGTTCAAATTCCATGAAACTTGTACCCAAGGGTATTGAAGTATCACAAATCATATGACACAAATTCCAGGTCACAAAGTCAAGGTCAAAGGTCATTTTAGGTCAGTAGACTTGGAATTTTTTTTTCACAACTTAATACGAGAATTAATAAATCAATTTTTATGTGTTCATATTTCATGAAAGTTATCAATCTTGGCACAAATAATTAAAGTAAATAATTCTTCTGACGATTCTTAGTCAATATTCACTTCAAAATGCTGATTATATTCAGAGGATTTCATTTTTGGGGGTCTGCTAGTGGGCCACCGTGCCTATAAATAATGTCCCAACCTCAATCTTTCATCATATCAAATTGCGTAATGCAGGCGAGACCACCAAGAGCGTTTCCCTTGTTTTAATTGATGTCGATAAATCTGAAATTTGCAGAAATTAGGAATTCCCAAAGGTCAGGACTAATGCCAAAACTCTATATTTTTGTATTCTATAGCTGGTATTCAGACAACTGTTGAGACCCTGTACTGGGCCATGGCTCTCCTTGTGACCTACCCAGAAATCCAGGCAAAGATCCGCGCCGAGATCGACGATGTGATCGGCCGTGATCGTCTTCCTACCATCAATGACCGCGGGAACCTTACCTACACGGAGGCAACCCTCTATGAAGTGTTGCGGTACAGCAGTATTGCTCCGACCTCTCTTCCTCATGCTACTACCAGGGATACAGAATTTGGTAATTATGAGAAAAGCTTCTTCATCAATTAAAAGCCGTCTTAATTGATGGATGGAGGGGTGTATGGGGCACACCTTTTGAATTATGCTAGCTACTGCTATGTCAGGCATGTTCCAGCATTGCCTGGAGAGAAAGATCGTTAGGCAGTATTGTGTGAAAAGCTATGATGCGCTACATGTATAAAGTGTTTGCAAGCTCGTGCTCGTAGGTATGGTTAAATGCATTATCCTGTGTATTCTTATTGTTCCTTGAGCTGTCTGTGATGTCACATGAGGGATAAGATAATTTTTGAGGATTTTCACGGGGCGAGGCTCAGCAGGTTGCAGAAAAATTGGGGAAATGTTTCCCCAAAAATATACTATGATACATAAATGTATCTAGATCAAACTGTTGATAGTTTGTTGATGTATAGCCTAGACCCAAACTCATCCACAAAGTTCTGTTACAGATTGCTTGAGATTGAAAACCACAAATTCTTGCTTTCATTGATTGTTTATGGCTCCGGTTGACTTTGCAGGTGGCTATCATATCCCCAAAGGGACAGTGGTGATGATCAACACATACTCCATGCACTATGATCCTCAAGAATGGGACCAACCTGACAAGTTCCTTCCAGGTAAAAAATGAATTCTTCAACGTACCTCTGCCAGGGATACATACCCCTACGAAATGCGAGGGACGAGGGAGCATAGTGTAAACTGTGCTTACATGATACCAACGGAATACAGATTTTCTACAATATTCACTTGTACATTTTGAAGGATATTATGCGAGGGACCGCAGCGACCGAGCGAGAAGATTTTTGCATTTTTATTAGTCTAAACGCTGCCCTCTTCGGCCCTCCAGAGCCTAAAAGTGTGTTGCAGTCTTTAGTCAGTATTTGCTTTACTTTTTTGTTGCACTTTTTTGTACCTACCAACTGTTTCGATTTAATCGGAATATTTCGATTTTTCTAAATTCTGAAAGAACAGATATATATTTTTTTAATAGCCAAATTTGGCTTGTTTACCATGTGCCGCTATTTGAGAGTTCGCGTATTGCGTGCGTTGAATGGCTGCACGATTGAGCAGCGAATTTGTATTCGCTTTTTTGTACAGATTTACCGCGTATCGCCTGTTAAGGGTACAGATTTCTTATTTTCAAATGTTGGCAGGTATGGGGATATCTTAGACTTGATGAGTGCATTGGGGATAATAATGTATGGATGTATGATGGGGTGATGATGTGGGATGTGGCTATGACATTCCCAAAGGAACCATAGTGATGATCAACACCTACTATATACACTTTATGATCCTCAAGAATGGGATCAACAGGATGAGTTCATTCCAGGTTAAAAAATAAATTCTACGATGCCTCTCCCAGGATATCTTAAACTCTATGAGCTTGGTCTAGAAGGATGGGGGAGGTGGTAGGACATACAGTTTTTTCAGGTAGTTATTTCATCCTCTCAAGAACCACATTGATAATCAATGACTACTCCATACACATTCTCCCTCAAGAACAGGACCAACTGCATGGCCAAATTGTTCCTAGATAAAAGGTGGTAAATGCGGATTGATATCTTGCAGGGGCTCAAACCTATTAAAATTATTGTTTTTTTTTTGCAGTTGGCACTCACTGTATTCATTTCTAAAAACATGTCATACTGATTAACGATCAATTCATAGTTGATAATCCAAGCCTACTGCAATGTGATATTAAACAAACATGGGACAGGACAATATTTTTATTGTAGAGTATTCACCTCTAGTGCTTTCTTTATTTAGTGCACTAAACTAAATCATTTCTTTTTTCTGCAGAGCACTTCATGGATGGTAGTGGCACTGTCCGTGAGCATCCTCCAAGCTTCCTGCCCTTTGGAGCGGGTCGTCGTGGCTGTCTAGGTGAAGCCGTGGCCAAGGCTGATCTCTTCCTTATCTTCACCTGGTTCATGCAGAACTACACCTTCAGCAAGGCCCCAGGAAAGGAGTCCGAAGACATCTTGAAGATGATTCCTCAGACAGCATCTGGAAGACTCCTTCTCTCCTATGAGATCATGATCAATAAACGAGACTAGTAGGGTCCTGGGCCAGTATTCAATTTAATACTACGTCAGAAAGATTAATATTTTACTCAGCTATCGGCTTAGGTGAAATACTTAGTCAACTTCGGTATTCAGTTGAAACTTTTTGCTAACTATGTTACCCTGAGTTTAAAACAGCTCCCTCGCAGGCTAAAGCCAATTATTTGGAGGCTTTGATTGGTAGGCCATAGTAATTTATGAATGGATGAGCAATTTATATGAGCACACATTATTGCAACACGTTTGTTGCACATGATTTTGGATTGGCTATGTGATTACACATGTTTCACCAGTACATTTAAGTATTTTGGCTGACCTAAGTTAAAATACCGACCTGGGCCTTTATTTACATGGCCTGTTTAAGCTGCCTCAGATGGTCTTGTGAGTCCTCTTTTATCAAATATTCAGTTAGATTGATTCAGGAAAGTGAATTTCTAATCATTTAAAAAGTTGAAACACATCATTGGTCAATATAATGGATGTGGTTAAAATGAGTTTTTGTCCGTTGCATTTAGATGGTCTTGACACCAAATCAATGACTAATATTTTTGCAAATAGACTATATAGTCTATATTTTAACATTACTCTTAATCAGCAGAAACTGGTCGTTTTCAGTGGATTGGTAGCTCTGGGATAATTTTACTTGTAAATATTGAATGCAAAGGAGCAGAGATACACGACTCTACATGATGAATAAATAATATAAAGAAATGCCACACATGTGAATTTCTTTTAAAAATGAAGGGATTGGAAAGTCGATTGTAGCAGAGCTGTGTACCTCCCTACTACTTGTGTCCAAAGTGTTGAAAGTTATTAAGAAATAAATGTTTCTTTCTTTTTACCCCTTGACTTTTACCAACATTCTGAATCACCTGTATATCTAAATATCCAGTGTTCTTACATGAATATAATTGAAGATTTTCTATGCATGTTATACAAGTGTAGTCCTATCAGATGAGGTAGGGAAGTGATGCATTTTCCTTGCTTGTCTTCAAGTCATTTAAAGTGGAACCATGTACACATAAATGGGTAACCAATGATGACAGTACTAATTTGCAATATTGATTTTATATGCATTAGTGAGTCTGTAACTTGTGAATTAGATTAGAATTGTGGCCTGAATTATGCTGATGTTGCTTCTTTCACATTATTTTCCCCTTTTTAGTGTGATTTTTTTTCTAATCCTATAAAAAGTTACCGTTCGAAAATTCAACGGTGTTCCCCTTACTTACAAATCCAATCTAAAAATCAGCAACTGTGGAATAAAAATATGTCACCAGATTAGATTGTCTTAGTTATAGTATATATTAGTATAAAATTATCAGTAATTATTCTCTACGTGTTCATCAATTGCCTTCTAGAATTCATTGATTGCATTCTAGAATTAATTGATTGTCTGCTAGAATTCATTGATTGTCTTCTAGAATTCATTGATTGTCTGCTAGAATTACTGATAAAATTATCAGTAATTATTCTTCTACGTGTTCACCAATTGCCTTCTAGAATTCATTGATTGCCTTCTAAAATTCATTAATTGCCTTCTAGAATTCATTGATTGCCTTCTAGAACTCATTGATTGCCTTCTAGAAATCACTGATTGCCTTCTAGAATTACTGATAAAATCATAGAATAACTGACAAACTGATCAGTAATTATTCTTCTACGTGTTCACCAGTTGCCTTCTAGAATTCATTGATTGCCTTGTAGAATTCATTGATTGCATTTTAGAATTCATTGATTTTCTGCTAGAATTACTGATAAAATCATAGAATTACTGATAAAATTATCAGTAATTATTCTTCTACGTGTTCACCAATTGCCTTCTAGAATTCATTGATTGCTTTCTAGAATTCATTGATTGTCTGCTAGAATTCATTGATTGTCTTCTAGAATTCATTGATTGTCTTATAGAATTCATTGATTGTCTGCTAGAATTACTGATAAAATCATAGAATTACTGATAAAATTATCAGTAATTATTCTTCTACGTGTTCACCAATTGCCTTCTAGAATTCATTGATTGCCTTCTAGAATTCATTGATTGCCTTCTAGAATTCATTGATTGCCTTCTAGAACTCATTGATTGCCTTCTAGAATTCACTGATTGCCTTCTAGAATTACTGATAAAATCACAGAATTACTGATAAAATTATCAGTAATTATTCTTCTACGTGTTCACCAATTGCCTTCTAGAATTCATTGATTGCCTTCTAGAATTCATTGATTGTCTGCTAGAATTCATTGATTGTCTTCTAGAATTCATTGATTGTCTTCTAGAATTCATTGATTGTCTGCTAGAATTACTGATAAAATCATAGAATTACTGATAAAATTATCAGTAATTATTCTTCTACGTGTTCACCAATTGCCTTCTAGAATTCATTGATTGCCTTCTAGAACTCATTGATTGCCTCTAGAATTCACTGATTGCCTTCTAGAATTACTGATAAAATCACAGAATTACTGATAAAATTATCAGTAATTATTCTTCTACGTGTTCACCAATTGCCTTCTAGAATTCATTGGTTGCCTTCTAGAATTCATTGATCGCCTTCTAGAATTCATTGATTGCCTTCTAGAAATCATCGATTGCCTTATAGAATTCATTGATTGTCTGCTAGAAATCATTGATTGCCTTCTAGAATTCATTGATTGCCTTCTAGAATTCATTGATTGCCTTCTAGAATTCATTGATTGTCTGCTAGAATTCATTGATTGTCAAAATGTTTCTTTCTCTTTTCTACAGAATTCAGGATGATGTACATATAATTGAATAATTCTGTGTAATTGCTGCAATGTGCAATCTTAGATCATGTTTTATATTGTTTGAAGATCAAAAAGTATTTTATAGTAAATAATAATATATTTTGTAATATCAATGTCTAAAGAAATAATCTGATGGTGTCCATGGAATGTAGTAAAAAATAAAACATGAATGTTCATTGAAACCCATTGCATATTCAGAAGTGATGTTTTGTGTATGGCCATAAAGCTATAAAACGACATTAAAAAGAGAATTAGCCATTCGTAGACAGCTGGTATAGATCTAGAAACAGATGTGAACAAATCAGAGAGAAAAAAACAAATAGAAGTTTGAGAAGTTACAGAAATATCGGACAAGGAATCAAAACTTTAAGATCACTATTAATAAAGTGAGGAATCTCCCATTGACGATTCAGTCATATTACCATTACCCCCTTCCTCCTTCTGTCTGTCTGTCCAAGGAGATTAGTCTGTCTGTCCAAGGAGATTGGTCTATCTTAATCTCTCTTTGCTTGAAACTTTCCAAAATCCTTACCGTCATTGCTTTAAAAAAGGCATCCTCATACAAGGACTGCAAATTCAACACGAAATTGAACATTTGGGTAACCTTTTTTTGTTCAATCTTGTCATTGAAGATCTTTTTAATAGTAATCCATCTGATATCATGGAAGGCGTGAAATTATAATTTTTTATGATTCAATAAAATACATACAATACATACAGTTAACACAGAGATAAACAAGAACACTCTTGTACAGTAATACAATGTCAAGATACATACAAAGCATAGACATACAGACAGAAATTCATCAACATCTTTCATAACAATGGTTATTCAGCTAAGTAGATAAAAGAAGTATTTTCATTTACAGTTCCATTAAAAAGGGTTTCAATATGCAAATCAGATTATAAACTAGATGACCTTTGGCAACAGAAAGAAGGTACATGTAGCTGAACTAAATTACTCATCGAAAAACATGAATAGTTAATACCCGTACAAGAATCTAGACAAATAAGAGTATAATTGTCACTCATCAATATGACGCGATCTACATACAGTGTACATGTTGTAAATCTTCTTGATATTGATCCTGTGCGATAGACTAAAACAAATTGGTACCACATCGCCATTTGGATATATACGTGTCAAATGTATTTCAATTAAAACTTGGCACATATACATATACACTGCCAGAAAAAGTTTGGGTACACCTGTAATCAGAACCGATTTTTCACTATCATCCACATCTTTATTCATTATCAGATTGGTGTGCCCACTGCAACATTTTGGTATCAAACTGAAGAATAGACATCAGCGTTCAAGTTGACAACAGTTTAACGGTTCTAGGACACCTACCCCCTGGACATCCATCCCCGGATAACCACCCCCAGTCAACTACCCCCTAGGACAATTACCTCCTAGGACAACTACCCCCTAGGGCAACCACCCCCTAGGACTACTACCCCAGGACAACTACCCCGGGACAACTACCCCTTAGGACAACTACCCTCTAGGACAACTACCCCCGGACAACTACCCCGACAACTACCCCGGACGACTATCCCCGGACGACTACCCCGGACAACTATCCCAGACAACTACCCCTACGACAACCATCCTCTAGACAATTACCCCCGGATAACTATCTTTGGGGGTAGTGGTCCGGGGTAGTTGTCTGGGGTAGTTGTTTTTTGGGGTAGTTGTCTGGGGGGTAGTTGTCCTAGGGTAGTTGTCCGGGGTAGTTGTCCGGGGTAGTGTTCGGGGTGTAGTCGTCCTAGAGGGTGGTTGTCCTAGGGGTAGTTGTCCTAGGGGTAGTTGACTGGTGGTGGTTATCCGGGGTGGATGTCCAGGGGTAGGTGTCCGGATACGCAGTTTAACAAGTGCAAATCATTTCAAGAGGCAGTGATGCGTGTAAACAGCCTACCTACCCCATACAATATTATTCCCAATGGAACGAGGAGGTCACTGGTTTCGTCAGTTGTGCCACTGCATTTTTGCTTCTTGATAAATAAAATGTGGGCGTTTCTGAAAAATAAGTACCGATTCCATGGCACCGTCTTATAAAGAGTTGCGATTGATTTGAATCAATCACAAGTTTGCAGTCCTCTATCTCTTATGTATGTAGTTGCGATTGATATGGATCACAAAAGAGTTGCGATTAATCACAACTTTTTATAAGACGAGGCCCAGTCGTACCCAACCTTGTGGAGGGCAGTGTACATGTACGTCTAAATGTTCACATCACATTCCCCCATTCTGAAGACTTACTGCACCATGTTGAAGAGTTTTCATAACAGAATGATCCTTAGATGATAAAGTATTTAGTGCTCATTTATTTATATTTATTTAGAAAAATAATTTAATTAGAGGTTCATTTAAATAATGAAAGTGCTATGTTTGTGCGTGTGGATATTTTAGTAGACATGCGCGACCTGAAGTGCATGAAGAGCAGTCACTTCGTGAAAAGGTTCTCGTAGCGTGCTGTTGCGTTTCACGAAGTGACCGCTGTGTTTCTTGACCATTTGTTCAAAAAAATACTCACTATTCCAGGATGCAGTATGCAGCATAATTATGAAATTAGAGAAAATTCCAAATTTCATCACGAAAACAATGTACAATGTACACAAGGGAAGGAACCAGGAAAGACTTCACAAGGCTCTCAGATCTGTAGAGAATCAATACAGTTGGAGCTGGAATAAAATTTTGAGCTTGGATCAGTCCTTGTCGACAAAGTGAATGGTATCCGTTACGAAAACTTGAAGATGAAGTAGCTGATGAGTGTTACAAGTTGCTAGATCTTTGCAGGTGTTTAGTAAAGACTCCCAGGACCCTCTGCACAAGATGAACTTGCATTTGGTGGATGAAGTTGGCAATTTATTGTTCGATATTGCTCTCTTGACTTGGCAAAGTCATAGAAAATGTTTGAGTCACTGCTTCAGTTTGGTGAAGGTGTGGTAAGAGTTATTAGAATACAAATTGGTGAAAAATCTTATGCATCAATCACTCACCGTATCTTGGAACGCATTTATGAATTGTATTGGAGGTCTTCCAAAGACAGGGAGAAAAAAGGAAGAGTACCGTCGAAAGCAAGTGAAAGAGAATCGTATGAAGCGCTTGATCTCAAGGATGGTGCGATGTGAAGATGCAACTCAAATTCGCTGTGACTGGAACTCATTGTTGCATTCTTTACTTGGTGATGCTCGACATGCCAAACAGCAGTTCACAGAGAAACTGCTCTGACCCTTATCCACAATAGGTGCTATATTGAAGCGCGAAATGCCGATGGTGAGACAGTGAAAGAGATGATCTGTAAAAGTAGCCCTTGTCATCCAGATGCACCAGAAAATGAAGAGCTAATGACCCTGTTATCCCCACCAAGAACAGCGTTACCTCTTCAAGAAATTGCAGCAAGAACAATCCTTTGCTGCAAGATCCCGCAGGAGGACATAGTACCAAGAAATCTGTCTGTTCTTGTTATATGGGAAGTTGAGCCAGACTCGTATCTCTTTCTAGAATTCTCTCCTATTGACTTTGAGTCAAGTTCAAGTGAGTATTGTGAATGGGATTATTCCAGTCCTGATGGTGTTATGTCTGATTGACAAAATACTCACTGGCCTGGGCCCCGTCTCATTAAACTTATAATAAACACTCAGCCACTAGTAATACACTTGCCGTCCCTCGAACCAGTAAACAAATAGGTGTTAGGGCTTTTTAAGTTACTGACCCAAAACCCTGAACCCCATACCCCCTGTTCTAAAGAATTGCCATACTCCTGCAGCTTTCAAAGCATGTCTGCAATTTACTGAAAACACATTTTGGTAATTTCTTTTAAAGGGAGTGTAGCATGGCAAATACTGGTTAACGCCATCTACGTCTTCTTTTGGACAACTGCACGTAAACGAATGGACCTGATTAACGGTAGTGAGCGACCTAATCTTTACTTGGTCAGCGCGCGCTAGCGTTCGCTAAACAGACCGAAGTTCTCGTCACGCTTCGGTTTCGCGTATGTTGCACGCACGTGAATGCTGCGGTCGCGTCGTCCGTAGTCGTATTATACCCGATTGGCCCCGAGTAGGGCCACGGGAAAGACACATAGTCTCGTCATGCTACACTCCCTTTAATATTCGTCTTTGTTCTTTATCAATGTATGCTTTGTATGATAATGATCTTTGCTTTGTTTGTAAGTATTTTCTTTTTATGCGCTTTATATCTCATGAAAAGGCGCTTTATAAATGAAATGTTATAAAATATTATCATAATTAGTAACAACTGTCACATTTCTGTAACGAATTTGCTAACAGCCAATCAAATGCAATGATTTTAGTAGCTCATAACAGTTACTTGTAACTTGCGATAAAAATCTTATGAAACAGGGCCAAGATTTAGAAGCTAATACCTTCCCCGAACACAGGGTATTCAGATAAAGAATTCAGATGGTCCTGAATCTTCATGCAAAGTAATCATATCGTAAATGTTCTTGTTTGTAGGAAAATATGAATGGGCCTCATGATACACTGTTCACAGTACAGCTGTAAACATGTACTGTCTAATTTTCTGTACATGTATGTCAGTTTAATCAGATCCAATCAGATTCAGCATCGATAGGATTAGATTCAATTTTCGAAAGTGAAAATATATCCACATTTCGGTCTCCCATGCATAGTCATATGAATAGGGAAATTGAATGGGGGTAGATTTGCAGTCAGACGGAAAACCTTACAAAGACTTTTATGGTTGTGGATAGGACTGGTATTCATTCAATCATAGATGCAAAAAGTGAATGATACCAAACTATCGCACCCTCTACTGCCCCTGAATTTCATTCAAATTAAAAAAAAAAAAATTTGTGGTATTTTCTAAAGAAACAAACTTATTAATATGACTTGGCTGAATGTCTTCACAAATCCTTGAACTAGTTTGTCTCCTTATTCATTGTTTATATATGATTTTTATTTTTATTTAAGAAATGTCTGTTTCAGATAAGATAACGATCGAGTGTGTTTATTACCATACGTGTAGATACGTAAAAGATGTTTATTAAAACAGAAATGTGTATTGTATTAGACGTAGATGTGTATTTTCTTGAATTTGAATTCTATGAAATAAACTGTGATCCGCCAATACTCTTGCAAAGAGATAAGGGGTGGAAAGAAGAGAGAGAAAGATGGTTGGATGGGGAATTAAAAGAGAGCCAGGATGAAGAGGAATAATATAGGGGGATACATGTATTATACAGACACAATATACTAGAGATATTACATGGTTAAAAAAAAACGGCAAAATGAGAATGGAAGGAACGAGAGAGGAATAGATAGAGTGGGATGGAGAAAAGAGTAAGGAGACAGGGATCGAGGGGGTGTATATATAATATATATACACATATATATATATATATATACTGTATTGAAAGGATGTAGAGAGAAAGGAGGGGATGGAGATTGGAAGTAGATGAGAAAGAAAGAAATATATGGGGGAGGTTAGATAGAGATTGGCAGAGGGAGATGGAGGAAGAGAGGAAAGAAAACTAGAGAGAGGGGAAAATAGAGAAAGAGAGAGAGAGAGAGGTATCTAGTTCCGTAGTAATCCAATTTTTCGCTTTCTTCTTCTTTTCCTTCTTCTCCTTCATCATCACATAATCAATTATTTATCATTATTTTATATTATTATGATTATTATTATTATTTATTTCACATTCACATTCAATAATCATAAACATTAAACAATAATGAAAAATTATTCTTTCAATAGGTATTAAAAATACATACAATGATATCAAGCTATATGAAAGTAATCAAAAAGTCGAAATAACAAACGGAGACATAAATATACAATCGCATGGTATTTAAACTGAAATTAGATAAATATATTTGCAGTGAAATTTGAGGGACTCTAGTAAAAAGCTAGGCTTATAAATTGTAGATTCCCTTATAAATGAGAGCAGTCTATATTGTGCATGTTAATTATATTCAATAATTGAAAATAAATTAAAAAAGGGGAAAGAGGCGAAATAAGACGATCGAGAGGAACATTTTCAATTTGCTTTTAAATGTATATTATTATTACTATTATTATTATTATTGTTATCATTATATCCAATGGTTGATCGATATCAGTCCAATAAGATAAAAGTAATTAAAGGCCAAGTCCACTCCAAAAATAACTTACTTTCAATAGAAGCAGAAAAATCAGAAAAACCAATCGAAAACAGTTTGAGCAAAATCGGATAACTAATAAGAAAGTTATGAATTTTTAATGACATGAAAAACTTTGAAAATCACTAGACAAATTGGCAACTCACTCATGAGTCTGTGACGTCATGTCCTCACTATCCACTAATTATTTTCTTTATATTGATAATATAAATTTCCTATTTTCCCCTAAGAATCTTATTTCTTCACACCAGCATCCAAGTTAGATTGATAGTAATATGTTTTTGTGTGGATGCACTAATATAGAGTAATTTTGTTCTCAGTTAAATCATGAAAAATGTGAAATTTGATAAACTATTTATATAAAAATCAATAATTATGAATATACAATATTCAGAAAATAGTATCAATTCTTCAAAGTTCATAAAAGATTTTGTGAAATGTCATGCACGCAATATGATACAAATCATATAACCTGGGCAAAGGCATGGGAAATCAAGTTTTGGGGATAAAATGGAAATTAATGGGATTAAACTATATAAAGCAATTGATAAATAGTGAGGACATGACGTCACAAACTGATAACCAAATTGGTATTTGTGTAGTGATTTTCATTGTTCCATAGTTTTACATACTTTTTCAAAATTCATAACTTTCTTATTAGTTTTCCGATTTTGCTCAAACTTTTTTTGATTGGTTTGTCTGATTTTTCTGCTTCTATTGAAAGTAAGTTAATTTTGGAGTGGACTTGGACTTTAAAGTAAGTTAGCAGGTCTATTTAAGTGGGCATGAGTACCCACTAGGCGTTGTGGCGTGCGCCTGTAATCCAGCTAACAGTGGAAGTTACAAACTGATTCAGCCGAGGACGCAGGTTCAAAACTGAGTCACGTCTTTCGGATGGTGACATTAAAGGTCGGTCCCCGGACGTAAATAATCATATCTGATTGATACACGTCTGTAAAAACCCAATCACACACACACACACAAGCAAGTTATGATCAGCACCTCCCCCCCCCCACAGCATTCGTCGAATATTAATTTGTCACCTTAACGGCGTCCCATATACTTGTGAAATGCATTGACGTAATAAACTAATATTAGTCATATGTAAACAAACGATATGTCATCATTATTTATAAAGTTTCAAAGTTGTAGATTGTGTTGTTATCAGACACACACAGACACAGACTTGTTATCGCCTAGTGACGTGTCCATTGTGACATTTTATATTACACTATCAAGTTTCTGCCATTCTTCTAAGAGAAGCCAAAGGTAAAAACAATTTCTTCTTCTTCGTCCTTGCTGCTTAAACTTGTGCGTGCGTCGTCAGGGTATGTATAATAATGTGCATTAATTTGTACAGGTGCTTTTTTTATTGTTTTTGTGTGTACATGATTACTGCAATCTGCTTTGCTCTGATCTGTCTTCTGAAAAGACTGAAACCTGGAATGAAGGCAGTGGAGATTTAAAACCTAGAGGTTCAATTCCAGCTCCGCTGCCGCTCCCTTGCAGTGCAACTCCCCATATATAGAGTTAATTTCAAAGTAAAATACACTCTAATTCATTCTCATAAAATATCTAACGATTAGAACTACTGTATGTTAGTGTTAGTGTCTCTCCTGCCTTACTCTTTAGTAAATTTACGAAAGAAAAGGTGTACGTGAAAACAGCTTCGAGTTATTACCAATCAGTGAACAATATGTTTTCAATGAGTTACGTAAATTGAATGTATCAAAAAGTACTGGGTTAGACTTGATTCCAGCTAAATTTCTGAAAGATGGTGCGAAGGTTTTATATAAGCCTTTAAGTTTAATACTTAATGAACCTATCTATCTTGACGAGTACTTTTCCAGAGGATATGAAAATAGCAAAAGTGACTCCACTTTATAAAAAGAAAGATAAAACTGATGTTAGCAATTAGAGACCAATTAGTGATTTAAGCGTAGCATCAAAAATAATCTGTGAAGTATTAAGGTATTGAGTTGGCTAGCGCAATTTCATTTTCATCTTTAGTAGAATCCGTGTGTCGATAAAATGACTGATAATAAGCTTTCTCTACATTTGGGAAAAAATAGAAAGCATTTTGTTTTGTTCTAAAAATAGTTCTAAAAGGTGATTTGAAATCAAAGTGACACACAATAATCAAGTAATCAAGAGAAAATAATCTGTAAAGTATTTAGGCATTGAGTTGGCTAGCGCAATTTCATCTTTAGTAAAATAAATTGTAAAAAAAAAGCAAATTCTCGTCTGAAATTTGTGTACAGATATCAAAGTTGTATGGATTTAAAAGCAAGAGTATGCAAGACGTATACTCTGTTTTGCTCTTATTTAATGTTTGTTTGACTATGCTAACCCTGCATGGTATAGTAATATAAACAAGTCAGATCAAAAGAAGTTGAAAATTATACAGAACAAAATGGTGAGATTCATCAACTGTTCTGGTCCAAGAACTAATGTTGGCTACAGCGAACTTTCTAAAATTGGTTTTCTTGAAGTCAACCAAAGATCAAAACAACTCGTATTGCATCACGTGCATAAAAAATATCATACTAGATCGAATCATTATATTCGATCCAACTTCGATCTTGTTACTGACTTACATGATTATAATACAAGAAATAGCCGATTCAACTTAACTTACCAGAAAGAGTAGGTAGTATTGGATATTCGTTTTATTACATTGCCATAAAACATAGGAATTCCCTTCCTAATGATATAAAGGAAATAGAAAACTTTGCTCATTTAAAGAGGAATTTAAAGGAATACCTATCACTTGAGAGTCAGAGGAGAGAAGCGAATGACATGTTATATGATTGAATACAGAACTCTTTTCTTTTCTCTGGCAGGTTCATACTTTTTAATTTTGTATATAATTATGTTTGTGTACGTTTTAGAAATTCAACATATTCATCATTATTTTCCTCTTCTTCCTCCTCCTATTTTTCTTCTTCTCCTTCTTCTTTTTCTTTTCTTCTTCTTCCTTTTCTTCTTCTTCTTCTTCTTCTTCTTTTTCTTTATCTTCTTATTCATCTTGTACTTATTATCATTTATATCATTATTATTTTAATGTTGTTATTATTATTATCATCATTATTATCTTTGATAAGTTTTTTCTTATCTGTATGTAAATCATACTATTTTAACTTATTACTTTTAACGGGGACCCCACTGGAAATGAGCTCTCGAGCTTTCGTGGGTTATCCTGTTCAAGCTGACTTAATTTTGATCTGTTATTCTTTTATATTGTTGTATGTTGGAGGCTTGGCGAATAAAATCAATCAATCAACCAATCATCATCTAGTACGGAATTTAGGCGTTTGCCTTTGATTTCCGGTCACTATATACGTCTGACATTGCATTGTCACATGATAAAGATAGTACATGTACTTAGTGTGCTTGCGGGAGGAGTCGGGGAAGGTCAATTTGCTTGTTCCACCTTATAAGCCTTTTGAAAGATTCAATTGTTTTTCGTTTGCTCTATATTTTCAGGCAGGTTGCTTTTGGCTTTTCACACTTATCCAATGTACGAGCCTACAAGGATATAACTTATATACGTCGCTATATTGTCACATGAGAAAGATAGTACATGTACTTAGTGTGCTTGCGCGAGGAGTCGGGGAAGGTCATTTTCCTTGTTCCGAACACTTATAAGCCTTTTGAAAGATTCAGTTGTTTTTCGTTTGCTCTATTTTTTCAGGCAGGTTGCTTTGGGCTTTTCACACTTATCCGATGTACGAGCCTACAACGATAAAACTTTGGCTTTGAGACAAGTTTAGTACATATAATTAGCTACCTTAGTCATTAAAGTTATTCTACCATTTAAATAAATTTCTAATGATGTACCGGCAGGAACCATAATATATAAATATATATATACATTCAAATCCATGGAAACTTCTTCTTTCTATTTTGTTTAGCTTGATTAAAATCCATCATGATTGACCTGCTTGGAGCTGGAGAGTCTGGCTTTGGCCAGGTCAATGCCCTAACCATCACAGCAACCCTTGGCGTGGTCACTGCTACGCTGGCCCTCTGGAGCATCATGAGGCCAAAGCGATTTCCTCCTGGTCCAAGAGGCCTGCCTATCGTTGGCAGCATCTTCAGTAAGTCAAATGTAGATCTTAATTTACCAGGCACCAACTTATAGTGATATTCCAACACAATTGAAGAAAAATACACAGGGTGGAGAGCAATTCAGCTCCAGAAACTTCAACTCCAAAGAGCACTTTTGAAAGAAAAGATATGGAGAGATTTAAAAAAGAATAGAAAAGAAAAGAAAACATAATGAAATACAAAGTCTTGCAAATTAATGTCTGTGAAGAATCTTATCAGAAGTTATAATACCAAATCCGAATAGAGCTCCTTTGCACAAGAAAGTATTCAAAAACATTATCCGATAGTTTGGTACGAGATTTTCTTGTTGTCATTGAACTCTAGATCTACATCTAGACAAAGTTTTGTGCTTTCTTATTTTGGCTGTTACTGTTATTGTTAGAGGTTTTATCATAGAGCTTCTCCTCTTGAAATCTCAACTTGAAACATCTTACTGTTAATCATTCATGTTTTTGATGCTCCTTCGGTTTTTAGGTATGAATGATTCTCCCGAGATTGTCTTTGGTGAATGGGCCAAGCAGTACGGTGATATCTTTGGCTTCAAGGCGGGAGAGAGATGGATGGTGGTCCTCAACCGTCAAGCATTGATCAAGGAAGCTGTCCTCAAACAGGCCGTGGACTTTGCTGGTCGTCCAGATTTCCACTCTAGTAAGTGGATAGGGTTTAGTAATTAAATATCAACACAATATTTTATGCCATGACAGGGATAATAGTTGTTGGATATCGACATAATATTTTATGCCGTGACAGGGATAATAGTTGTTGGATATCGACATAATATTTTATGCCGTGGCAGGGATAATAGTTGTTGGATATCGACATGATATTTATGCCGTGACAGGGATAATAGTTGTTGGATATCGACATAATATCTTATGCCGTGACAGGGATAATAGTTGTTGGATATCAACATAATATTTTATGCCGTGACAGGGATAATAGTTGTTGGATAATATGGGAGCACCAGGATAGGAGTGCTGTTTGTATAATATCAACATGATTTTTATGCTATGACCTAGGTAGTAATGTTGGAGTGCCAGGACATGGGTGCTTAATGTAAGGCTATTTATATTTGTGCCATCCAAATCCACTACCTTTCTAGCTGTTCCTGTCTTCTTTCCTTTGCTTCTTCAGCTATACTTAATTATTACAATGTTGCTTTGCTTTTGTTGCATAATCATGTATTTCTTTGTTATGTTTAGATACTGAAATTATCTTTGCAACATCAGACACAAGATGAAAGAGCAGAGAGGTTATATGAAGCAAAGATGTGCAGATTGAGCGAAAGACAAAGCAATATGTGGGAGAGATAGAAAGTTAGAGGGGAGGAATTGACATTTAAGGTGTTGGTGCATGCAGCATTCACCATAGTTGTACATGCTCAAATAAAAAATGGACAACTTTATACAAAAAAATAATCCTTGTATTTTATTGTTTTCTCTGGGCCACCAAGATATTAATGCTAGTTGAACTTGGTTGACCAACAGGGCATCAAAAATGTCGGCCAGTGTCGATCTTTACAGTAGGGGTTAAAATGCATATGTGGAAAGTGAATGTATGCAAACATAAGTACCTGTATATTCTTGCTGATATTGTGTATTCATGTATTTCAATTTTCAGTCGAAATTTTCACGGAAGGATTCAAGGATATTGTTTTCAGCCCGTACAGTGAGACCTGGAAACTTCATCGAAAGTTGGCTCACTCAGCTCTCAGGTAAAACTTAGCTAATACAGTCAGACCTGTTTTAGCGACCACCTGTGTAGAAAGACTAACTATCTATAATAATAGCAGTACTAATAATTACCCAAGGTAACTTCATCAGTATCAATAATATTCTCCCTGAGGGCAGTGCAATCATATTATTTATTACCCCGGCTTTATAAAGGCCACATGTGTTTGTTTCTCTTGTAAATGGCTTCTCATTGAAACACGTACTTACAGAACCCGAACATAAAGACCACCTGCCTATCATAAAACCACTTTTCTTGACTCCCATTAGCGGTCTTTATATACAGTGTACATACCGAGTGTTTATTATTATCATTATCATTGTCATGAATTCAGCTTTACCTTTGTCTTGGAGGCCGGCGGGGGAGCAGGGAACTGAATCACTGTTACTAGGGCTCGACAGTAACAGGCGCCCGGGATACATGAGCGTCCGAATCTAAGTCTGGATCCCCCAAATTTTGAGGTTTGTACGTTAGGTTCATACATAGAGACTGTAAAAAGATCAATGCCACAAAATTATTGTGGAGTTAGTGTGGAGCCCTGCTGTAACCCTCGGGTCTCTCTTCCTGCCACTAGCCCCTGGTATAACTACATGATGAGGATGTCCAGATGGACCCCTTGTCTTTAATGAAGAGTACTGTCTGTGACCTCCACTTACTATGCCCTATTCAAGGGATGTAGTGTTTGCTAGTGAAACCTATCTATACTTACTACAGTCAAACCTGTCTATAGAGACCAGGGGTGTCGATTTGTATCCGTGGTTGGGGGGGGGGATGATAGGTGCCAAAATATTTTCGGCAATGGATCAAAGCAACCAAGAGGTAGAAGCGTGTGGCAGGTTGCACACCCTCCCTTCCAAGTTATTAACTTTTTCAAGTCACCCTCAATAAAGATAACATTTCAGAGAATATAAGAGTGGTAATAAAATTAAAGGGAAAGTCCACTCCAAAAATAACTTACTTTCAATAAAAGCAGAAAAATCAGACAAACCAATCAAAAAAGTTTGAGCAAAATCGGATAACTAATAAGAAAGTTATGAATTTTTGAAAAAGTATGTAAAACTATGGAACAATGAGAATCACGACACAAATTGCCAAGATGGTTATCAGTTTGTGACGTCATGTCCTCACAACTTATCAATTGCTTTATATAGTTTAATCCCGTTAATTTCCCTTTTTATCCCCCTAAACTTGATTTGCCCAGGTTATATGATTTGTATCATATTGCGTGCATGACATTTCCCAAAAACTTTTATGAATTTTGAAGAATTGGTACTATTTTCTGAATATTGTATTTCATAATTATTGATTTTTATTTAAATAGTTCAATTTTTTAATTTTTTCATGATTTAACTGGACAAAATTACTCTTTATTTGTGCATCCACACAAAAACATATTACTAACAATCTAACTTGGATGCTGGTGTGAAGAAATAAGATTCTTAGGGTGAAAATAGGAAATTTATATTATCAATATAAAGAAAATAATTAGTGGATAGTGAGGACCATACGTCACAGACTCATGAGTGAGTAGCCAATTTATGTAGTGATTTTCAAAGTTTTTCATGTCATTAAACTTGTTTTGATTGGTTTGTCTGATTTTTCTGGTTCTATTGAAAGTAAGTTATTTTGGGAGTGGACTTGGACTTTAATAACATGCTAAATGTTAGTCCTGACTCTTGCCTGCAGTGTAGGCCTACCAGACTGATATCATCTATTTTTAAACGAAATTTAGACATTACCAAAAAAAAACCAATGGTGAGGGATATCAACTTGTGAAAGTATTATGTTAACAGTGGGCAAATGCATTAATAAGCAACCAGGAAAGGTTCATTTAGACAGAAAATTCTTTATTTCCTGGTGATAGAAACATACATTTTATGAATATTGATGTCTCCAAACAACATTCATCGTGAAAAACCCATTCCAATATTCTGTGTAAGGAGATCTAAAAAAACATAGTTCTCATTAGTAAATGAAAAACATATTGCTTTTGGTTCTTCATTTGACTCTCTTCCTTCTTTAATTAAACCAACTGAATCCTCTCTGCGGGAAACTCAATTCAATGAAACAGAATATCACTGATGCAAAATTCGGTTCTCAAAATGACAGAAAATTTCCACTCCTGATCTCATACAAACTGTCTGTTTCTTAAAAACATAATATAAAACTTACGTTCCAACTACCAAACAACAAACTTCCATTATCTCCTTCTTCACCCAGGGTATTTTGCGCTCCATAAACAGAAAGAATAATCTTTATATAAAAACAATTGAAAAACCATGTGAAAAGAATAACAAAAAGTATACCGATTACAAAAACCTACTTACAGGTATACTAAGAAGATCTAAACAAGTGTATTTTTGTAAGCAGTTTGACTTATATAAAAGATGTAAAGAATACCTGGAAAGTTATTAAGAATGTTTTACAAGGTAACGCAAAAAAGTGTACAGTTTCAAAAATAAACGTAGATGGAGAAATAATTGAAAATCCACAAAATCTAGCAAATGCGTTTAATGAATATTTTGTCGGTATAGGCCCAAATCTTGCCAGTATCATTCCCGTCGCTTCTAAACATTTTACAGATTTTCTCAATGATCCTAACCCAAATTCAATTTATATGACACCTACAGACGAAACGGAAGTTGCAGGCATAATACGTGAATTGAAGAATAAACAAAGTTCAGGGCATGATAATTTTAATAACATATTGCTAAAAAAGAATTTGAATGAAATTGTAAAACCTCTGACTTATATTTGCAATTTATCTATCTCTACTGGAGTTGTTCCCTCAGCAATGAAATTAGCTCGAGTTATTCCCATTTTTAAAAAGGAGACAATATGGTTTTAGGAAATTACCGACCTATATCGCTTTTAACTTGTTTATCTAAAGTGTTGGAAAAATAATTTTTAAACGTACATATAAGTTCCTGGAAACACATGAATTATTATACCAGTTGCAGTTTGGGTTTCGTGCAAAACACAGCACTACTCAGGCGTTGTTGACCATGATTAATAAGATTGCTAGTGGGATTGATAATTATGAACATACTGTTGGGGTGTTCCTGGACTTCTCCAAGGCTTTCGATACAATTAATCATGATATACTTTTGTACAAACTCAGTTATTATGGAATCAGAGGAATAGCCTTGGAGTGGTTCAGGAACTACCTTCATAATAGGCAGCAGTGTGTTTCTATTGCCAATGCCCTGTCTCATACGAAAGATGTAAATTGTGGTGTCCCACAAGGTTCTATTTTGGGCCCGCTTCTTTTTCTTATTTATATCAACGATTTCTGTAAGTCTTCCGAGGTTTTATCTTTTATTCTTTTTGCAGACGACTCAAATCTCTTCTTTTCCCATAAGGACCCAAATTTTTGCTTGCCACCATCAACCAGGAATTAAAACGTGTTTCAGAATGGATCAAAGCCAACAAATTATCCCTCAATCTGCAAAAGACGAACTACATGCTCTTCAGTAACATAATAAATGAACTTCCAGGCAATGTTGTTTTTGATTGTACTATTACTCAAAGAGTTTTGAATACTAAATTTCTGGGAATAACTATAGATGAAAAGCTTTCTTGGAAGGAACACGTAGATAATATTTGTAAAGTTATTTCAAGAAATATTGGCATTATAAACAAGGTCAAGTTTTACTTTCCAACTCGTATATTATTAAACCTGTATTCAACGTTGATCCTCCCACACTTAAACTACGGAATTATAGCGTGGGGCAATTGTGCTGACTATCATTTAAACAGAATTTTATTACTACAGAAAAAAGCGCTGCGTGTTATATGTCGTTCTGATTTTCGAGCGCACACAGATGCACTCTTTCACACACATAGTATTTTAAAGATAACAGATCTATACAGTTATAATCTGGGAATATTTATGTATAATTTAAATAGAAATGAACTGCCAAATGTTTTTACTCAATGTTTACCAAGAATGTCAATATTCATCATTATCCTACTCGGTCTGCCGGGCTTTTCATCTACCGAAAACAAGAACTTTGCTCTCAAATAAATCCTTTGTATTTTCAGGCTCAAAACTTTGGAACTCTCTTTCAGATACAGTTAGAGAAAACCCACATATTATAGTTTTAGTAGAGGGTTCAAAAAGAATTTAATACAAAAATACATGTCTCTTACGGATTAAACTAGGATATGGGTATACCTCTCACATCTCCCCTATTTCACACACACACACACACTCTCTCTCTCTCTCTTTCGTCTTCTAATTTTATGTAGTGTGCAGCTTTGTTTTGTCTTGTTTTGTCTTGTTTTGTTTTGTCATGTCTTGTTTATTTTGTCCTGTTATTAATTGTTTCGTCATGTCCTGTCTCATCGTATTATGTCAGTTTCCTGTCTTTTGTGTCCCGTTTTGTAATTCTTTTCTTTTGTATATTTCGATTGCGTGGAAACTGAAAAAGGGTTTATGAAAATATGTTATTGTATTATATCTATTTTACTGCGATTATTTAGACATTTTAAAATGATTTATGAAAATAATGTTCATATTATATTTATTTTTGGGAACCTACAAAAACAAGCTATGCTTTCCAGTAGGTTCCTGTTTCATTTCATAATTTTGTACTTTGTCAACTATGTTCTTTATTGTGTGATATGAAATGAAATAAATTCGATCGATCAATCAATCGATCAATCAATCAAAAATATACTTATCATACCAGATACGCTCTAATATATAAGCATAATATTCCCCTAAAGCCCTGACCAGAGCACTATTTTTTTTCAAAACTATAACCAGTCTTAGAAGGTGCATTATTATTGAAAGGGTGTTATAAACAAAAAGTCCCAAATTTCATTCAATCTTTTTTGTTTCTTGTTTTTCTTTTCACTTTCCTTTTAAGCCCTGTCAATAATGTGACATTGATTATTTACTCGTTTTTAATTAGTTTTTGAAGAACTCCTAGGTGAAAGAAATCATAACTATTCTTGAATATTATTACTTCTTTTAGAACATGTTGGGCCTGTCTCACATTGCCTTCCATCATTCCATGGCAATTTTCCATGTTTCTTTCAGCTTATTTCTCACTTCTTTTCCATCCACTCAACTAATTCCTGATCATGCATTAACCTCATACCTACCATCACCCATGCCTAAGCTTTTTAGGGAGGGGATCCCGTAAAGTAATTTTGACATTGTAAGAAATAAACATGAGCAATATTTCATTGTAGGTTACTTTAAAGTCAACCTCTTTTTCATCGCCCATTCACATCAGTTCCCTGAACGAAATGCTGGAATATATATGTCCCTCTTTCTCTTGTCTTTCTTCCTTTTCTCTTCCCCTTCCTTTTTTCTTCTGCCCGTTTCTTCCCCTTTCCCCTATTTCCCAGGTAGCAGGCCCATATGGGGCCCATGTGGGGATGATCTGGGTCACTTGTGCCATCTGGGCTATTAAATGGAACCCATATATGTATCCCATATGGGGCCAATATTTAGTAACCCATATGTGATCTATCCGGACCAGCCCTTATGGGTTCCAGATGGGAATGAGCTGGGCGTACACATATTGGTAGAATATGAATATGCCCATATGGGTAACACATGGGGAAAATCTGGGTTAACCCACATGGGATATATCTGGGTTAACCAATATGGGTACCAGATGGGATTAAGCTGGGCATACCCATTTGGGCCCAGTTTGGTATGGGTCCCATCTGGGTCCCATCTGTCTTATATGGGTCCCATATGCTTCTTGGGTGCAGATGCCTTAGGGCCCCAGATGGTTTTCCATATGGGGCCCATGTTTCAGAGAATATGGGATCCATGTGGGTCCCACATGGGCTTGCTACCTGGGTTATTATCCTCTCTGTCTCTCATTATCTCTCTCTCCACTCTCTACTTCTCTTTTGCACTTTTGCGCTTCGCGCTTAACATTTAGCTCGTTGCTTTTTAACGCTGCGGCTTTGCATTTGGCGCACTGCATTTCTATGATGCTGTTGATTGAATAAATTGAATAAATTCATCAATTCCTGATGAAGCCGTATGAGCGAGAATTCAATTTATTCTTGTCTCTTATACGGTTGTCTCATTTACTTCGTTTTCTATTTATATATGTATGTATTATGAAAATGAGATAGCAAAATGTGTATATTGATGGTCATCTTGCGAGTAATAACCATTCACTACTCTCATCGGGCTCTCATCGTTCATTTTTTCTTCATTTTTTTTTGATGGTGAATTATTGGGGGATGATTGTACAGGCCATCCCCACCTGAAATATTGGGGATATATCCCCCCCCCCCCCCCCGTGATCGACACTTCTGATAGCGACCGCCCAAAGGAAACACAAAAGGTGGTCTTTGTAGGCAGGTTCTTTTCGTACATGTTTTAATGAGAAAATATTTTCAAGGGAAACAAAACAAATGTGGTCTTTGTAGACAGGTGGTCACTAAAGCAGGTTTGACTCTACCTGTAGACTATGTTTATGGACAGAGAGGGGGTGGCGGGTATTAACAAACAGTGCAGGCTGCAGTCAAGTCCTGCCCAAGATTTTGAATGTTGAACATTGTGATTTCTTTCAGAAGCAGAAACAGTTACCCATATTATAAAGTTTGTACCTATGGAATATATTACAGGTCCAATTGAAACGGAGCATTCTAAGTCCAAAGTCCAATTTTGAAAATTTGTTTATGATAGTGGTTCAAAAGGGGTTAAAGTCCAATTTGTTTAAACTTTGATGGATCAAAGGCCTAGATTGCTTTTACATATAGATTTTTTTATATTTATGTATTTGTAACTTTAGGGGGAGGGTGGGGGTATCAGCAAGTCAACTGGTCACTCAGAGGGCGCCTTTCTATAAAAATGACTAGATAAATAAGTTTGATTTGATTTGACTGAATTTAGTTTACATTGGACTTTTTTAATGATAATATTAATCAATCTGGATTTATTTCGCGCTTAAAGGGGAAGTCCACCCTGAAAATACGTTTATTTTAATACAAGGAGAAAATGAGAAGAACAGATCGGTGAAGGTTTGAGAAAAATGGGACAATAAATAAGAAAGTTATGGATATTTTTTTAATCCATAAATTTTCATGAAATACTTCAAATCTGTGAGTCAAATTGGCAACGCGGTCTCTAAATATGATGCCACCCCCTGACATTTTATACTTTGTTGAATGCAAGAAATGTGATTAAATTCCATTTTGATCTAAAGATATATTTCTTCATGCCTATCTCGATCATTTATCACGGATAACATGTTCTTTCATGCACCCCAATATAAGATAGGTCTACTATTCCATTAACATTCAGAGCAATTGAGATTTTGGGTAATTCTGTCCTTCAGATCAGTGGTGAATTGTGAGGGAATGACAATTTCTGACAGCATTTCCAATTTGTCTCAAAGATTCCATGATTTTCATAATTTTGAAAGATTCATAACTTTCTTATTTCTTGTCCGATTTTTCTCAAACTTTCACTGAATTTTTTCTTTAATCTTTCTGCTTCTATTAAAACCAATTTAATAATAGGGTGGACTTCTCCCTTAATACGAAATACCGTCTCTAACTGCTTAACAAATATTTTTACCCCGGTCATCAGATTCGTCCCCCTGGGGAGTATTCCTAACACGACCTTTGCATTTCCAGTCAGGTGCTCAATTAAACCACTTGACTACGACACCTCTTTTCTTTCTTCCTTGCACCCAGGCATTTTGCAACAGGCAAGCCTCTTCAGGGTCTCATCTCCAGCGTCTACCCCAAGGTTGAGAAGTACTTAGACACGACGAAGGGACAACCAATAGACCCTAAGCTTCTCCTCAATCTAATCATGTACAACGTACTCGCACAGATGTGCTTTGGACGAAGGTGAGTTCTGTCCAATGGTTTTGATACTTGTGAGTAAGCAAGGTTTTTATTCAGTAGTTTTTAGTAAAAATGCAAGCAATCCAATCTTAACATCAGCTTGTTATGAAGCATAAAAATCAGCAGTACAGATGGAGTTGAGTCGGAAAAAAATGTATATAGACAGTAAGAAAATTGAGTTATTATATTAACTTTTAATAATATTTATGCGACTGTGATGCAGGACAACTCTCTATTCTTTGTTTTGCCTCCGCAACGAAGTAGCCGGAGCCATTATGTTTTCGGGTTGTCCGTCCGTCCCGTTCTCGTGATCGCGTTATCTCAAGAACCGATTGATGGATTCCCGCCAAAGTTGGGTCATCAAAAGCAGGGACGGATCTAGATTTTTGTCAAGGAAGGGGGGGGGTGGTTGACCCAATGACGATCCACGAGCCGCATAGCGGCGAGGCGATTTTGGGGGGTGCTATTTTGAACCCCCATAAGTGATGTTTTCCTGGCATCTACTAACATCTACTAATACTGTGTGGGTCTGGACACATGATGGCGTTTTTCTATGCACATCACATTTTCACTTGGCAGCCCAGGGGGGTTAAACCCCTAAACCACCCCCGTAGATCCGCCCCTTAAAGGTCATGGGGCTCATTATGTAATCAAAAATAGCTAGTAATCACGATATTCTGCGAACCTGTTAATGGATTACAAACAAACTTGAATTTCAAAAATTGCTTCTTTTTGGTTTGTAAAATCGCTCTATGACGGGGGCATCATCTTCGACTGCGCGCAGTCGAGGATCCATCTAGTTTTGTCTTTTACAATACATGTACACAATAGTATCATTAAAAACACTTACCTCTTTTAAGAAAATGAAACTAGATCACAGCCATAATAATATTAGGATGATTTTTTTAAAATTCATTCCCGTTTCACAGAGACATGAGTTCTCTACGGGTTGTATAATACGTGTTCCAGCGACGATCTTTGCCCTGCTGCAGTCAACACCCTACATTATTACCCGTATCAGACATCTGAGCTGGTCATTTACAAAACCGTATCGTACTAGTTTTCATTAGCAGTGGGAACGGAAGGGCATATTCTTTGTATTGTCCTTGGTCTCCCTGCATGCCCGTATAGGCTTTGCGTGTAGAGACGAGTAAAATATTATACAAATGATGCATGCGCATGAGTTCATTATACGATCTATCCGCACTCGAGTTGAGGCTGTGTGTGTCTATCGCACGAAGCCGTTAGGCTGAGTGCGATAGATACACACAGCCTCAACGAGGGTGGATAGATCGTATAATGAACGAATGAAAACATGCATCATTTGTTTTATACTACGAAACTCCTAGATCCTTGTTATTTGATGTAAAAAGAATTCATTCAAAATTATTTCATGACAGTATACTAATATAGCTGACAAATAAGCTCCTCGTCCTGGTTACTGGTTCTAAACAACAGAGCCCATGTGCGCGCAGCCGCGTATGGACATGCATGATCCTCATACGCGTATGAGGTTCATGCATGCCCATAGAGAGGATCCCTATGTGCATGCCTCATACGCTGGCTGCGCGCGCACTAAAAAATCGTTGGATAGTACTGGAAACTATTGCACGCTTTTTCATGAAAAACATTGGAGAGTCTCAGTAAATGAATCACACGTGACCGCGCATGACCAATCATTTGATTAGGATCTTGGAGTGAGTTGTATAATATAGTTATATCGACTGCTACGAGAGGACTAGCTGTTTCTATACGCTCAAGGGATTCAACTATCCCGCGAGCCAGTATAGAAACAGCTAGTCCTCGAGTATTAAAGCAGTCGATATGACTTTTATATGCCGAATTAAAACAAAAATCTACCAAGAATTCTTACCTTAGCCTTTTAGTGAGTAAAAATTTGTTAAAACATCACCTGAAAATCTGAAACACTGTCTGTAATAATCTTCGCTTAAAAAATGGGTGAAAGTTTCAATCATTTGGGAATCGCAGACAAAGAGCACTGTATGGCGTCCGTGCTCGCACGAAGACAATTTTAAAACGCAAACCAATGGGGATCGCAGTAAACCAATGGGAATCGCAGGATAATGAGGATGAGGGTAGAAACTTTTAATTAGGCCCTGTGGGCTATTGCTCTGCCCTGTGAGTTGGGCATGGCTTGAAATCACGACTCCAATCTCGACCAATCAGATGGCTAGATTTCTAAAGTGAGGTATATAAAGTCTCATATTGAATGACCGCGCCGTATTTTGTCATTTTCATCGCGCATCTATTTTGCGAACGAGAACCTGCGCACTTTGCGCGCACTTTATTGTGACGTAATTATCACACCAAATGCACACTGTTTGCAGTTTATCGAAAATTTCGTCAAGCACTGGATGCACAGTGCTGGTTTGACAAAGTTTGTTCAGTTCTTTGAGATTGTCATGGTGGATTTCTGTATTTGCTCTAGATGTCTGATTTGGATAACAATACAAATATTGACTGGCTTTACTTTTGGGGGATATCAGAAATATTGACCGCGCTAAGACCATATTGCCCTCGTCTTTCGACTCGGGGCAATATGATCTGAGCTTGGTCAATATTTCTGATATACCCCTCAAGGCCAGTCAATATTATATAATTATCATCTATATACGGCTTCCAAGTGGTACAATAAATCAGTGTATTTAATATCTTTAGCGTAGTACCCGGATGACAGATCAATATTGTTTTCGTATTGCTCTGTCATCCGGGAACCTCAATTGTCGATACAATATTGCTTGATTATCGAATTTTGTTATTTCGCTAGTCAGCCTGATATAGATAATAATAATATTATTTTATGGCTTTGTTTTCGTGTAATACAAGGATAAGAATATATTGCTCTCGCTATGACAATATTGGACCCGGCTTCGACTCGTCCAATATTGTCATAGCTCGAGCAATATATTCTTGTATCACACTCAAAGCCATCCAATATTATAAATGGACAAAATTCGCGAAAATTTGCGAAAACAGAACGGAAAAGAACGGACGTGGGTAGTATGTAGCGGGGATGTTAAACGGATGTTCATCGGAAGCCTAGCGGATGAAAGCGGATGGAAGTGGATGACAGCTCCGAAGGGGTTACCGGGGATAATTGCGAAGCGGACGCATAGCGGAAAGAGCGGATGCATAGCGGATGAAGCGGATGCATCACGTACGCCTAACGGAAACAAAGGGATGCCGAGCGGATGTATATCGGATGCAAACCGTTCACTGCGCATGCGGGGGGTATGAATTGCGTCCGCTCCGTGGATATAAAGGGATGCAGCACGCACGCAGTCAGCATAAAGCGGAAAGACGTGCTGGAGGCTACATTGATACATCTCTACTACCTCTTGTATCAACACCATGGTGCGTCAGTCAGGCAAGAAAAGGAAGTCCGTGCCTACTCGTTCAAGCCCTGGCAAGATGAAGAAGGCCAGAACCAGCACCCCACCCCCTGACACTGACTCTGATGGTGAAGCTGCTGCTGCTGTGGTGGACCAGCCCCAAGGCCCACAAAGCCCTGCTGCTGAAGGCCCTGATGTTCAAGCCCCTGAAGGCCCTGATGTTCAAGCCCATGAAGGCCCTGCTGAAGCCCCTGAAGGCCCTGAACAAGCTCCAGCCAGAGAGAGGAAGATGCAAGGGAAGAAGAAGGGAGAGAGGAAACAGTACACCGTTTCCGAGGAGCATGAGGTCGATGTGCTGGAATGGCCGAGGGAGAACGAGTACCTCTGGAGAAAGGGCCACAGACCGTATCGGGACACCAACAAGAAGCAGGCAGCTTGGAGAGACAAGGCAGAGAGCCTGGGGTACACTTCAGAAGTACTCCTTGGATGGTGGAAGCACATGCACTCCTGGTATGGGAAGCTACACCTCAAGAAATCCGGGCAGGCCGCCGTCAAGCTCACTGACCGGAAGTACGTCATGGCCAAGTGCAGTTTCCTGGAGGGTGAGATCCGCCACCGAGGAGCAGCCCCTCTGAGACCCCTCTCCCTCAGACAGCCCACAGACAGCCAGGCATCTTCAAGCCAGGAGCCCTCGACAGCTGCACTCCCCATGGTGCCGAACTTGGAGCATCCGTGGAGGATGACGCCCTGCTGTCACAGATGGAGGAACAAGCGGCAGCCACCAGAGGCCAACCCACCCCCAACTCCACCACCAGATCCAGAGGACGCTGGCAGAGAGGCAGACTGGAGGGCCAGGACGACAGTGTGCTGTTGGAGATCAGGGACACAATGAAGACCAGCACAGCACAGCACAGCACTTTTCCACAACCCTCAAGGCCCAGCTGAAGCTCGTCCTACCCAGTCCATGTCTGCTCCTCCACCCCAGGCGACGTCACAGCTCTTCCACGGCTTTCAACAGCCCCTCACCTACCAAGGCTACGACTACCAAACTTCCCACAGCAGAAGCAGAACTTTCCAGTCCAGGCCCAGGTTGATCGGACGCCGCAGACGCCACTCCTCACCCAACTGCAGACCAGACAGCCCCAGCACACTCATCCCAACCCTTCCTCCACCCCAGAGCCAAGGCCGTCAACGGCCTATCTCTCAGCAGTATTGGGCCTGACATCTCAAGTCCTTGATGAAGGGTCTCTCAACCTCACGGGACTGAGTCAGCTCTCGGATACCAACCTTGGCGTCCTGACCACACCACCACCTGCTGTACCCTCGAGGCCAAGCACCCCAATGCCGCGTCAGACCAGCACTCAAGCCACAGCCACAGTCACTGCCTTACGCCTCACAGTTGAGACCATGGACATGACTCAGAGTGACTCAGAATAGTTTGAGAGACTGAGTTGTGATTGTGAACACTTGTTATGAACACTTGTGAGCAGCATTGCTTACTTATAAAAATGTTTTGTTTACTTAATAAAGTGTTGGTAAAAACTTTGAAAAAATGGTTAAAACTTTGCATTTTGTTTGTTTACTTAAAAGAGTGTTGGTAAAAACTTTGAAACACTTGTTGTGAACACTTGTGAGCAGCATAATATTGTTTACTTATAAAAATGTTTTGTTTACTTAATAAAGTGTTGGTAAAAACTTTGAAAAAATGGTTAAAATTTTGCATTTTTGTGTTTACTCAATAAAGTGTTGGTAAAAACTTTGAAAAAATGGTTAAAACTTTGCATTTTTTTTGTTTACTTAATAAAGTGTTGGTAAAAACTTTGAAACACTTGTTGTGAACACTTGTGAGCAGCATAATATTGTTTACTTATAAAAATGTTTTGTTTACTTAATAAAGTGTTGGTAAAAACTTTGAAAAAATGGTTAAAACTTTGCATTTTTGTGTTTACTCAATAAAGTGTTGGTAAAAACTTTGAAAAAATGGTTAAAACTTTGCATTTTTTTTGTTTACTTAATAAAGTGTTGGTAAAAACTTTGAAACACTTGTTGTGAACACTTGTGAGCAGCATAATATTGTTTACTTATAAAAATATTTTGTTTAATTAATAAAGTGTTGGTAACAACTTTGAAAAAATGGTTAAAACTTTGCATTTTTTTTGTTTACTTAATAAAGTGTTGGTAAAAACTTTGAAACACTTGTTGTGAACACTTGTGAGCAGCATTGTTTACTTATAAATATGTTTTGTTTACTTAATAAAGTGTTGGTAAAAACTTTGCATGCCCGACTATGTTGATGGACCAAGAAATGCCCAACTTGGTTGCACTGGTAGTCCAAAATGCAAGGTCCCCTATCCCTTTCTTTCCTTTTGAAAGAGAAGTCCAAACTCCCTTTTCCCCGTATAAAATTTAAAGTCCCTCTTTCTTTTTGAAAGAAAGTCCAAACACCCATCTACCATATTTAACCCAGCCTAAAGGCCCTTTTCAAACATATAAAATGTCAAGGTGTTATCCCATGCCCAACAATGTTGGTGGACCATAAAATGCAAAGAATGTTTGCATTAATAGTCACCTGTATCTGTGGTCAGTTATAAATATAATCATTGTTCCAAGATTAAATTTAATACAGTGACATTCATTTTTTAAAAGGAGAAAATAACTTTAATTTAACAATCAATTTACAACAAATAAATTACATGGCCCATGTTTGGAGTCACATTTGGAATAAACGTTAGCGCTAACGCTAATTTGAGTTAAACTTAACGTTACGCACGTTAAATTTAACTCAAATTTTGGAAAAATTCCCAGGTACAGTTATGTAGCCAAAGATTATAATGGCTTATTGTTACCTTATTTATTAAAATAATTGAGTCATATACTATCTGTGAATAATTGGGCACAGGGAGTTGTGACTAACAGTGCAACCATAACAGCATGCTATGGTCGTCCAACATAGTCTTGCCTGGGATCAGTTGGCCACAGTTTGGTCTTTATTTTTTATTGATGGGCAAGGGCCCTTTACATTATTATC